>JAHLJS010000007.1:32836233-33282288 GCA_038502445.1 Eremochloa ophiuroides | reverse complement strand
CGGTTCTGTTACAAACCCCGGGAATGGTTTGGCTTGGGATACCAAACTGATGGACTGTGAGCGTGCTGCGTGTGTCTTGGGTGCGTGGTGAGGGTCAAGTCGACCAAGTGGGCTATATACGACGAGCTGTGTAAGCAAGTCTCGCCGGGGTGACCTGGGCATTCCCACGAGAGATACCTGTGGCGGGTAATGGTTTATAAGGTGGTTCCGGGATGGATACCCTGCGTGGATTGAAACCCCGTGAACGGAGGTGCTGTGATGGCACGGGGAGAGTATCCCCTAAGATGGAGAAAGCCTGCTTGGTCTATTTAGTCGCACTTCCAGTGACCAGGAACTTCGGGAATCCTTTACTACTCACTCGTCTTCGATGGGCGGGGAACCGCTGGACTACTTGGTAGGGTGATGCCACTACTGCTAGGTTCAGAGGTGATAAGGGTGGGCGGTGACGCATGTTGAGATTCCCGTACCGTTCTAGATGCACAGTACCGCTGATTGGGCCCGGTACTGCGTCTCCCAGTCTCAGCGTGATGGTGTAGGATCCGGAATGTCCCAGGGCTGAGTGGTAGGGTGGCATCGACCTAGGCAAGCAAGCACCCGAAATTCTGCCTAGATGTTCGTACGACATCTATGATGGCTAATCTTGTGAGTGGTAGAACCTCTGCAGAGTGTTTGGTTGATCGATCGATACATATGCCGATTCCTCGGCTATGGACCTTTCCTGAGTCCTATTGCACTTCTTAGGGAGCGATATATTCTTTTCTCCCCCTGGTTGATGATTGTCTGGCAGTGTGTCTGATGTGGCAGTGTGCCGTTGAGACAGGACCCGAGAGGGAGTTGGGCCTATCGACTGAGCGCGAGGTGTGTGTGAGGTGGTGTATGGGTGGGATAATGGAACTGGGATGGACTGATGGATGGTGTGATATGGGTTAAAACTTGATGAACTATTATAAAATTTACTACTGGATACTACTTTGCATGTGCTTAGGATGCAAACCACAGCCAGATATTAGGATCGCCACATCCTTTGTTTTCTCTTTTCCACTAAAGCTCATCGGTGCTGACCATGGCCTGCACATATCTGGCGGTGTGCAGATTACCTGACTAACAGAGATATTGAGATAAGAAGTATTAGAAGGTCTCGTGCCTACGCTCAAGTTTGGAGCTTCCACTCGACAACATATTCCGCCAACTCTGATGATGACTAGATGCGCTTCTGCTAGATTAACCCTGTAAAAGGTGTATCCTTAAATGAGGTAAAACTTGTAAAGCTTGTAATCATACGCTGTATGACTGTGATTTCAACTGATATATGATAATGTGATGGAATCAAACTTTGATTTGATCGCATTATAACTCATTCTGTGGATTTTTCCTTCGTGGAAAAATCGAGGATGTTTCAACCACTCACCATAATATGGCTTAAATCTACCCTTTCGGACTTAATTGGATAACCATGCACATTTACATTTACATTCCACTCAAAAGTGTGTGCATGAGACATTAAGGGAGATTTAGTCCATGTTATGAGGTTTCTCTATTTTGGTAACCCATTTGCCTTCCACACATAAAGGGTTATTAAATGAGAAACTAGTGCTTGTGTTACTAATGCCTCTTGTTTTGAGCTTTAGTAGAAAATCATAATAAGGGGCAGCACTTGTCAAACTGAATCAATCACAAGCTCATTGGTTTCTCTTCACCTAAAGTAAGATGAGATTGCTAGAGTCCAAAGAAATCAGATTTGAATGCAATCATGTTTGAGGTTGAATTGAATAAGCTAAAATAGAGGAATTCACAAGATCACTCATACTGATAGGAGAACTGAATGGTAACATCATCCTATGATTATTCTCAGCCAAATTCACCTCAAGATTGGATAAGAAGAAGATAAGAAGTCTGAAACATCAAATCTGTCCAGAAATTTGCAAATCTGTGTTAGCTGCCTTCAACCATGGATTTGGATGTTCAAATGTTAATGAATTGGGTTGAAATTTTGTGAGCATGATTCAAACATATAGAACTTGTTGATGTACAGTTGGCATGATGATTGGTTGAATAGAACATCAGTTTTGAGTTGAATTCTGTCACCTTCAGCACTGCAGTTTCAGACTTTAGCAGTTTTGGTAGAAAAATGATTTGACTGACCAAATGAAGTTAGAGGACTCATAGATGAACATGTCTACTAAATTTCATGCATATTGGGCTATTATTTTGGGAGATATGAATTTTTCTCTAGGGAGGACAGAATCTGAAAACTGACTGTCTGAAATTGATTTGTATTGAAACAACAAGATTCAGTCATCAAGAAACCATAAAAATGAGATGCATCAGTCTAATCCAAAGGACTTGCAATGAAAAAGAACTCACTCAAAGGTCCAAAAGAGTTGCAGTCAAGTTGCAAGTTGCAGCAAACAAATTGGAAGAAATTGGAACCAGCTGAAACTAATTGGATTGAATGCAGCTTGATGAAGAATGAGATCAGTTGGAACACAGTGCAAACTTCTCCCTTGGCCTCATGTTATTGATATTCTTGTGTACTATGTATACTCTTGTATGCACAAATTGAGGGGGAGTTCAACCTATGTCTTGTGACACTTTTCATCTCTTTCAAGAGCATGTTGTGCAGTTCCACACATTGGAGAAGGAAGATAATTAAAGGAAGATGGATGGTTCCTGTGAATTCTTTGGGTGGTTCTCAGTTATGCTAAGGAGGCCTCGGTCTTCATAAACCAAGTGCTTCCAAGTTTAATGTCGGATTCCCCAATCCTTTATTAGTGGAAATAGAATCAAATGAGTTGAAAAAAATAATTGAAGTGAACTTTCATTATCATTTCTCCTCTCCAGAGCTCATCATGTGCACATCGATCCTTCTTATTGATCATTCAAGACCTTGTCAACAAGAGTTACCACTCCTAGTTCTCAAATTGCAAATTTCATGAATTTTACTTTTTGCTCTCTATGTGAGTTGCTTTAGGTAAAGAAAGAGCTAGGAACCAAATATGGAACTTGGATGATCACAAGAGCTCAAATTCATCACATTTCATGATAATTATGGCTATCCAAATCATGAACTCTCTCTTATGATGGTCATTAAAATATGTGTGGTGACCTCTCTACCTTGGTGGTGGTACGTTTCTTTGGCATAATTTCAATTGTTGCAAATTTATCATGCCTTGACCAAGATATGGCATGAACTCCTCTTGACTCTTAAATCGATTCAAGTGCATTTCACAAGTAATTCAAGTACTTGATGCACATATTAAGGGGGAGCCCGTTCCATGTCTTGTGTCGTTGAGACTAACCTTTTCTTCTAGTGAATTTGTGTAGTCTCTCGGTGAGAATGAGTTTCTTATGAGTATGCTACATTAACTCAATCCAAATCGGTAAAAGTATCTCTCATATTTATTTGGATTGCAATTCTATCTCTTGAGTAGCTACTCTCCATAATATAGTTTAAATTTCCTTGTTTGGACTTAATTGACCAAAAGTGCATATGTTCTTGACTTCCACATATATATTTATGCACTATCAAAAGGGGGAGTTTAGTCCATGTTATGAGGTTTTGTAATTAGTGATCTTCATGCCTTACACATCCAAAAGGGTCACTAGTTGTGAAACTCTAGCTTGTGCTATTTAATGCCTTCTTGTCCATGTAAGCATTCTTAGGTGACACAATGAGATACAAGCATCCATTCCACTTGACCTCAACCTGTGAAGATTATCTCGATTGGACCATAGAAGTGAGTGCGGCAGTGCCGCACCTCCAGTGCGACAGTGCCACTCCCTGCTGCTGTAACAACCTGTTGTTGTGCTTAATCTGTCATATGCATCACAAACATTCATTATGACACCTTATGCAGCACTCCATGTAGGCATGGATGCAGGGGGAGCCCCCATACTCCACTAAAATGTGGATCTTGGCATCTTAAGCCAAAATTGGGAATTAAAATCCCCATTCACATATTTAGGGGAAGGTCCTGCACACATGGCTCAAAAATCTCAACATTATATTCAATTGATGTCAAGATTTTGAAGATCATGTTTCAATTGGTATTTTTGGACAATCTTTCAAATCGGTATGTCAAGAAATATGACTTCAATGGGTATATCAAAATGGCAACAAGAGCTAGCCTGGACTTTCAATTGAGATCAAGCACAATTTTTGATATCTCCTTGAAGATAATGATGAAGAAGAAAGATGGGCATAGATGGAATCATTCCTTCATAAAGCACTACACCCATCAAAGCACTAAATCCAAAATTCATTATCATGGTGGAGATTGTGAGGCTTAGAACAAAAGTACATCACTCCATGAACTCTTGTACTACCCTTGTGCATCTAGGCCCTTACATGCTAGTGTGTGCATGTGTATGCAATACTTTGAGTCACATTATGAGTTTGTTCTTGTGATAACGATTAGAGAGTTCTTTAGATATTTGGTTGATACTTCTTATGATGATAGAATGAGTTAGTCTCATGTTAAAATGTCATCTAAGTGAAGTATGAGCCAAATATGCTAATCTCTCAAGAATCTTGATCTAAATGATTGCATACTTTGTTTGGTAGAAAACTTAGGAGAAAGATCCTATATGCTAAACTTTTACGTACCTCTTGTCCTCACTTATCTACCATTATTTCTTCCTCTCGGCGGAGAGATCCTTTTTGGAGATTAATGCCAAAGGGGGAGAAATATTGGGAGAAAGTGTGAGGGGAGATTGATATGTGGATTTAGGAGGGTAAAACAGAGGTATATAAGATTTTTCAAAAATTATGTGGTGTGTGCAAGGATAGTTTAAATTGATGCTTTGGATAAGGACTGTTTTTGCTAGTGTGTGAAATTCATACCTTTTGTGGTGCTTGAGCTGACCTATGTTGTGTGCATGAACTGTCATGAGCATCACGTTTATCATGTTGACACCTTGCACCCCACGGATGCTATGAAATAGAGAAGTTCCCACACTTTTCTTAAATATGTGCATTTGGCATTTGAGGCCAAAATTTGAATTACTTTCAATGCACGTATTTAGGGGGAACTCAATATATCATAGGATTCAAAATCTTATTTATCAATCCCTTGTAAGCTTTAATTGTGTTGTCATTGTTGACAGTAGATATGACACAAATTTACACCTTCAAAACACCGTCAACAGCCTCGGTTTGGAAGGAACATAGGCACATAATAAATATATTTTATCCAATAATAAGTTCCACATGTCCATAAAGTATTTGATGCAGACATACAGGAAATGGAGAAAAATGGGTCAGTGGGACCCACCTAGTGGGGTCGCCCGACCCCCCCTATGTGGCTCACCAGCCTCCCAAAGTGGCCATGATCCATGGGAAACACTCTAGAGTTGTTCTCCACCCTTGGATGGAGTGTGTGTTTTCTCTCAACGGGTCATATTCAGCTCACATGGATTCATGGGCCCACAAAGGAAGCAAACCGACCAACCCAAGACCAAACCAAGCTCCACCACACTCTATGACAGGTGGGCCATGCTTCTAGAAGAAGGAGGGAGGCCCCACCTAACATAGGGGGGTCAGCCGACCCCTGCATGGTGGCCTAGGGGCGTCCTCCCTCCTCCACCTCCATTTGCATGCCTCCATGCAAAGAAGCACATGCTGAATTAAAGAAGCACATGCTGAATTATTCTCACCATTGATCTAAAGGAGGTTACAATCCAAGGGCTCTCATCCATCATCACGCGGATAGATGATGTGGCGGTGGAGTAGCCCCTACTCCATCTCTCTATTATAAATACACCCTCACTCCCTCTCATTCAAGACACCACAAGGAGGAGCTCTCCACTCTCTCTCAAGATGTAGCACTACTAGTAATGTTAGTGTTGTTAGGAGTTAGAGTGAGCCTCTGGTCTTCAGCTCTAGTCTTCCAGGAGGTCTGGTATGGTTCTGGTATTCCTTCTCTCTTTGTAAGACTTGAGTTATTATTATAGTTATCTTCTCTACTTTGCCTTAGTACTTTACTTTATTGCAACATGACTAGTTATGTTGTATTGGTTGTTAGTATAGTCATAGTTGTTTGATAGTAAGATAATGGTAGTATACCTTTGCACTCGTTCACCCCCCTTAACCCGGTGCTCTAATCAATTTCACCGGATATCGAATTAGAGTAGTGAGATATAGTGTAGACGTGGTGTCTAGACTATACGCTTGCCTGTGTCTGTGGCTTGTCCAACGGTTTGTTTGTGGTACCTAGTAGGGGTGACAGACCTATCTAGGCTTTGATCCCATCACGTTTGGGCTAGTTCTTAAAGCGTAGGCCTTCTTGTGCTAGGCGGCTTAGTACCCTTCTCATCCTTTTTTGTTGCTAAGCGGTTTAGTGGCCCGAAGTGCAATTGTGTATGAACATTGACTTGCTAAGTTAGAACCACGCAAGTAGAGATAGATAATTGGAAACCTTATGCTCGCTTGTTGTCCTCCTCGCTCGCTAACCTACTCTTTTATCATTGGAACTTCTCCTGTGTGTGTCGCTACACTTATCATATATATCATTTACCCCCACTCTAGTTTAGTTGGTATATTAGTCAGTAGATCATTATGGTTAGCTATCATATTCTTTAACCATTGCTTCCTTGAGGATAAATACGACACCCTGGAATACTCTTGGGTGAAATGCTACAACGGTATTTCTGTGCGCTTGCGGAATATTCTACATGAACATAATAAATACCAACAGTCATCAATCACCAAAAAAGGAGAGATTGAAAGTGCATCTAGCCCTTTAGTGGGTTTTGGTTAATTGAATGACAACACAATTAAAGGTCTAACAAGTTCGCTAAGTATGTCCAAGGTTTAGCAAGAAGCCAAACTTAATGGTATTTCACATATTGTTCAATGAAAGCCAATATTGTGTATTGTTGTATTGGAAGATCATGAGAACATTATAGTTCAAGCATAAGACAACAATGCTAACGGAATTGATGAAATGGCTTCTATGTTGTGGGTTATCATAACATCATGTGAGAGCAAACATATTTAGCAAATTGCAAGTGAAACATGAGTCGATGATTTTGGATTGGTCTCAATAATGGCTTGCTTTTCATGAACACGAAGAGTTTGATAATGGACTAGCTTTGGTCAAGCTAGAAGTATGAAGATATAGATTGAAGTAAGTGTTTGGAAAGTTAAGCCAAAATGAAGAGGATATAAGGAATAGTGAATTAGCTTGATGTTGGTATTTTTAAGTGCACACAGATAAATCCGCAAGCGCAAGGATACCGTTATAGCTTTCACCCGGAGGGTTTTAAATATCGTATCTACAGGGAAACGGGCTTGGTTAGCTACAATCTAACTTAACCAGGGGTAGTCAATAGTATAGGCAAAAACTAGGTTAAACGTGGTAGTCAATGATGGGTGTAGGGATGAAATCAAGGATAGTGGTGTTGTAACTAAGGTGATGGCTAAGAGGTGTAAACTAATCAAGGGTGTATGGTGATATGGTTATGGTGATCTAGGTTGTAGATAATAGGAGTGTAGAGAGGATAACTAGGGGTTTCTACTTTTGACTTGAGCAAGCTTGTGTCTTCTACTGTCTATCTGGGGAAATCACTCTAAGGAAAGAGATCAACAGAGAATGTTTTCCTTAGCAAAGCTATCCTACTCTTCCTTCTGACGGGAGGTGGACAACAAAGGACTCAACGGTTACTTCAAGGACTAAGTCTACCGCGATCTACCACCGATCCGGCCAAACAGGACGCATTTACGAGTAACTATAGTCTAGGCACCACGCCTACACTAGAGATTACCACTCTATTCCCCCTAGGAATAGAATAAAGCACTCAAAAGAGAGACATAAACCAGATAAACAATATGAACATAGACTTACATGAATCAGAAGTTGGTTGCCCGAGACATCTTAAGAGCTAGCTCAAGTAGAGCTAGATCCTACCGAAGTCCAAGCCACAGAGGGGTCACCGACAGGCCGACATCTCCTCCTAACTCTTCCCTCGCTCTCCATCTCTCTACTATCTAGTCCCTAGATCCTAATGAGAAGTTATCCTTTCATAGGACACCTCTCGATTACGGTTTACATGTATTGATATGAATTGGTATGAAACCCTGGGGGGTCTAGGGGTCCTTATATAGGCCGGTGGGATGAACCGTAGCCCTTGGATCAAATCGACTTCGATGGACGGTTTAGATTGCATGAAAGATCGGGATGTGGGTCCACGTCGAAGCGGAGGCGGTTCTGTGACACTGACAGGTCGGCCGACCTAGGGGCCAGGTCGGCTGACCCTCTTCGGTGTCCAAACCGGTCCCGTATTCTCTGGTGAGTCTCTGGTGTCTTCTAGATTCTTCCTGATCCACTTTCACGGCGGAATTCGACTTTTATACCGACATCCTTGCTATTTTCTCCTTTTCCTAATAATGTCCTACAGAAAGACAGACTCACCAAAACTTGTGGAATTCTGTCAGTTCAATCCCTAAACCTATGTTGGTGTTTGCTTTTATTCCCTTGTTCATGTTTAGTTGACGGGTAAAATCATACAATAACTACGGTCAACAAGCTCCCCCAAGCTTATCCTTTGCTAGTCCCTTAGCAAAGCCAAACTTAGCAATGGATATAGGAGTTCATTAGAATTTTTAAATATAGTAGCAACTCCTCAAAAGCATACCTATACTCAAACAAGAGTTCTCCTCGGGATTAGAGCAAACTATTCTGACTTTAAAACTTACCTTTATTACCTTCAACTATGGAGCCTATAGCCTTCTCTTGGATCTTGAGTAATTGAAGGACAGAATGTTTAAGTCAAGCACTATGTCTCAAGTTCTGTCGTTCAACTCTTATCCTGGAGATTTTGCAAGTTTTCAAAATAAAACTCAGAGATTCCTTTGTATGATCCTCTCAAGTCTCTCAATATGTGGTATTTGTGGATCCTCACCAAGGCAATAGTGATGTGTGCCTTGTCTCTATCACCCTATAACTAATGGCTTATGTGGGGCTCATGGGTAAGGAGACAGCTCATATATACTTGCAATGCATATATTGTAAAGTCAAACAATGGATCTAGAGAAAACAAGTCATACAATCAAATCAAGATGTGCATGTGTGTGGATATGTGGTTGTTGATGGTGGAGAACGTCAACTTTTATTAGAACTTTAGACATGAAAGGACACATGAATACACACTAGTCTAGGTTTTTGACTGACAATTTCCACGAGTTTTGGTGATTTCAAATTTTCCAGAGAGTATTCCAGAAAAGGATTAAAAGAGGGTTTAAAGTGCTTAAAAGTCATGAAACGTGTCACGGACGAAGACATCGCGTATTGGACTACTAGAAGTATCTAGAAGACACCGGAGGGAAGGCGGGGCCCAAAGCCCACAAGGTGGGGCCGACCGACCCCCTAGGCACTCCGCCCGGCGCCCTAGGTCAAGTGGTGGCGCTGCCCTTCTGGAATCTTCCTCCCACGCTTTCTTGGCACCTAAGTAAAGCATCCCTACGTCGATCTAAGGTCGGTTTGATCCGACGGTGCACATAACATGAGACACGGATCGATGACGTGGTGGTTCCTTGCCCTCTACTCCACCTCGGCCTATATAATGATGCCCCAAGGCCCCTCTTAGAGGCATTCTACACTCCGGTGCTTCGTATTCTCTACATAAATTAGGGTTAGGGTCCCTCTAGTTGATCTAGCTCTAGTTCTAGCTCATCTAGTTGTAGTAGTTAGGAGAGACTAGTTCATCTAGATATAGCCTTGTTTAGATATTAGAGAGAGAGTAGGAGAGTAGAGATTTTGGAGGAGTTCTAGCCTGTCGATGCTTTTTCGTGGCTGTATTCTTCTGGATTCAGCTTCCTCACCCGGAGCTGCGTTCTGAGGTACTTTTGTATTCAACATTCTAATTCAAGTAAGCATTTATTCTTATTTGTTCTTAAGTTTGCAACTCATATTGAGTACTTTGATCTTGGTCATTACTTGATTGAAGTAGTATTTCGTAGTGTAGGCGTGATGCCTAGGCTAGGTTTAGTTGTGAATGCCCCTGATTAGCCGAATAGTGGTAGTTTGCGTAGGTGGCAGCTACGTTGATTCCTCTTTAGTCCACTTCCCGTTGATAGGATTGATAGGTGTATAGGTGCTTGGTAGGAGAGAACTCTAATTTCTGCTCTTATTCAGGTTACTGTCCAGTTAGAACGTTATTATTCAAAGCATACCGGTTGTTGGAATAGCTATCTCCTCTTTCTTAATGTTATCTAGCCTAATTGTAGGGTTAAGTTCATCGGCTTAGTCATTATCACTTACTGTTCCCTGTGGATACGATATTTAAAACCTCCAGGTGAAGTGCTACATCGGTATTACATTTGTGCGCTTGCGGATAATCTGATAATAATAATCTTTAATAGAGTACAGTTAATTTATACCAACAATGGTGGTAGGTGTATATATGGTGGCTAACCTAATTCTATTTTTGCTCCTTAAAAACATTTCTCTCTCTTTTTCAAATACTGGGGAATTGTGTTGCAGGACAACATGGGCTATCTTTTCTTTTCTCTTTCTTTTTTTCAGTTGGGCATCGGAGTACCCATTGTTTTGATAATTCGGACACTTGTCCATTTTTACCTTTCATCTCACACTTTTGCATAGCCATATGCCTCTTTTCTGCAACAGTACTTCCCTCTCTTTTTTCTTTTTCTTTTGAGAGATACCAACAAGAACTTGGAGCATTTATTCAAGGATATCCTATAGGCTTGTTTTTGTGTTTACTCCGAGTGTAGAAGTAAAACATTTTTATGTGGATATGGAAGGCATGTTTTTGCATACTCCTTGTGTAGGAGCAGCAGGTGTATGTGGTGTGCACGTGATCTTGATTTTGAAAGCATGACAAGTTTCTAAGGTATCAACAAAGCTTGACAACACTCAATGCAAAGTAAGTAGCATATAAATGTGTGTGTTTTCCAATTCTAACATGTATGGCTGTGGTGAGAATTTAAGCTCTGTCATACAGGAACTCATCATATGGTTTTAAGGATTTTCAAAATAAATCTCCAGGACTCAAGTGTCACTAGGAACAAGATAAATAGCAGCTCAAACTTTCCATATCATATCCCTCAATCACCTAGACTTAGATCAAGCATTTGCTACCCACAAATTTTAGGTTCAAAGTAAATCTTCATGTCAAACAGTTGTATCTAAAACTTGGGATAATTCAAGGTTGAACACTAGGTATCAAAGGGATTATGGTGATTATCAATTCCATGCATGGTGTTTATCTATGGAGTTCATTTTATCTGGGCAACAACTTCTGTAGGCATTCTCTTTTATTCAAAGCTAAGCAAACCTAATCAACCTAATCAAATCTTTATTTCGTTTTCAAATTTTATTCCACTAGCTAACATACTCGAAAAGCAATATAGTACAGTAATAGGACGGGAAGCTTATACTTAGTGTTGACGCTCGCTGACACCCTATTTTACCATCAACATTTCACCCATAATCAAGGTAAAACCACTTGAAATGCAAAGAACTCACTTTGAAAGTTCCACATGTCCTTGGAGAAATCTTGTGTATGTAGGAAAAATGTACCAAGACACCTCAGCACCTCAGGTGCCACATGGGAGCCAGAGGGGGGCGCCCGCCCCCTACATAGATCGCCCGCGCTATGAGTGGCGCCAAATTGGCATGCCACCTCACGGATCCATGTGCCATCCTCCCAAATGGCATGTGGCACGTTGAAACAACATCAACGGCTCAGAGACAAGGCACGAGGATCCGGTGGCCCCATCAATAGGGCGCCCACCCTGTCCAAAGTGAGTGCCACGTCCACAATCCGAGGGAAGGTGTCAAAGAGTCATCCAAGCCATCAAATAAAGTCGGTTTTCATCCAACGGTGATCAAGTGATGTGCCATGGATTAAAGGGCCCACATGTCATCCTCCCGGGGGCTGCAAACCATCATTCAGGATAGTTCTGCGCGCTTGCAGAATCTCATCACCTATCCTATAGAGCTACCCATAGCATTTTTGGCGCAGTTGCTAGAAATAACTTTATTCCTAATAGCAACGTTAGAAGTGTCAACAACCACATACTTTGAGCATAGGGATTGACAACCCCAGTGATTGCGTTGAGAAGTATTGTTACCACTGCTAGGGGATAGATTTGGCTACACTCTTTTGATAGCGTTAGTAACTATCAACAAGCATTTTTGGCGCCATTGCTGGGGAAGGCAACTGTTGAATTCCTTTGATTTGAGTCAAGTCTAGATAGTTATCCTTAGAATCACGAATATGGCCGAAAGGACCGTCCGTGAATTCTCTGCACCTTCTGCTGCTAATATAGCAATAGGCCCTGGTGTCATCGAGGTGAACACTCAATTCGAGTTAAAGCCCGAATTAATCGCAATGGTTCAAACTAGCCCATTTTGTGGCAAGGCTCATGAGGATGCTAATGCACACCTCCAACACTTCCTGGAGATATGTAGCACCTTTACCATTAAAGGAGTAACCCCAGACGCAATTCGTTTACAACTCTTTCCTTTCTCCTTGTTAGAAAAAGCTAAGCAATGGTTCTATACGAACCGAAATGATGTGGACACATGGGAAAAGTGTTCCAACTTTTTCCTAGTGTAATTCTTTCCTCTAGGCAAGACCAATGCTCTTCGCAATAAGATCTCTAGTTTCCAACAACAAACCGATGAATCGATTCCGGAGGCTTGGGAACGAATGCAAGAGTATGTCGCTGCCTGTCCACACCATGGTATGGAGGATTGGCTTTTGATCCAAAAGTTCTACCATGGATTAACCCTTCTTGATAGAAGCCATCTAGATGCTACCGCCGGTGGAGCATTTTTTTCTCTTAAAGTTACAGATGCGAAGGCTTTGATCAAGAAGATGGTGTCCAATCAAGGATGGAACGAGGAACGTCTGCAACCGTGCAAGCGAGGTATGCATTCTTTAAAGGAAGCTAACATGATTGCAGCTAAAGTGGACCTACTGGCCAAAAGGCTAGAAAATTGCGAGAGGATGCGTACACCTGAGACCGTGCAAGCCATGGAGACTCACATGATGTGTGAAGTCTGTGGAGAAGTTGGCCATTCTGGACTCCATTGTCCTGACACACATGAAGACCTCAACTTCATCAACAATGATAACAGTTTTCGTTCTTCAAATCAAGGGTGGACTCAGCGCTCTAATTCTCAAGGTAACATTTTCAATTCTTGCGCAACGTCCAAACAACCAAGGTAATAACTACCCTTTGTTGACGGCGGATAACGTCAACTTTTATTAGAACTTTAGACACCAAAGGATACATGAATACACACAAGTCTAGGGTTTTAACTGACAGTTTCCACGAGTTTTGCATGTTCTACATTTTCCAGGGGCTATTCCAGAGAAGCAAAAAAGAAGGGTTAAAGAGCATGATTACCATGAAATTTAACCACCAAGGAAACATCATCACGAGAATACTAGAAGCATCTGGAACACACCCGAAGCACCGGGACCCGAGACCCACCAGGGTGGGGCCGGCCGGCGCCCCCCTCTAGGGTTTCGGCCCAGCTTCTGGAGGCTTCTTCCACCGCCTCTATGGAGTCATCTCGGCCCTTGTTTCAAGTCGGTTTGATCCTACGGTGCACGTGCATCCACCGGGCTAAAAATAGAGGGGCAAACCCCTCCCCTGGAGGCATCAATCCATCATTCATTCAAGGCATCAAGTCCTCAAGCCATCAAGAGCCTCCTAGTTCATAGTTCTAGCCTAGTTAGATTAGAAGTAGAGGAGTTCTAGTTCTTCGACGGATCTGGAGCCCCGGCGTCTATCTGGAGCACGGAGCTCAGTATAATTCTAGTTCTTTCTCTATTATTGTATTCTTCATTATGATTAGGGAAACATTGTTCTTAATAGTTCATATGTTCTTGATTACAATATTCTTTGTCTACTTTGATTATATGTCTAGTATAGTTGGTTTGATTTTATTGAATTCATGTAATTGCTCGTATAGCGTTTATTCATGCGGACGATGCATAGATGATGAATAGTATGTAGACGTGGTGTCTTGGTATTTTGTTTATCTATGAGTGCACCCTGATGTGCCGGATCGTGTGGTAGATCGCGTAGGTGACAGCTGCGTTGAGTCCTCTGTAGTCCACCCCGTATGTAGGCCAGCAGGCACGGTCGCGAAGTTGGATGATGACTCTGTTTCACATCCTTGCTAGATGATGCCCTTTGCATGTGATTATGATATAGGATTAGTCTAACAATGATTGCTAGATATAATTGCACTAATTAGAGTTATTCATTGATGTAGTTATAGAATTACATTTGATATTAATTCCTTAGTTTATCCATTGGCTAGCTATTACTATGACTAGAGAAGTGCTCTGATGATTATCTTTTATTTATGATGCTTGATCATAATTATCACCTTTATCTTTATTTACCTTGTGACCTCTACCTATTATGAGTAGAGCAAATGACATCGGTAATGTCACTTATCCATTGTATACCATCACTATCAATATAATAGATTAAAGTTTATCCTAGTCCTTCCCAGTGATATAAATATAAATCGACAACCTGATAGAACTCGTTAGGTAAAATGCCACAATGGTATAATTATCTGTCCGCTTGCAGAATTGTTCTTAGTTTATATTATTTATATTTATTTTTGTCTAGTCACATAGATTAATATATAAAACCTTTATTTATTCTTAGCATTATTAATTAGGGATGACAACCTAGTTCTTGCATAAGAATGTTGGTAATAGAAAAGTGGCTACTTGCTAATGACAAGTTAATTAATTACCATTCATCCTCTAATCTCGCCTCTCGCATTAAAAGTTATACAGCTATATTTGGCAACGTTAGTAGATGTCAACACCCTTCTCTTAAAGATCTTGTCTATGGTCAAGGTAGAATGACTGATAGTATAAACAAGAAACTCCATGCTAATGATAGGATGCTAGATAGCATAAATGCTAAATTGGATGATTTCTCTTCTGCAATTAAGAATCAACTAAGTTTCAATAAGATGCTTGAAACCTAATTAGCACAACTAGCTACTGTCATCCCATCTTTTGAAAAAGATAGAATACCAGGAAAGCCTGAAACAACCATGAAATCTGCTAATCTTGTTACTATTAGTTATCATGGCTATGAACTAGATGGATGGAATTTTTCAACTAAAAAGGGAGATCAAAAACTCCTGAGAAGAAAGAAGTTTGTAGAGGCGAGGGACAATTTCAAGCTACCATCAAAAACACCCATCGCTGTTCAAGCTCATTCATCAAAGGAGCCAGCTCCAATATTGGAAGAAGAACACTTAGAAGAAGATTTATCTCCTGTGTTTGAAGACATGGCTGAGAAGACGTTGCGCGAGTTCTCTGCCCCAACAACAGAAAACATCCGGACTGGACCAGCAGTCAACATGGGGGAGAATGGATTCGAGCTCAAGCCTGCTCTTATCACCATGGTTCAAGCCAGCCAGTTTTGTGGAAAAGCTCATGAAGATGCAAGTGCACACTTACAACACTTTATAGAGATTTGCAGCACCTTCACGATTAGAGGAGTATCAAGAGATGCTATTTTACTCCATCTTTTCCCATTTTCACTTTTGGGGAAAGCCAAGTAGTGGTTCTATGCTAACAAAGACAAGAACATAACATGGGACCGATGCTCAACTGCTTTCCTGGCAAAGTTCTTTCCTACAGGCAAGATAAATGCTCTGCGTGGGAAAATCTCAAGTTTTCAACAACAACATGATGAATCATTCGCTGAAGCATGGGAGAGATTCCAAGATTACATTGAAGACTGTCCTCATCATGGGATAGAGGATTGGCTACTATTGCGGACCTTCTACCACAGGCTTATCTCAAGCACCCATGAGTCCATAGATGCTGCAGCTGGAGGAGCTTTCCTGTCACTTAAGCTTCCAGAAGCACAAGCACTTGTTGAGAAGATGGCCTCAAATTCAAGCTGTAATGAAGAACGTACTCAACCTCACAAGAAAGGAGGAGGCATCCATCATCTGAAGGAGACTGACATGGTCACTGCCAAGCTAGACCTCATCATGAAGAAGCTCGACATAGAGAAGAAGGAAGTCATGCATATCAATGATTCTCGCATGACCTGTGAAGAATGTGGAGATTACGGGCATTCAGCTGTCAACTGCCCTACGTTGCAAGAGGATGTAAACTTCATCAACAGCAACACCTACTATCGTTCTCAGCAAAATCAAGGATGGAACCAGCCAAACCAAGGATGGAATCAGCAACCTCGACAAGGTAATTACCAAGATAATAATTATAATAATTACAATCTTCCGCCTTTAAGAGATTTAGTTGCTAGTCAATCTAAATTATTAGATCAAATGTCTAGAAAGGTAGCCTTGAATGATAAAGCTTTAGAAAATATAAATACTAGAATGGATACCTTCGCTTATGCTATAAAGAATCAGCACAGCTTTAATAAAATGTTAGAATCACAATTAGCTCAGCTAGCTGCTGCTGTCCCTCCATTTGAGAAAGGTAAGATTCCGGGCCAGCCGGAGGATTTAGAAACTGCTAACCTTGTTGATATTCACAATGCAACACAATACCAAATTGAGCCTGCAGATATACAGTGGATAGATCACTCACTACCTGAGAAGATGGAAGAACCTGGAAGACCTGTGATTCCTATCTCCATAGGATGCCACAGCTTTCCAGAAGCTATCTGCGATTTCGGCGCAAGTGTCAACATAATGCCCAAGTCCATTTGCTACCCCGAGGGAGTACTAGAAGAAGCTGTTATCAGAGTAGGACAATCATATGTCTCAATTGAATTTGTGATCATGGATACTGGAGAAGATGAGAAGGCACCCATTATCTTGGGACGACCATTCTTATGCACAATCAAAGCCATCATCTATGTAGAACACGCCAAGATTGTCCTCTCCATCAAAGATAAGAAGGAGAGATTTTCATTTAAGAACCGCATCCTGAAGAATCCAGCAGTCCCGAAGCAATTCCATCAACAAGAAGAGCAACAACAACAACCAGCACCCAAGAAGAAGAACAATAGAAGATGGAGGAAGAACAAGCCCAGCATGTACCTGAAGAAACCGCTCAACTAATCAATGCTATCAACACAGAAAATGATCATATGCTCCCAAAACCATTTCAAACAAAGAAAGGTGACCCAAGTTTACCAATCATCGAATGCACAATTAGAGACATCACTTTTCCTGACACCATCTGCGACACTGGATCAGGCGTCAACGTAATGTCCAAAAAGGTATATGATGTATTATTTGATGATTTACCATTATACCCAACATATATTCAGTTGTAGATGGCAGACCAATCACTTAGATTCCCTGAAGGAGTAGTCAAGGACGTCATGGTAAGAATTCAAAATAAATATATACCCGCAAATTTTCTAGTTCTTGACACGCAGGGAGACGATGAATCGCCTATTCTTTTGGGAAGACCGTTCCTCTACACCGCCAATGCTATCATCTACATTGGGTCTGGACAGATCCACTTCAACCTACCCACTGAAAAGATACGCTGTCAATTTAGAACAAATCTTAACCATGAGCAGATCAGGAAGCAACACAACAGGAGGAAACGCCAAGCCCGCCGTCAGGCTGCCCAGCCTCACTGTGGATGGGAGGAGCTCCCTGGTAAGATTGTGAAGTATGAAGACTGCTACAAGGAGCAAGAAGAAGCCGTACAAGCACCACGCTGGAGTGAGTGGAAAGCGCAAGTTGAGAGGATGGACCAGATTGCTAAGGCAGAGAAAGAAGAGATCCAGGCACAAATAGAAGAATGGATGAAGAGAGATGAAGAATCAAGAGAAGCGTACAAGGAAGAGCTGGAGCTAGAAAAGAGAGAAGCAGAAGAGACAGAAAAGAGATAGAAGGAGAAAGAAAAAGCACCTGCTACACCACCGCAAAATGGGGAATTGACTGAGGTAACCTCAGACGATGAACCTACTAAGTACTCTCCTCTATCTAAGTCCCGTTAGTATACTTTAAATTCCGTACCGTAGCCATAAGGTTAGAATGGTAGTTATCTAATTAATTCAGCATTCATTAGTAATTTTGCTTAGTACATTCATTAGTACAATCATAAAACCAACAAAACATTTACTGCTTTACTGATTGCATCATAAAAACCAAGCCCCATGTAAATGCCCTTATGGTAAACCCTGAAGGAATATTTACTGTGGTGGCATAAAAATAAAAATAACAATCTATATTTACTTCGATGCATTATGAAAATTCTAAGCCCCATGGAAATGAATATTCCCTATGGTGGCATAAAAATTATTAGCATGCATACATTTTTTGATTGCTACATAAGAAACTTAGAAAAACCCCAAAAAGAGAATCCTGTTGGAATCATGCTAAAATTTATTAATTAAAATCAACTCATAGAATAATCAAAGTGCTCATTGGCTGACCGCTAACCCCTTGATAATTCGAGCCTCGAGTTTTGGTTTTCTTGTTGGAGTATAACTATACAGGAATAATATTATGACTAAGAAAAGAGTCTATTAGTGACACCCATCAGGACTGCTGCTAACCAACTCATTCTGAAGATCATTCAAGCACCAAGTATTGCAGACATCAAGCTTGGGGAGGAGCATCCCCTAGTTATCAGGTAATTATACCTATGCGCTTATTGAGTCTACTTTATACAAGCACAAAATACCAAAAATATGTGGGCACATGAAGGTCCACACCTTCCAGAAAAATACCAAAAATATGTGGGCACATGAAGGTCCACACTCTTAGAGAAGTTTTCTAATTAGGTAAAGAAGATTAAACTTCTGCTCGAAATATAAAATCAATTACTTACCATGGAGTGGTATTAAATCCAATCCCTCTCCATAAGATTTAGTATTTTTATTGGCAATTGAGTTTCATAGGACAACACAAGATCAAGGAGCTAGTCAACCCGACGCCTTTACACTGCCGATACACTGCTCAGAAGGATCACTCAATCTGCAACATATAAGACCCTGTCAAACATCAAGCTTGGGGGAGGGCACCCTCCAATTGAAATCCAGCTAAGTATAAGTTTCTAATTTTTATTATTATTATTATTATTATTATTATTATTATTATTATTATTATTATTATTATTATTATTATTATTATTATTATTATTATTATTATTATTATTATTATTATTACTACTACTATATCGCTTTTTCGCGTGAGTTAGCTAGTAAGATAAAATTTGAAAACCAAATAAATATCTATCTATATATTAGAATATGTTTAGAGTCGATCTAGGCTAGAGTTAATAATAAAAATGATGAACATTAAAATTTTGTCTTGGAGATGATGAACAGTTGCTCTGTCACAATACTTTTCAAATGCCTAGTTGTCAAACTTAAATTCTCCTGAGTTTTAGATATTGTTGTTTTAACTTAAGAATTACTCTGAACCTGAAACTTGTGGAGGCATATGTTTGAGCTAGCATTACTAAATTCTGGAGATTTATTTTAAAAATTTGAAATCTACATGATGAGCTCTATTATGACAAAGTATGAATTCCTGCCAAAGCCATATATGATACATCTAGATAGGAAAACCTTTTGCACATTCATTCTGCTTGCTTTACATTGAGTTTAGTCAACCTTTGTTGAATACCATATGAGAGTCTTGTCATACTTTTAAAACCAAGATCACGTACACACTTTAGCACATATGCATTATTCCTACTCTGGGAGTAATCGCAACCATTTCCACTTTCATCACTGTTCATCATGAAAATGTTTTCTCCTACACTAGGAGTGAACAACAAAAATATATAAACCCGTAGGACAGCCCTGTTATAATTGCTCTAAGTTCTTATTATTATCTCTCCAGTTATTTATGTTCAAAGGATACATGTGGCTATGAAAAATATGAAAAGGGAGTAAAAGATGGACAAGTGTCCCAGCATTAAAACAATGGATACTAGATGCCCGCCACCCGAATGAAAAAAAAGAGAGAAAGAATAAAGATAACCCATGTGTTCCTCTAAATTACAAAGGAGAGTGAATCATTTTCAAAGAGCAAAAGTAGAATTAGGAATAGCCACTAAATACAACATATACACATATCCACCATATTCCATACACATGCACATCTTGGTTTGATTGTATGCCTCGATTCTCTCTGGATCCATTGTTTGACTTTACAACATATGAATTGCAAGTATAATTAAACCTTGTTATTGCCACTCCTATAAGCTCCACTATAAATCCTTAGTTATAGGAAGGCATAACATTAATGCCTTAAGTGATATCCACAAATACCATATATACTGAGAGACTTGAGGGTGTCATACAATTAAAACTCTAAGTTTTATTTTGAAAACTTGCAAAACTCCAGAATATTGGTACTGTGAAGAATTTGCTACATAGTGCATGACTTGATTGTTCTTTCTTTCAATTACTCAAGAATGAGGCAAGAATTGAAAACCCCATAGTTAAAGGTAAAATGGGTAAGTTTAAAAGTCAGAGCAGTTTTGTCTAAACCGGAGGAGAATCTATATTTGAAGCATGTGTACTTGAGAAGTATGAAAGCATTGTAGCAACTCTTGATCCAATTACATTAGTAATTAGGCTTAGTTTGTTTACCAAGGGACTGGCAAACAGGTAAACTTGGGGGTGTTGTTGACGGTGGATAACGTCAACTTTTATTAGAACTTTAGACACCAAAGGATACATGAATACACACAAGTCTAGGGTTTTAACTGACAGCTTCCACGAGTTTTGCATGTTCTGTATTTTCAAGGGGCTATTCCAGAAAAGCATAAAAGAAGGGTTAAAGAGCATGATTACCACGAAACTTAACCACCAAGGAAACATCATCACGAGAATACTAGAAGCATCTGAAACACACCCGAAGCACCGGGGACCGAGACCCACCAGGGTGGGGCCGGCCGGCGCCAGGGTGGGGCTGGCCGGCGCCCCCCTCTAGGGTTTGGGCCAAGCTTCTGGAGTTTTCTTCCACCGTCTCTATGGAGTCATCTCGGCTCTTGTTTCAAGTCGGTTTGATCATACAGTGCACGTGCATCCCACCGGGCTGTAAATAGAGGGGCAGACCCCTCCCCTAGAGGCATCAACCCATCATTCATTCAAGGCATCAAGTCCTCAAGCCATCAAGAGCCTCCTAGTTCATCAAGAGCCTCCTAGTTCATAGTTCTAGCCTAGTTAGATTAGAAGTAGAGGAGTTCTAGTTCTTCGGCAGATCTGGAGCCCCGGCGTCTGTCTGGAGCACGGAGTTCGGTATAATTATAGTTCTTTCTCTATTATTGTATTCTTCATTATGATTAGGGAAACATTGTTCTTAATAGATCATATGTTCTTGATTACAATAGTCTTTGTCTACTTTGATTATATGTCTAGTATAGTTGGTTTGATCTTATTGAATTCATGTAATTGCTCGTATAGCGTTTATTCATACGGACGATGGATAGATGATGAACAGTATGTAGACGTGGTGTCTAGGTATTTTGTTTATCTGCGAGTGCGCCCTGATGTGACGGGTCGTGTGGTAGATCACGTAGGTGACAGCTGCATTGAGTCCTCTGTAGTCCACCCCCCGTATGTAGGCCAGCAGGAACGGTCGCGAAGTTGGATGATGACTCTGTTTCACATCCTTCCTAGATGATGCCCTTTGCATGTGATTATGATATAGGATTAGTCTAACAATGATTGCTAGATGTAATTGCACTAATTAGAGTTATTCATTGATATAGTTATAGAATTACCTTTGATATTAATTCCTTAGTTTATCCATTGGCTAGCTATTACTATGACTAGAGAAGTGCTCTGATGATTATCTTTTATTTATGATGCTTGATCATACTTATCACCTTTATCTTTATTTATCTTGTGATCTCTACCTATTATGAGTAGAGTAAATGACATCGGTAATGTTACTTATCCATTGTATACTATCACTATCAATATAATAGATTAAAGTTTATCCTAGTCCTTACCATTGGTATAAATATAAATCGACAACCTGGTAGAACTCCCTAGGTAAAATGCTACAATGGTATAATTATCTATCCGCTTGCAGAATTGTTTTTAGTTTATATTATTTATATTTATTTCTGCCTAGTCACATAGATTAATATAGAAAACCTTTATTTATTCTTAGTATTATTAATTAGGGATGACAACCTAGTTCTTGCATAAGAATGTTGGTAATAGAAAAGTGGCTAGTTGGTAATGGCAAGTTAATTAATTACCATTCATCTTCTAATTTCGCCTCTCGCATTAAAAGTTATAGAGTTATATTTGGCGACGTTAGTAGATGTCAACACCCTTCTCTTAAAGATCATGTCTATTGTCAAGGTAGAATGACTGATAGTATAAACAAGAAACTCCATTATAATGATAGGATGCTAGATAGCATAAATGCTAAATTGGATGATTTCTCTTCTGCAATTAAGAATCAACTAAGTTTCAATAAGATGCTTGAAACCCAATTAGCACAACTAGCTACTGCCATCCCATCTTTTGAAAAAGATAGAATACCAGGAAAGCCTGAAACAACCATGGAATCTGCTAATCTTGTTACTATTAGTTATCATGGCTATGAACTGGATGGATGGAATTTTCCAACTAAAAAGGGAGATCCTGTCATATCTTGTTCTATTCAATCGCAAAAGTCCCATAATGCTATATGTGATCTAGGATCTAGCATTAACATCACGTCTAAAGAACATTATGAAAAGTTGTTCTACACTGAACTAGTACCAACTTCTGCATATGTGCAATTAACTGATCAAACAACTTGCTACATAGAAGGAGTACTCTGTGATGTTCTGGTAAAACTAAGAAACAACTTTGTGCCTACTGATTTCATGATTTTAGACATGGGTAATAGAGACAACTTAGCCCTCATTCTTGGCCAATCTTTCTTGAATACTGTGAATGCATACATATTTGTTGTTAGTGGTAGCATGGATTTCTATATAAATGGGAAGAAAGAAAGATTTATTTTCTCTTGTGCACCGCACCATGCAACTAACATGCAGAAAAATAAGAATCGATCCATGAGGAGGAGAAAACCAAGAATCAAGAGAAACAAGAAAGACAGAGATGCGGTTAAGAAGGAACCATCATCTACAGCCTCTACACTAGACCCCGCTACAGTCAAAGAAGGACAAGATGAGAAGAAGACAACGGTCAAGGAAGAACCTCCTTCCGAGGAAGGACAACTATGGGAGTAAGTATTCTATCCCTCTCTTTTTACTGCATTAGCATATTTCCCTTCTTCGTGCATTAAATAAATTAATTGTTAGAAGCATGTTTAAGTTTATGTCTTGCATTTAATAAAGACCATAATAAAAAAGAGATTAAAAATATATATATAAAATAATAAAAATAAAATAAAATTTTGGTTCATCATAGTAGCAATAAAAAGCAAAGCCTAGGGATCATAATAAGATGCAAAAGAGGAAACAACCCGACCAAGAGGAGAATCCGATCATGAAGAAGAAGCTAGCTTGGGGAGCCATCATCCTCGCCAAGGTATGGTTTCTAACCCCAGCACTTTTTTCTTAATTACTGTGAGTTATAATATGAAAAGCAATTCTAAATTCTTGCATAACAATAAATAAATGAAAATAATGATAAGATGAGAAAAACAATAAATTGCTCAATGATGATTTGCAAAATCTTGTTATACAACCCTTACTATGAAAGTTTTGAGTGCGATATTTGAAATCTGTCTTAAGTCAAACACTATTGTGGGTTGCACATACTAATAACCTAAGTTATGCTCTTGCAAGATTGAAATTGATATGAGTAGAACTTTTACCTGACCTAAGGATTGAGTGAGAACCAAATAGAGAGTTTGATTTATAAAATTCAAATATTGCTCATGGTTCCTTTATGGAATTAAATTCCTACCATCAAGCCATACATCCACAAACAACTAAAACCACCGAAAGAAAGAGCTCTTGTCTGTTTTGAACCTATTTAGACCTTATTTGATCTAGGTAGAGAAACTAGTCATATTCTTTGGTCAAGATCACGTACACATTCCGCCTATGTATTACTTCTACAATGGAAGTATACATCTATGCTCCACACACCAATTGAGACAACCAACCACAATCAACCTTTTTCCTTTTGATAGATGGGGAGTATAGGTTACTGAAAAAAAGAGAAGAGAGCAAGTGCTCAAGGAAAACAAAAGAGGACAAATGTCCTATGGACAGATGCCCATATATCTATGCTTCTTCATTTAAAAAAATTATGTATTCAGTAACCATGCTCTTCCCTGTCTAAGGCAAAGGAATAAGTCTCAAGGAGCCTACCAAATAATTTACATTTGCACTTCTTGATCATTTTATATGACTTGTTTCTCCCTGTGATCTAAGAGTCTAATCTTGCAATACATTCAGTTCAAGTATGCTTTAGCTCCAATCCTATAAACCCCACATAAGCTTAGGATAGACTTGAAAAGCTCCTTTGAGCTCTTGTGAGGTCCATCACACTAAGGAGTGGTTGAGAGTACAATTAAAGGAACCAAAGCAAGATTTTCTTTTTCAAAAGAATAAAAACTCTCTAGTAAATGGTTTCACTCTACCAAAGTAAGGGGATGTAGTATCTATTTATCTATGCTATCTTATTTTTGCATAACCCAAGGTGAAAAAGCTAAAAGCCCCATATAGTTAAGACATAAGATGAATTTCTGAATCATGCTCAATACTAGAATAGTGTTGGTTTATGTGCAAGATCTTTGTGAATTGTTACATTCTTGATCCAACAATGCCTTGTTAAAACCACATCTTTACTTGAGAACAAGCAAAAGGTTAGCTTGGGCGAGTTTGTTGACGGTCGCTAACACCCTATTTTACCGTCAATATTTCATCCATAATCAAGGTAAAACCACATGAAATGTAAAGAACTCACTTTGAAACTTACCTAGTTCCACATGTCCTTAGAGAAATCGTGTGTATGAAGGAAAAATAGTGAAATCAGGCAAAAACGAAGCATACCAAGACACCTCAACATCTAAGCTGCCACATGGGAGCCAGAGGGGGGGCGTCCGCCCCCTACATAGGGCACCCGCCCTATGAGTGGCGCCAAATTGGCATGCCACCTCACGGATCTGTGTGCCATCCTCCCAAATGGCCTGTGGCACGTTGAAACAACATCAGCGGCTCAAAGACAAGGCACGAGGATTCGGTGGCCCTATCAACAGGGCGCCCGCCCTGTCCAAAGTGAGTGCCACGTCCACAATCCGAGGGAAGGTGTCCAAGAGTCATCCAAGCTATCAAATGAAGTCGGTTTTCATCCAACGGTGATCAAGTGATGTGCTATGGATTGAAGGACCCACATGTCATCCTCCCGGGGATTGCAAACCGTCATTTCAAGACATCAACCGACCTTGCAACCGCCATAGGAGAGGAAGGAGGGCCGTATGATGCAAGGCGGTGCATCCAAGGGGGCGCCCGCCCTGTCTCTTCGTGCCACCGACCTCCAGGACCCCTACAAGTACCCCTAGAGCACTCCTACACTATAAATAGGACTTGAATCCTCACTTGTAAGTTGAAACACAGCTAAAAACACCACTAGAAAGCACTAAAGATTCAGCTCATAGTCAGTAGTAGCTCCTCTCTCTCTCTAGCGAAGCTCTGCTCTTAGAAATAGTGCTAGCTAGAGAAGAGTAGAGTAGTAAGAGAGAAGTCGGGAGAAGGAGGAAGTCTGTGGAGGAGCCGGGTTTGTCGACGACCTCCTCTGCGATGTTCTTCACTCTTATCGGTAATAAAGATCCCCTTCTTCATTTATTTATTGTTATACTTTAAGTAGTTGCATACTTTCTCATTGCTTGGTTAGAGTGCTCTAATTCTTGAGCTCGACTTAGAGTAGTAAGTTTTATAGATTAAGCGCGGTGCTTAGACTATAGCTTACCCCTTGAGTGCGGCTAGACCCACGGATAGTAGTGGTAGGTTCTAGGTGGTGACAGCCCTAGAATCCTCTGGATTCCACCACGTTCGTTCTGGTTTAATCAGCGTAGGCTTTTGGTACGTACGGTGCCTAATCAGTCGAACCCCGGCGAGTTTAGGACTTTGCGCATCCCGGGTATAGCAGTCTCTTTGGTATAACAATCATTTGATCTTTACTGAGATAGAGTTCTCTCCTAAAACTCCAGAGCTACCTCAATTTATCCTAGTGTGTTTCCACCTTAGTTATACTTCATTGATTTATCCTTACTAAGGTTATTACCCCATTTATCCATATCTAGATCCTTAATTATCAGATCCTTGGAATCACAAACCCCGCCTTCCTTTAGGAAAATATAAATTCGACACCTGGTACTCTTAGGTAAAGTGCTACACAATGGTTCTGTGCACTTGCAGAATCCCATCACCTATCCTATAGAGCTACCCATAGCATTTTTGGCACATTTGCTAGAAATAACTTTATTCCTAGTAGCAACGTTAGAAGTGTCAACAACCACATACTTTGAGCATTGGGATTGACAACCCCAATGATTGCGTTGAGAAGTATTGTTACCACTGCTAGGGGATAGATTTGGCTACACTCTTTTGAAAGCGTTAGTAATTATCAACACTTAGCTGGTTTAAGTGGAGGATGCTCTCCCCCAAGCTAAATGATGGCGTGGTCGTAATGTTGAACTTGAGTGATCCATCTTAGAGCAGATGTGCCAGCAGCAGATAGATGTCTGGGTGGTCTATCTCTTGATCACCTGCAAAACTCAATTGGCAATAATAATACCAATTCTCATGGAGGGGGTTAGGATAATACCGCTCCATGGTTAGTGGCAAAATTTCCAGCAGAAAGCTCCCTTAATGAGTGGACCTTCATGTGCCCACATATTTTTGGTGTTTTTCTAAAAAAGTATGGACCTTCATATGCCCACATATTTTTTGTGTTTTTAACTTATGAATGCAGAAAGTAAATATGATGCAATAGCCTATTCTAGATGTATGCAATTTATTTTTGTGCCACCACAGTGAATAGTCTTGTGAGCTATGCCACGAGATTAGTCACATAGGGCTTATATTTTTTTCAATGCAATGCAGTAAGTAAATATTTTTATTTTCTTTTATATGCAGATGCAGCAAAGTAAATATGCAACTAATTATACTAATATGCTAAGGAAAATTATGCAATGCAAATAAATATGGATAAGTACCAAATTTACCTTTTGGCGAAGGCTCGGTGGTTTACAGTCTTCTGAACAGGACTTCTTGTCTTGTTCGTTCCTCAATCGGTGCATCGTCGGGTTGAGATGGTGACCCTGGTTGCATCTCTGATTATGTGCTGTAAGGTGACTCCTTCCTCCATCCTTTCTGATAGGTGAAGTTAGTGTTGATGTTGAGGTTGAAGTTAGGGGCTCATCCTTCATAGTCTCTTCATTTTCTCACTCCTCTTATCTTCTGATATAGTGGTCTCATCACTCCTTACAACTTCACCTTCACAGTCTGCCTTACCATCCTTGGATGGTTGGTTGACGTTGGGATGAACGACGTCTCCTTCTTGATCTATTCTTCTTTGGACACTCAAGTTGTATAGCTGTTGAAGTAGCAGTGCTCCCTTCTCTGTGTGGAATTGGAAGTAGACCTCTCCTGCTCTCATATAAATGATTGCTCTAGTGGTGTTGAGGAACGGTCTTCCGAGTACCATCGGTGGATCATACTCTTCCTCTCCCATGTCTAGGACCAAGAAGTCAGAGGGGACATAGTGATTCTAGGTCCTCTCTGGGAACCTGAACTTCTGGTCTACCATCTTTTCCATTATGTTAACGTTCGATCCAGTGTTGCAGGAGGTCTTGTGGAAGATTCTCTGGTGCACCCGATCATTGGCACAACTGGATCGTCTAGCTTTGTTAAGTGTGGTGATACAAGGAGGTGACCATATTCAGCCCGAACCGAGTTGATCATCCTCACTGCTTCAGTAGTATCTACTTAGGCAGGGGTTTGTAGTGTCTTGTTCATGAGTGGTTTGTCTCCTATGACATCCTTTTGTTCTCGCTTTTGAGTTGTGTTCGGACCTTTTGCTCCTCTCATTGTTCTATTCCTGCAAAGCATTAGTGGACAACACATACCCGAAGGAATATACAAGTAATGACAGGGATAGTGTTGTCACAAAGCTAAAGGTCACTTTTTATGATATAGATAAGTTGTTTGAACATTAGCATATAACATTTATTATTCACCATTACTTCTTCTATGGAGGATTGATTTTATGTTGTCTTAAGTTTGATTTTCATATATAACATTTGTAGAACTAATCAAACTTATAGAAGTAAGGTAATGGTGGGTAGAGGGATTGCAAACCAGTGTGCCTGAGCTATGGGAGGTCGAGAGGACGAAGACCATGGTCAGATCAACTTTGGTGGAATTTGGTCTTCCTTCCTTATGCTTCAACCGGACAGTGATGGCTCCTGGTTCTTAGGTCCGCTGAGCAAGACCTATCCCTTAAATGTTCTTTGTATCATCTTTAGTAGTTTTATCTTCCTTGTGCAATGATGGAAATCATATCTTGCTTCATCTATGATCTGAGTTCATCTCTAGACTTTTCCATATTAATTTGAGAGTTTTCCTGCAGGGGTTAGTCTAACAAAATAACCGGTATCTACTACAGCATACTATCAGCTCAGAAATCAACTTAGACACCACGTCTAATTTGATTCAGGAAAGCATTTTTAACCTAAACACCACGCTTAATTTAAAAGCCTTTGAAAGTAAAATCAACACACCCTTTTGGTTTCTAGAATTAGACTAAACACCATATTCAATTTAATTCAGGAAAACAGGTTAAACTAAGCACCATGCCTAATTTTAAAAGGTGTATGAAAATACTCCAAACTACTATAACAGATAAAGGTAGCATGATAGCACTAAAGAGATTTACCCAAGAGGAGATGAAAAAGCATGATGGCTTAAAGGTAGAGACAACCAATGTAAATTTGCAACATGATATAGGATTTTTCAGAAAAGCCCATCCCCCAAGCTTGAATTTTACAAGGTAAAAAATCAAGTCTGGATGGATGTGATCAATGTTGCATGATAATTGGTTGGACATACCTTGAAGTCGTCATCCTTCGTCCTTTTTGCTTTAGTCCTGAAATAGTTAGTGACAATAATACCCAAAGGAACATTTTCACAATTATGTTTCTATGCTACAAGGGCATCAGAGCAAAAAGGGGTGCAAGTTTGTTCTTGGGAAACCTTCTAATTGCACTCATGTTGGTGAAGTGGTTTCCCCTCCAACAACAACCTTTAAGGTGGCTATATCGAGATCTACAGAATTTATGATGGACATATGCATCTACAACCACCCTTTTCAAGACTCTATGGACAGGAAGCACGAGGGGGTTGAAGATCTCATGTGGGGCAATGTTAGAGAGACCAAATGATTCACAAGTTTTCTTCTGTGAGGGAGGATTTGATGAGGTGCTCACGAAATAACTTTCATTGCTTACTCATGTCATCATCGATCTCAATCTCCAAGGATGTGTCTATAGGCAAAGGCATTGTCTCTGCCATTTTATGCCTAAGACAATCATTGGACATGTCATTGTCCAAGATCTCCTTTAGATGGGTGTCTCTCAAGTTGATCTCGCCTAGGGCCTCCATACTTGGATGAGCTATAAATTCATCGTTTGGATCAGAACCAAGTATGGATTCGATCCATAAGGCTTCATGTCTGTCCATCCATTCAACACATTCCTGCCATTGTTGTAGCTCTTGATCTTCCTTGTGTGGCCATGATGACTCCTATACTTTGGATGTCTGAGTGCGTTGCTAGGATCATCAAGAGTCTTAGGAGAAAGAGCACAAGAGGGATCATTGGGATCAAGGATGGGTTCACAGATGGGTTCAGATAAGTCATCTACTGTGGGCATAGAAGGGGAGAAGATAGGATTGGCTTCTAATTGACTTGGCTCTCCTTCTATGGCATTACTAGACATGCCATCCTTAAGTTCCTCCCAATGTCCTATGCAAGGATGCTTTCTAGGAGACTCCTTAGTAAATTCACTTGGAGGTCTCTTATGTGGACGAGAGTTCTTTGTCCTCCCAAAATCCTTGTGGTTGTTCTCAAATTCAAAAGGGTTTTCCAAAAGTGGAATTCCTCTTTCTCTTGAGGGATTTTGGGATATTGGTGATTCTGGATGGATAGCTAAGTCTTGGAATTGGAATGGGCGTGGTTTAGCTATCAAAACATCCTCTTCTTACTCGGGAGATGGTTCCTTCTCTTCCTCTAGGAATTTATCTTTTGGACTATATGCACTTTCAGTTCGGGATATATGCAAAGAAGGTTAACCAAGGGCTATATGCACTTTCAGTTCAGGATGGAGGTCCCCCACCAAGGTTCCTTGCAACGGCTATATTGAGAAGGTCTTTCGATAAAGACTCCAATACAGGAGAGGGAAAAGAGAGGCAATAGATAAAGTTTGCATATAAAACTCGTAAGGGGGAGAGCCTCTATCCCATGCCCATAACACTATACATACTCGCAACTTTACATGTGACCCCTCGGTGGGGGGTGAGTATTACATGACATTTTTATGATACTAGTTGACCACTTTTAGGGTGTTTTGACCCATATGAATATGGGTTCCCCTTACATGATTTTACGACATTTGTGCTTCACTGGTGGGCCACATTTCTGTCAACAGCGAGGCGCCCGTCTTGACATGGTTAGTCTCGAGGACTTGCCGATATAGTCTTAAAAAACGCTCAAAAGAGGAGTAGGATTTACATATGTATCTGCATAAGAATGAGTGAAATAGCCGAAATTAAGGTCCTATTTAGTTTTCTTTTAAAATTTTAACTTTTTCGCTACCCCGTGTAACATCGAATGTTTGGATGCATGCATGAAGCATTAAATTAAAAAAAGAAACTAGTTACACAGTTTGAATTTAAAGCAAGGGACAAATCTTTTAAGTCTACTTAGACTATAATTGAACACTTATTACAAAAGCTAGCATAGCATATGTGCTATAATACACAATATTCAAACTATCCGACATCTAAAATAATAATCTATATCTACTACTAAAGAGGGAAGATTTCTTTTCACTTTTTTCGTCCATCTTTTTTTGTTCTGCTGTCCAAGTTGACTACTGGTCTTCTATCGTAAGCTCGGTGGATAGGCAGCCTCGTAAGGCCCATCTACTGCCTTTTCTAACCCGTCCGGCTTTGAGACATCGAAACGGAACCAAGCCCACGCAGCCCCACCAGTCGCCGCACGCATGGCTATCAAAGGGCAGCCGCAGACCACCATTTTCCGCACGACGGCCCCTTATATATTTTTAATGGGCCATGTTTAAATCTTGATAAGACGTGTATTTTCGGTTTAATTTTGCGTACCCGGTTGACATTAGTACTACATGGTAAAATAAGAGAGGGCAATCAGGTGAGATGCAAATAAAACAAGAGACATTCTGTTAAGAAAACTTATATCTTTCTTGAGTTTTTTGCAAAGAGATGTTGATACGTAAGTCAAACACGTATAATAATTATTTTTTCTAGATATATTGGTTACGAAACCAATTGACTTAACGAAAATTTATTTTGACACTCTAGCTGCAACGCACGATCACTAATAATTGAGTTGATGAAAATTTTATTTTGATACACTCCCGTTGTAACGCACAGACAATTTTACTAGTCTATACCTATTAATCTATACCTATTAATAAAACGAGAAGATTTCTCCACCAAAATTTTTGTCAAGCTCTATCGTGGGTCGCTTGGACTGTGCGAGTTTTTTTGTCAAGCGTTTTTGGTTCAGTCTTTTATTTTGCCGTGACTCTGCCCTCCCTCGTGTCTGGAGGGTCTCTTCTTTTCTATATATACGCAATGAAAAGATAGATCAATACTCTCGGCGGCGGCGGCGGCGGTGGCAGCGGCGGCGGCACAGCAGACATGCACGATGGGTGTGCGCAGCAGGTCGACGATGCAGGGAAGGGATAGGGACGGAGACGGACCTCGCGCGGTCATCGCCGCCATCAAGGACGTAGCTTGTGCAGCTGACACCGTCGTCGCAGATGGAGTCGTGCAGCGCTTATAGATCTCCCACTCGGCCGGCTTCCAACGGGGGCCTGACCATGCTGCAACGGCGCGCCTCAGTCACCGCTACCTGGAAGTCCTCTTCGTAGCGCCGACACTGACGTCGCTGGCCACCCTCAGATTCGCTGCTACGAGTCCACACCGAGCATCGACATCGTGGCCTTCGCGGCAACTAGGTGTCGCATCGTAGAGAGAGAAGGCACTGAACGTCACATCTTGGTGTAGACTGAGCGGAGCTCCTGCCACCGTTGCGCCCCCGGGGCCCACCACAGGCATCCGCTCAGCGCCTCAACTCAAACCATGCATCGCTCGGCGGCGCTCGCCCGAACAGTTTTGGTGATTTTTTTTGAAACTACAGTTTTAGTGATCGGTATGCAGCAAAACTGGAGCCGGACAACATACCTCCTCGCTTGATGCTCTAGACCTGGTAAACGGATAAGACCACAAGGTAACCTTCATTGGTGAATAGAGATAGACAGTGTGTATTTTGCGGTATGTGGTCATGGAACGACGGATGGAAGAGTGTGCTTTATATTTTTATCCCAATGGTTTTTTTCCCATTGTTTTTAATTAATATAAAAGCACGTAGCACCTAAACCATATCATCGTCATAGGCCTCAAAACCTCTTTTTACTTTCCATAACACTGCTCTTTATATCTCATTCTATATCTATATTTTTATTTTATATCTATATCAAATACTAAAGAGTCAAAGTTTCTCCCCTGGATTTTTTATCTGGCCTTTCCTAATCCTGTGCACCTACGACTATGACTATGGTCCTCGCAACGTTTGCACGTGTCCACGTATTATCTTTTGCTCACCTGTTATGTCTTCGTGGTGAACACGATTTTCAGAAAGACTACTACTCGATTGAGATAAAACTGCCAAAATTCGTACCTTTCTTATCGTGAATTGATCGAGCGTGACCACAACGCCGGGGTCAGGCGTCGACCGTGGACCGCGATGGCGACGCCGACGTGGAACATCGGCCCACCAATGCCGCCACTGCTCGTCTTGCTTGAACCGTCGGGATGACGAGCGCGAACTAGTGTTCTCGCACAGCTAAACGGCGTGGTGGCGCGGCGAGGAGCAGAGCTGCTCGTGCCCGTGGGGGCGGCTGGGAGCTGGGCAGCTCGACGTGTACGTACAGGCGGCGGCCGAGTGGATCTGCAGCACAGCAACCATCGTAGATATACCCCCAATAGCTACTGCGCTCAGTGCTCAACTCCACTAGATGCGGCAGCAATGGCGCTTCCGGACCACAGAACACCTCCACGAAGCGTTACAGTTGTGGTCACAGAGGCGGTACCTGAATGGCGCTCAAGGAGAAGTGCATACAAAACAATACACTAATCTTAGAGATCTCCTCCATGTTCCCGTTTATTTTAATTCCTTTGAATCAATATCCACCCATATTTGCATTAGACCTTAAAAATCACGCACGCAGGAATGACAAAACAAAACTGGCTGAACTGAAAGACTAGTATGGGTGGATTGTACATTTACACTTTTAACTTGTGAATGAATAATTTTTAAGTTGATAAAATTTAGACTAATTTAGACTACTTAGTAAAAATAGTATTTAACTTCATATATTTCTTAGTATATAGTCACCCGTAGCAATGCACGAGTATTTTTTCTAGTATATATATATATATATATATTATATATAATTAATAAAGCGAGAAGATTTCTGGTATTTTTTTTAATCCAGCCTTCCTAAACTACCGTGCCTTCCTAACTACCCGTGTAAGCGAGCCAGAAAAAGGAAACCAATCGCCTTTCATATCCCTCGGTCGCCCGGCCCGTTTCTCTCCCTAGCGAGCAGATCAGCAGCGGCAGCCCTGTCCTCACGTAGGATGCCCGAGTTCTCTCCTTGGTACAAGTCTCTGTCCAGATGAGAAACTACTACTTGAGTACGACACGTGTTGCCTGAGTCCTCTTCTTGTCTTGGGACAAGTCTCTGGCCAAACGAGAAACTAGCTTGAATAAGCATACCATACAGATCCACCCTCGACAAGAGTAGCCAAAATCAAAATATCTTCAGATCCAAATCGACATCGAATCCAAATAGAAATTAAGAAAAACAACACCCATAAATACAAGAAGCACATCTTGACGTCGGCCACGAAGATATCCCATCGATGCCAGGACTCAACTGGTTGACCAAGACGAAGCCGACGAGGACACAGACCTCGGCAGAGGTGCGTCGCCAAACACCCGAGCTGCTGGAGATACGCAAGATTTATTTCGGTGTTATCGCTGCAATTCACAAACGCAACAATAGAAATCTGGCGGCATGGTCGTCATAGATCTGTACCAATGCGTTCTGGTGATGTCGAGCCTAGCGCCTATAACTTCAAGGTCTTGAGTCATGTGAAAAGAAGGAAAAATCATTAGCTAAAAATCAGGGGATAAAAGCAGTAGACAGTAAGAACAAGAACCTGCAGGCCCCCAACAAATCAATGTCTATTCTTGATGTCCGAAGCAGAAAACTACAGCTGTGGCTCACACATTCGGGCATCCGACGTTGCTCCAGGTATTCCATCACCGTAAGATTTCGAGCAGCAATATTCAGTTCAGATTGTGTCGTTCTTGATGTCCGCTCATGCAGCTCGATTTGCAAGGTAGTGCTACTGGATATAGTTAGGGACTGGATACTGAAGAGGTATTTCAAAGGGGGAGGGAGGGAGAGAGGGGGGGGGGGGGATTGCAGTGGACGAATGCACACCGATGTCTCTCATCAACCACCTCGCGATGGCAACCTCACTGGGCGACCAAGGACCGGATCTCAATCTCAATCCCACAGAGTAAAGGAAGGGAGGAGAAAGAACGAAGAGGAGACAGGAAGATAAACGAGTGAAGATAAGACCGTCTAACCATGGCGGGGCCCACTGGTGAGGTTTGCTTTTTAATTATTTTTTTTTTGTAATTGCGAGGTTTGCTTTGTGACTGGACCAGATTTCATGATAGAATTTTTTTTTCTCAGCCATTCTTTTTTACTAGCCTTATGTGGTGATTTGCCTCAACTTTGTTTATGTTCCGATTTTTGTAAGCAAATTGTCTAATACTTCCTCTCTGATGTTTTGAATTTTTCTTAGATACAATACATTGCATATCTAAATACATCACAAAGTTTATATGTATCTAGAAAAAAAGATTATATTTAGTCTAACATAGAGTATTATGACACAGTGTAAAGTCTGAATACAAACATATATATGATACAATCTCAAACACTATTTAGAGTCCATCCTCAATACAAATTGAAATACATATATGATCATTGGCTAATGTCAAAGTGTAACGTAGTTTGACAGACACATTTTCGAGCAGCAAAGATAAAGTATAAAAAAATTATACCTCGAACCCGTTGCAACGCGCACATATATATATTAATAAAGCGAAAGATTTTCGGCTCTTTTTATTTCCTCCAGCCCTCTCAACGACCGGCTCACTCGCTGGCCCCGCTCCTCCGCAGAGTCCGCCTATTCTCCATCGGCAACCAATTCCGCCCGTGTGCGACTCTCACCCGACGAAGGCAACGAACTCTGCCCGTGTGTGACTCTCACCCAACAATCCTTCAAGGCAACGTCAGCACATATGGTAGGCTACGAATCAAGACCACCACGAACAAATCGAGACAAAAATCAAGACACCACAGACCGGTTCGAGACAGAAGTCAAGACAATCGAGGAAAAAAGAACCAAACAACACAACCCGAAATTAGATTAGAATACAGATCGAAATCGAATCCAAATAGATACACATATCAAGAAAAAAATATCTATAAATGTGATGCACCAACAAAAAAAATCACAGCGCGCTCTAATTCTTTGACTTTGACATGTAAGGCACGAGCCATGCGGCCACCGCCGCGGCGCTGCCCGCCCCTCACGGCCTTCTTCAATGCCTGAGTTGCGCAGCCGCCGACTGCTTCCGGGGCCGCGCCATCTCCAAAGGCCGAGCTGCTCGAATCCGGCGGACTCTTCTGTCTCGGGTGGAAGCAGGGAGAGGAGAGGAGAGCTGCCGGCCCATGACGTTGCCTTATACATTGCATCGAGCCTTGGCCTTCAAACTGCTCTGCTGCACGCACGGCCTCCTCCTCACGGCCTTCACACACTCTGCGTGAGCTAGGCGCCGAGCTGTAGATGTACTAACACATGTAGGACTTCTACCAGTCGTGAGGACTAAGGTGGACCAACGGTGACATTAGAAAGAGAAACAATATGGTCCATGGAGGGAGATGGAGAGAGGTAGATGAGTTGGGGTCAGAATCGCGATCTGCAAAGGCGTCACGGGGAAACAGATGAGTGGGTGCAGTGAGCGCAGTGAAAGGATAAGGTTATAGTTTTAGGCCCCGTGTAGATGATAAAAATGGGGTGAAAAGTGCACTGTACTAATTTTTGTTTATATTTAATAACTTTTATTCAATTATGGCCTAAATAGACACAAAAAATTTATCTCGATCTAACTAGGCAAAAAGTACAAACATGCAACAGCTGCTACTTCATTTAGTGCTCCATACAGGTAGAAAGTACAATCGATGTGATGGGTAAATAGTGTCAAATATTAGGAATTAAACAGGGCCTTATTTGTTTCTTCTGTACTGTACATGTGCTGTATTTAATGTGCCATTTTTAAATTATAATAAGACGTGTACTTAGTTCAGTTTATCTTTTGTGTGCCCGGTTGATATTAATATCATATGATAAAGTGAGAGAGGACAACATGCAAATAAAACAAGAGACATCTGCTAAGAAAGCTCATATTTTTCTTAGCTTGTTTTGGCAAAGAGATATTGATACACAAGTCTAGATTGGTTACGAAACCAATTGAGTTTGGCCCTGTTTAGATGCACTTCAAAATTCCGAGATTCCCATCACATCGAATGTTGCGGCACATGTATGGAGAATTAAATGTAAATAAAATATTTGCATGTTTATATAGTTTACATGTAAATCATGAGACGATTCTTTTAAGCTTATTTAGGATATGATTGGACACTTATTGCAAAAGATTTCTCACTCAAAATTCCAAAACATAATGCATCTAAACGGGGCCTTAACGAAAATTTATTTTGACACTCTTCAGTTGTAACACACGATTACTAATAATCGAGTTGACGAAAATTTTATTTGATATTCTTCCGTTACAACGCACGGGCACTTTTGCTAGTATAATAATATGAGCAAAGTCTGTTTTGCTTTTGAAAAAAAAAAAGAACCGAGCGTTTGTGCTAAGTCCTTTCTCTTTCTGTTTTTTTTTTAGCAAACTTTTCTTTCTATAGTTGACCAAAGTTCTTCTGTCGCTCGACTTCCCTTCCATCCACCTCCGCGTTCCAGCATTGTTGTTGCTAGCGCAGTATTCCCCGCCGGCTAGCGTCCGCCAGCCGCCAACGATGCAGCATTGGAGCTCAACACGTAATCCTCAGATTCCCTCTCTCTAGTCCACGGAATGCCCACCGCCGCCGAGCACAATAAGCGATGTCACTGAAGTCTGCAGCCCCTGTTCACACCGGTAGCAGACTAGCAGTTTTAAGCTTAAATCGGAAGAGGAAGGGCTTCCTGCGCGTCGCATCTTGCTGTTTCCGCAATACATCCTTCTGGCCCAAGGTACATTTAATTCTTTTTTCTTTCTTTTTACGAAGCAAGCTGGGGAAGGTATAGTGTACAGGGTCTGTTGTTTATTCTAGATCTAGTTTACATGATGCTTAACTTGCAACCTTGCTTCTCTGAGTCACGTTGGTTGCAATTTGCTGGGCCAGTGCTAAAGATGGGAATTTCTAGACAGCCTTGTCCTCAGAAAATTTACCAAGAGAGAGGTTGAAATCCAAGAGTTCTAGGACCAAACGATAGATACTTTACCACTGCTCCGGAACTGATTTCATATATAGTGCAAATTAAAATTCAGATTTTTTTTTTCATGGGCATAACATTTTGGGGATTGGATGATATGATAACTGTGACTTGTTCTAAAAGAATGGCACAAAATATAAAACATATAATCATTTTGAAGATATCATGTTTAATTTTGGTTATTGGATTTTTGTTGCAATCTTACTATTATGAATTACAGAACCTTTAGTCTCCATACTGATCCTCACAAGACTTACTAGAAAAAAAAATCCGAGACATTCTCACAAAAAACTAAAACATCATGCCATAAGTAAGGTTGACTTTAATAATATTTAGTAACGATACCCATTGGCAGGGATGGACATGGGGTGGGCCTGCTCCGGCACTCCTACTATGCATCAGCACCTTTTGAGCTAATAGAGGAGGACAAGCAAGAAGGAAATAACTCACGATGTTGGATGCATAAGAAATGAGCCCCTTATGACTTAACTCTGTGTCTGCCATTGCTTTTTGGATCCACAATGCCTTTTTTCTTTAAAAATACATACCTCTGTCATTGTGAGAAATAATCAAAAGTGGCCCCTGACCTCCAACTAAACTACCAAACTATGCCATTAAAAATTACCAACCTCTACCATTATGTAAAGTGCAAAGTAAACCTAATCGACATCTAAATTACCCACCATTACCTTGCCTCTTCCTTTTCCTAAACCCAAAACCATCATTATTGTAAAGAAAATGTCCCCAAGTAATTGTTTTTCTATTTACCATCTTCAGCCATTGTTAATCTAGAAAGAGCTAACCAATGTGTACATGTATGATCTGGTCACACCAGACTGACCATGTATACTTGTATGTGTGAAGCAATGGATGTAACATAAGGTTTGAACTAAACAAATGTCAAACACACATAGATGTGTGATGGAAAGGTGAAAAACTATGAATGGGCATAGGAAAGCTTATATTTAGTCGCTATTAAACTGTATTACAACCAGACAAAGATGAGAAAGTACCTGCATTACTGTACGAGTGGTGTATTGAATAAGAACAAACAAGAAAAAAACAAATTCGGAGTTCTTAAAACCTACTCCCTCCGTCCACGAAATATTGCAATCGAAGAGTTCAAAATTTTTCCAACAAAATACGCTCATCTAAGCAGTCAGGGCTAGTATCAGGCCTAAAGTAGGATTCACATCACAGGCCACCTGCCAGGCTGCCGGCAGCTCATGCATGGCAGTTCGCATGCGGATGCCCATATGCCCATAAAAAAAAGAGAAAATCACCTTCTCCTCATCTCGTTAGGCAGCGAGCGGTCATTCCAGAAACTTCGTTGCGAAGGTTTTTTCAGTTCAAGGGGGCTCCACTGATGACTGACCATAGCAGATCATAGAGATATTTTGTTCATTTTGTTAAAGTCTTGATTTCCGTGCCATGTCTTTCGATTGCAATTTTTACCGGAGGGAGTGAGTACTGCAGACTGGAGCTCCCTCCGCGCTTCACGTCCTTCCTACGTACCTGCCGTGCCGACGCGTGGCACAGACTTCGCGAGGAGGCATGCACGTCCAACTTCATCCTCTATCTACGTAAATGCGTCGTCAGTCTAGCTACCCTTTGTCTGGCCGGTGGGACGTGGACTTCTTTGACCCCACATGCAGCGATAATGTGCAGGAAGTCGGACGTAGAGCGCACGTCGCGCATTAATTCTTTTCCGCAGGGAGTCAACGCGAGCAGGCCTGGGAAGCGAACGTGGTGGGGCCTATTGGAGCTGAACCTTATCCCTTCCCCGCGGTTGCTCCTCAATTCTCGAATTTCTTTTTAAATAATATTTTTTATTGATTAATTGTGAATCTAGTACGTGAAATCGAAAAATTAAAAAAATAGCACCCTATCGGTCGCTGTAAAGCCGATTAGGGACCTGTCGGTCGCTGAGGAGCCGACAGGACCCTATCGGCCGCTCCAGGGCCGACTAGTTCGCCACGCCAGTGGGCCGAGCCAAACTTGACGGGCCTGTCGGGCCGATAGGCCTGTCGGCCCCTCGCGACCTGATAGGGGCCTCTCGGCCGCCGAGGAGCCGACAGGTCCCTATATCTTCCGTGGCCATCTCCTTCCTCCCGGCGTCGCTCGCTCGCGCGCTCTCTCTCTCACCGCGCCCTCGCCACCACCAGGCGCCGTCCCGCCGCTCCGGCCGCCGTCCGCCGCCCCCAGCAGGCGGATCCGGCGGAGGGGCCCCCGCCGCCGCCCTACACCGTCCCCGCGCGGGCACGAGGCCACGGACGGCTCGCCACCGCCGTCGTCGGTCGCCACCGGTAAGTTTTCTTTTTTTTCTGTTTTGTTAGTTTTTTGTTTTTTTACAAATTTGATTACTTTATGTATTTAGTTTAGATAAAATTAGGTATTAGGTATTTAGGGTTAGTTAGATTTAGTTAGATTTAGGGTTAGGGTTAGGGTTAGTTTAGAGGAAGTTGTAATTATTTTTAAATTGGTTCAGAATTTGAGGAAATTGTAAATTATTTTAGAATTAGAGTTAGTTTTAGTGGTACATTAGTTTAGAGTTAGTTTGAGATGTAGTTTCGTTTAGGGTTATTTTTAGTCGTACATTAGTTTAGGATTCATTTTAGTTGTAGATTAGTTTAGGGTTATTTATAGTTGTAGATTCGATTAGGGTAACTTTTAGTTGTACATTATTGAACCGTGGATTTAGGGTTATTTAGTTTTTTTATTAGGGTTAGGTTAGTTTCTTTAGTTGTTTATTTACGGTTAGGTTAGTTGATTTAGTTAGTTAGGGTTAGTTTATTTTGTTTTTCGAATTAGTTTCTTTGTTAGGATTATTTATTAGAATTGTAGGAATAGTTACTGTTAGTTTATTTATGCAATTAGTGTTAGTTTATTTATGTAGTTAGTATTAGTTTATTTTAAGGATTATTTTTTATTTTCTCTAGTAGTACTTGTTTATTTGATTTAGGGTTATTTGAGTTAGGAATTTTTTGTCTACTTATATTAGTTTTTGTAATTAATGTCTTGGTAGGGTTTAGGGGTTATACCAATATTCAACTGACAGTGTAATTTTAACGATGGGAGCAGGAATGTCGTCCGATCTAATTCGTTTCAGAATTTACTATGGCAAGGGTGAAATCAGAACTGGAGATAGCGGTGTAGACCTTAGTCCGTTCCAGTTCTTTAACACACAACTGAACTCACCGCTGGATCACAGCCGGAGACAAGTATTAGCCTGGTTGCATGAATGGTTTGGTTTTCCACCGTCGTAGCAACGTTTGAAGATTAGTATGTTGGTGCCCAGGTTAAGGGACAATGGATGGAGATGGGAGCTATACGAGGCAAGCAATACGAACAAATGGAAGTTTCTCGTCAGTAATGCTTTGGAACGTGGTTATGACAATATCATGCTTGTTCAGTTCATCGATGGTGCCATGCAAGGAGAGAGTAGCAGCACATTTCGAGAAGTAGAGGACCTAGAGGCCACAAACGAAGAGCAGACCTATGTTCATGATTCATACGATGTTCAGTTGGGGACAGAGGATGCAGGACAACAATAATATACAACAAATGCTGAGCAGACCTTGGTTCCCGATTCTGGAGGGGTTGAGCACTGGGCAGAGGATGCGGAAGAACAAGGTTTCAGTACGAACATGGAAGCTGACGAGGGCGAGGAGGATGAAAGAATTGTGGAACAGATGGAACTTGACAATGCAGAGCACCTGGCATTTGTGGATGAGCACGCTAGCAAGAGGTTCGAAGACGAGACTGACATCCCCGCGGAATGGACTAACTTCTCACCAGATGCCATGACGGTGGACGATAGTCATCACTCGGCGTGGGAGTATTCAAGGACACAGGTGATGCAGGGGCAGATGTTTCATGACAAGGTTCATCTGCAGCACGCCGTCAGGCGGTGGGCTTATTGTGACAAGAGGCAGTTTAGGGTTGTCATTTCCAACCCCAAGACGTCGAACGTTAAGTGCGTCAGCCCAGGGTGTACTTGGCGTGTTCATGGTCATATGCCACGTACGGAGAGCAACTTCATAGCTACTATTGTGCAGCCACATAGTTGCTTGCTGGAGTCGACGCTGACCAAGCATCGAAACATGACAGCACAGTTCGTGGCAAATGAGATGCATGGGGAGATTGTTGAAAAACTTGGCATTTCTCCTTTCCGGATAATGCTGGCTACACGGAACAGATACGGATATGACATATCTTACGACATGGCTTGGAGAGTAAAACAGTTAACTTTGGAGAAGAGATTTGGAACGTACAAGGATTCATATCACCACCTTCCAACACTCTTACAAACCCTATAAGCTAGAAACCCTGTCACCGTAATTGATTATGAGGACTATATCAACGTCGACGAGGACCATGTCCTTAAGAGAGCCTTTTGGTGCTTCGGGTGCATGAGACGGGGCTTCAAGTATTGCCGACATTTGCTATGCATGGATGGTATGTGACAGAACCGCATAAATCACATGGCCCACAGGCACCTATCATTGTCACTAATGACCTCTGACAGCCGGGCCCGTGTTCCAAATGATCTAGAAGGCCCTGCCGGGCTACATTAGCGCCCGATTTCCTCCGACAGGATCCCATTGCGAAGCCATTACATAATTACAACATTTTCATAACAAATTACATCAGAGTAAAAGCGCGGAAAGATTATAAGGTACTTAGATTACAAACCATTTGTCCAAATATTATTAAAGTGCAAATATTACAGACCATAAATAAAATAGGTAGCAGTGGAATGACGATACAACATAATTAAGTATTTAATGATAAGAACCCTGCCCATGGGTTCAACCTTACTCCTCCTCACTTCCCTCCCGGACCACTGTCACACAGCAGGGGGCGAGACAAACCTCTGACTGCTGTATCCCTGCAACATGGGGTTAACAAACCCTGAGTACTGGGGTACTCCGCAAGACTTACCCGACTAAGAAAAAGGAATGAGACTCAGGAATGCAGGCTGGGGGAAGTCAAGGTAAGGCTTGAGCAAGAGTCAAAGATTTTGCAGAAAAGCATTACTATCCTGTTCCAATATTTTACTCAATTTTATTCTAATCATAATCCATAATTCCAAATTCATTCTCGTATAAAATCATACTTTCAAATCCTTTAATCATTCATAAAACACCTAGTTCCGAACCACTTTTCAGTTGTAGGTCAAAGGATCAAGTCTCCATATCCGAGGAGCAACGACGATTCGAATCGATTAGTACCCAGCTGGGGATCCCTATCCACACTGCATATGTAGCACTTAAGCTTGCATATACCAACTCCGGCTACCACGGCTTTTCTACCCCTGAACCCGTCCTGCGCCACCCGAGAACACAGTACTCCTCTCCTCTCCAGGCACGCCGGCCACGAGGGTACACGCTGCTCTTGCCATCTCTCCACTCCCAGTGCGTGGTTGTCGGTTCAAGTAGTAGAGCCACCAGAGTCAGAGCTTTCCGTAGTATGTGGCTAGTTGCAAAGTCTCGATCACAGCAGGCCTACAATGAACGGTCCCTAATTCTTTTCCGCCGGCGACATTGTATTGGGACTCTAACCCAAATACAATTGTCCCAACGGTTTTCAAATCCCTTTCCCGCCGATGGTCAAGCATTGGGACTCTAACCCAAATTCACAACCAACGAACGGAAAACCCCTTTCCGTCGGTTACGGTGCATTGGGGCTGCTACCCAAGTACACAATCCCCGAACGGACTCCTGTCCCTTTTTCCTTTCTCGTGATTCATAGTTATCACATCACATAGGTCAAAAATAGCCTTTTTATGCAAATCTAGATTGATTAAGCAGGGCTAAGCATTTTTGAATATTTTATTTTTAAACAGGTTTCCGGGATATTATGTATCAAGGCAGGTAATGCAACAATATAGGTAACAAACAACTCCTGACAACCTAATGCAATAATAGACTCAAGTCATAAATATTTTATAAAACACAAGGCGGGGCTGAATGCACCGGGGCTTACCTTGAATTGCGTACAGCGTCGGGTCGGGCTCGGTCCCGCAGATGTCGAATCCCTGGACGACTTCCGGAGTGACCTCCTTGGCAGTGGCCTCGACTTGGACGTCCTCGGGAACGGGCACTACACGTATGCAATGATGTATGCTTAGCATGGTATGAGGACAATGAATGAAATGCTTAGAAGTAAACCATGTAGACCTTGAGTACAACTTTTCTTTACGGTAAAGTTGTAAACGTTTTACGGAAAGTAAAACAGTGTTTTCATACTTTTGTTTTATTGATCATTTTAACGGTCATAGAAAGCCGCTGCACAGCTTTACTACAACCAATAAGTGACTTCATTACTTTTGTAAAGGATCACTATGGTGAAAGATCCATGAACTCAATCAATCCAAAATCACACCAAACAACAGGGATTATTTGTTTAAATTAATTCTATTATCCCATAAACCCCATATTTAATTAACAAGTGTCCTAACAGTTTCCAATTGAGCCCAAACTTACCCAACAGATAGGCTCTACCCTAAAACAGTACCACATAAATTTTCATGATTTTTGGATAAATCTGGAATTTATTAAAATTGCCCAAATTTGCATTTGTTAATTAATATGCTGATTTTTAGTCCCCACAGAAATTGTCCAAATCTTAGATTTATTATTTTTATAAAATACTACACACTTCAAAGAGCATACACAATTATTTTCAGGATTTTTAACTCAACAGAAATATTCCTATGAAAATAACAAGTAACAGTACTATTCATCAAAATTTAAAATGGAAAAGCCATTTTAAATCCCCGGGAAAATGGAAAAGGGATTTCACCCAGGGCGGCCCACGAGCGAAACAGGCCAGCCCACTCGGCCTGCCCCCGCGCGCACGCAGGCGCTTTTACAGAAAAGCCCTCGGGTTACAAGGGAATCAACCCGCGGTCCGCCGGTAACTATTCATATGAGTCATCCATTATGCAAATAACCCCCCGAACTTTGGTTTCTTCTAGCTCGAGGTCCCTCTCGCTCTCTCACACGTGCTGACCCGATGCCCGCCGGCTTTGACCGGCGATAACTCGCCGCCGGCGAGGTCTCTGATGAAACCGATCGGCCCAACACACTCTCAAGACCCATGCGCGTACATCGAGCTAGGTTTTGAGGCCACTGGGACCTAGGATTCGCCCCAGCCGCAAGCACGGCGGCTCGGCCACGGCGGCACGCCGTACTCCGGCGATAGGGGCATAATCGACTCAGGAGCTCACAGAGGGTTAGTTAGGCTAGGTAGTCGAGCTCGAGGCGGTACCGAGGCGTGGGCGTGACGACGACAGCGGCTGCAGCGAAGTTCACCGGCGGCTCGCTTCCCGTTTCGACGACCCTGAGGGACCAAACGGAAAACCGCCGCGGGCATAAGCATCAACATGATCCAGAGAGTTCGCAACACTAGGCCGAGGAAGGAGAGGCTCACCGCAGCAAGCTAGACGCGTGGGGGATGGCTGCGGCGGTGCTCTACCGGACCCGAAGACGACGACGCGCGTTCCAGGACCCTCGAAGCACGAAAGCTGGACCACGGTGACTCAAGCGGTGTTCAGAGATCCAGAGAGGCTAAAGACGAGAGGAATTTGGAGAAGGAGGTCTGTGGGCGGCCAATTTCGGCTCGAGACCGAGGCGGGTGCGGCGGTGGTCGGAGTAGAGAGAGAGGGCAGAGAAGGGTGCCGGTGCCACTTTATGCCGGTCAGAGGGGGGGCAGGAGCGGCTCAGGGTGGCGCGGGGTCCCCTTCACGCGCGGCCGTGCCGGGGGCAAGATCCCGGCCGGCATGGGCGGCGCGGCGCAAGCACGGCGCGGTCGGGTGGCCGCAGCTGTTCGCGAACAGTAGGCAGAGGCAGGGCACTGTAGCCCATTCAAACCCCAAACGTTAGTTTTTGTCAAATTGCAACCGTTTTCATGTATCAACTTGAAAAAGTGTAAACATAAAAGTTTTAGTGTTCAAAATTTTGAACAACTTTGATTTTGGGACTATATTCAGATTTTGAATAATTTTGAAAATATTAAAAAGGGGGTAAATTCACTATTTGAAATCCATTTCTAATCCTGTGAAATTCTCTGGATTTTTCTCGATAACTTCAAAATCTTCAAAATAAAAGTTGTCCTATTTGTGGAGCTTCACAACTTACATTAAAGAAGTTTGGTCAGATTCTTGATATTTTTCAAATTAGCATTTAAATTTTGAATTTTAAGGTAGTAATTAGGGTTTAATTTAAATTTCTATTAAGGGACTTCAAAAACAGCCAAAATAAGAGTCGTTCCATTTTAAAAGATCTACAAATTTCATTAAGACACCATCACCAGATTCCAGGTATATTTTGATTTAGGGTTTTGGGTCCGTTTGGGGATTAAATTCAAATCTTTCTTTTGATTTGTTTTTAATTATCAAATCAGGGATTTAATTGTAACATCCATAACATTCATGAATAAGCCACTCTAAAGACCCTAATCACCCTCATATGAAGATGCTTAATAATAAATATGATGACATGGCATAATTAATTAGCCGTAATACCCGGGGTATTACAGCCCTTCCCCCTTAAAGAAATCTCGTCCCGAGATTTGATAGACGTTAAAACTTAGGGCTAAGTAATGGAAAAGAAAATGTCTCAAGTAAACCTACCCTTGTTTTCTACTATAAAATAATAAGGGAGTTTATATCCGCTATAACCAGAAATTTTACATTCACAGTGTAGCAAAGAATTCGGGGAAGTTTTCGGCGAGATAGTCTTCAGATTCCCAGGTGGCTTCATCCTCTGAATGTTCGCTCCATTGAATCTTGTACCATCTTGTAGTGGTTCTCCGAGTGACGCGATCTTTCCGATCCAAAACCCGGATGGGATACTCAGAGTATGTTAGGTCGGGCTGGAGTTCTATTCCCTCAACATCAATGACTTGATCTGGCACCCGAAGACACTTTTTGTGTTGTGATACGTGAAAGACATTGTGTACGGCTGAGAGATGATCTGGCAACCTCAACTTATAAGCTACTTTCCCATGACGAGCTATGATCTGAAATGGTCCAATGTATCGAGGAGCTAATTTGCCTTTAACTCCAAATCGACTAATTCCCTTCGTGGGTGAGACTTTGAGGTAGACATAATCTCCTGTCTTGAACACCAAGGGACGACGCCTTTGATCAGCGTAACTTTTCTGTCGCGACTGTGCCACCTTCAGATTGTTTTGTATTTGCCGGACCTTTTCTTCAGTTTCTTCCACCAAGTCAACTCCGAAGAACCATCTCTCCCCAGGCTCAGACCAATTTAGGGGTGTTCGACACCTACGACCATACACCGCCTCGAACGGTGCCATTTTGATGCTTTCTTGATAACCGTTATTATACGAGAATTCCGCCAGTGCCAAACACTCATCCCAAGATTCTGTGTAATTGAGTGCACATGCCCTCAACATGTCCTCCAACACCTGGTTGACTCTCTCAATCTATCCGTCGGTCTGTGGATGGTATGCAGTGCTATATAGAAGCTTTGTTCCTAGTGACTTATGGAAAGCCCTCCAAAAGTTGGAAATGAATTGAGAACCTCGATCTGAGACAATGGTCTTGGGCACACCATGAAGCTTCATCAGATTCTGGATATACAGCTTCGCATAGTTCACTGCAGTGTAAATAGTCTTGACGGGGATGAAGTGGGCTTGCTTAGTAAGGCGATCAACCACAACCCAGCTGAGTCAAAACCCTGGGTGTTTTCGGCAGACCCACGATGAAATCCGTGCTAATGTCCTCCCATTTCCATGCAGGAACAGATAGTGGTTGCAGTTCTCCACCAGGCTTCATGTGTACAGCTTTCACTTTCTGATAGGTGTCACACTTTGCTACATATCGAGCGATCTCTATTTTCATTTTAGTCCACCAGAACTTTTGCCTCAAATCTTGGTACATTTTATTGCTCCTAGGGTGGATGGAGAATCTAGTCAAATGTGCTTCATCCAAAATCTTTTGTCGCAACTCGGGTACCTTTGGAACTACTAGCCGACCCTTGAACCATACGACATCTTCGTCGTCAATTCTGAAACAATCTGCAGTACCAGCTTGGACTTTCTCCTTGATATGCTTGATGCCTTTGCTTCCTTTCTGAGCTGCGATGATCTCATCACGGATAGTGGTCTCAATATTAATGTGGTTCAAACTGCCCTGTTCAACTATTTCTACCCCCAACTTCTCTAGTTCATAGCATAAAGAAAAGTCTCGGGGCTTCACTGTTAAACAACTACAATGAATCTTTCGACTGAGCGCATCAGCAATGACATTTGCTTTACCAGGGTGATAATGCACTTCAATGTCATAATCCTTGATCAACTCAAGCCATCTTCGTTGTCTCATGTTCAACTCTTCTTCGGTAAATATATACTTTAGGCTCTTGTGATCGGTGTAAATCTTGCAAGTACTGCCAAGCAAATAATGACGCCAAATTTTCAGTGCATGGACAATAGCGGCCAATTCTAGATCATGAGTGGGATAATTCTCTTCATGGCGCTTAAGTTGTCGTGACGCATAAGCAATGACTCGGCCTTCTTGCATCAAGACACAACCCAGGCCGGTTCCAGAAGCTTCACAGTACACGTCAAATGGCTTTTCAATGTCCGGTTGAGCTAGGACTGGGGCAGTGGTTAACAATTTCTTCAAGGTCTGAAATGCTTGCTCACACTCAGGTGACTAGACAAACTTGACCTCGTTCTTCAATAGGCTGGTAATAGGCTTGGATATTTTGGAAAAGTCCGGAATAAAACGACGGTAATATCCCGCCATTCCCATAAAACTACGGACTTGATGCACTGTGGTTGGTGGTTTCTAATTCAAGATCTCTTCCACCTTGCTTGGGTCAACCGATACACCTTCGGCCGATAGAATATGCCCAAGAAACGGAACTCTGTCCAGCCAAAACTCGCACTTACTGAACTTGGCATATAGTTGATGTTCTCTCAAATGAGTTAGGACTACACGAAGATGTTTGGCATGTTCTTCAGGGTTTTTGGAATAGACAAGTATGTCGTCGATGAACACGACCACAAACTTGTCGAGTTCGGGCATGAAGACGGAATTCATGAGGTACATGAAGTAGGCAGGGGCATTGGTCAGGCCGAAAGACATAACCAGGTACTCGTAAAGACCATATCTGGTAGTGAAGGCTGTTTTGGGAATATCCTCTGGACGGATTTTTATTTGGTGGTACCCAGATCTGAGGTCAATTTTTAAGAACACCTTGGCCTCAGCAAGTTGGTCAAAAAGTAGATCTATGCGAGGCAAAGGGTACTAATTTTTGATAGTGACCTCATTGAGGAGACGGTAATCGACACAAAGTCTGAGGGAACTGTCCTTCTTTTTAACAAAAATAGCAGGACAACCCCAGGGGGATGAACTAGACCTGATGAAACCCTTATCCAACAGATCCTGCAACTGAACCTTCAACTCTGCCAATTCCTTGGACAGCATTCTATATGCTCTACGGGAAATAGGTGCTGTTCCAGGCTTCAGCTCAATGGCAAATTCTACATCACAGTCAGAGGGTAAGCCAGGCAATTCGTCAGGGAATACATCCGGGAATTCACAGACTACCGGAATGTTCCGCACCTCTTTAACTGCGGTTGCACATACCCTACCAACTGCTCTTTGAGGTATTGGAGGTTGGATAAGAAGTTGAGTTTGACTATTAGGCAAGTTTACCCTGATGGTTCTATTTAGCACATCTATGAGAGCTCTGTGCTGATACATCCAATTCATGCATAATATCACATCTATATCCTGATCCTTCAGCACTATCATTGCGGTCGGGAATATATGCCCGCCAAGTTCTATGGGCACCCGATGTACTATCTTTTTAGTACTAATGCGCCCTCCGGGCGACTGTATACGGAAACTTTCCTCTATCTGCCCAATCAGAATTTCATGCTTGACAACAAATGTACGATTGATGAATGAATGCGATGCACCAGAATCGAAAAGCATGATAGCAGGATACCTTGTGACAGGGAACCTACCCAGCATGACGGGTTCACCTTCAGGAATGTCTCCAACTTGCGTGTAGTAGACCTGTCCTGCTTTTCTCACAACTTTTCCCTTCTGGGCCTGCTGCTGGTGGCCACGATGCTGAGTCTGCTGCTGCTGTCCACCAGGAGCCTTCTGCGCATTCTGATTGTATTGTTTGGGGAATGGGCAGTTGCGGGACCAATGTCCCATCTTGCCACAATTGTAGCAGGGTTGGTTGTAGGTTGCTTGAGGAGTGGTTACACGAACGCCAGGGGCATTCGGCTGGGTGGCGCTTTGTTGGTTGGAAGTGTGAGAGGTAGCAGCAGTTCGAACTACGACCTGCTCATGGGGATACTGGGGACGTGAGTGGTGAGTGGGATGGTATATGATTTTCTGGCGCTTTTGATGGCCAGAAGATTCAGCTGATCCAGACTTCTTCTTTCTCTTCTCTTCTTGATGCTTGCGATCACTTTCTTCAAAAGCTATGGCACTGTTGACAGCCTCGTGATAAGTGCAGTTGAGATTGTTAGACAGACTTCGCTGAATCTTGAAGTTCAAACCCCTGACAAAGCAGTCCTTCTTTTTCTGATCGGTGTTAGTATGCTCAGGGGCATACTGCGACAGGTGGTTGAACTGGCTGACATACTGCATGACTGTGGATTCCTTTTGTTGCAGAGCCAAGAATTGATCCAACTTCATCTTCATCACCCCCGCAGGGATGTAATGTGCACAAAAAGCCTCGCGAAACTCCGCCCAAGTAAGTTGGTGCCCTACCGGCTGTGCTGACTGGAGGTTTGCAAACCAAGCGCTCGCAGGGCCTCGGAGTTGCTGTGCTGCAAACAACGGCTTCTGGGTTTCCGTGCAGCGAATCAATCCAAATTTCTGCTCCATGATACGGAGCCAGTCATCTGCTTCTAGCGGCTCATCCGCTTTGGTAAACACTGGTGGACGGGTGTCTGTAAAATCCACATAAGTTGTTTCCTCATCATGGGGCGGCCACGGCGCCCAACACGGTCATCCCGGTTTCGAGCAAGCAATGCCGTAGCATTGGCTAAGGCGGCAATGGCATCTGCCAAGGTAGGTGGAATCGGCGGTGCTTGCGGAATGGCCCTGTCCTCAGAAGTACCAGCACCAGTCGAGCGGGTGTTAACAGGCATCTGTGCATAATTAAGCCAAACTGAGTCTTAGATTACTTAATCAAGTCTTAATACACTACACACCATACAATCCATTAGCCAGGGTACATAACCACACTCGATATAGTTCTCAAACCATAACTAAGGTTTTCATGGCAACACTGACATTACAATATCCTAAAGAGTCCGAATACTGACATCGCTAGTCCTACCGCTAGTCTAGACGTCGTCTCCCATGATCCCGTCAGAGACGACACCGTCCTCGTCAACCTCCGCCACGTGCTCCTCGACGCCCTCCTCGACGTCCTTGTCGGCGTCCTCCTCGATGATCACCTGGAGCGGCTCAATCTCCTCGTCAACGTCCTCCATGTCCTGATCCTCAGGACCAACAACCACCCCATCCTCGGGGTCCTCAACACGTGGCTGCAGGATCGGGTTAAGCTCGTTGTTGAGCCTATGCACCTCCTCGTGCAATGTGTCATTGTAGTCCTCGATCTGCTCTACGTAGATCTCCAGCTCATGCAGCCTCGCCCTGGTCGCGTCCTCACGCGCCCAGGTGGCATCCCTCTGCTCGATCAGACGAGCTACAGAAGTCCGCAGTCGGTCGATCGTCGCCACGTCCTGGTAGTGCTCCCGACGAGCGGCGACAAAGACCTCCATCATCCTCCTCATCTCCTCCCTCATCCTCTCTATCTCCTCCTTCAACTCAACGCGGCTGCGGCGGGGCGACGACTGCTAGAGGCCTCCCCGTCGCGCGGCGCCAGCTGGTGACGCGGCACACCCCTGGGTCCCGTCATCTTGCGCGCGGTCTGCTTGCAGCGTGCCATGCTGGAGAAGATAAGTTGGAATTAGCGAGGATATAATACAGGCTAGCAAAATAGGTTTGATAGATCCTAACCCATAACCCATTTTAAGGAGGAAGTTATTTATCATGTGAATTAATCATGATGCATGAACCGTACTTACGAAATTTCGAAATCAATGCAAAAATGAATAACTGCATATTTAAATTTTAACATAGGGCTAATAATAGCGTATTTCCACTGACTACCATATCTATAATACAGATCAAGACAAGAGTAAGCAATTTGGACCAAAATAGCAATTTAAAGTTTATGATCCAAAACCTTTTGAAGTTTTGCAAAGTAATACCGTAACGATTTAGCAATGGAACGCTCTGATACCAGCTGTGACAGAACCGCCAAAATCACATGGCCCACAGGCACCTGTCATTGTCACTAATGACCTCTGACAGCCGGGCCCGTGTCCCAAATGATCTAGAAGGCCCTGCCGGGCTACATTAGCGCCCGATTTCCTCCGACAGGATCCCATTGCGAAGCCATTACATAATTACAACATTTTCATAACAAATTACATCAGAGTAAAAGTGCGGAAAGATTATAAGGTACTTAGATTACAAACCATTTGTCCAAATATTATTAAAGTGCAAATATTACAGACCATAAATAAAATAGGTAGCAGTGGAATGACGATACAACATAATTAAGTATTTAATGATAAGAACCCTGCCCATGGGTTCAACCTTACTCCTCCTCACTTCCCTCCCGGACCACTGTCACACAGCAGGGGGCGAGACAAACCTCTGACTGCTGTATCCCTGCAACATGGGGTTAACAAACCCTGAGTACTGGGGTACTCCGCAAGACTTACCCGACTAAGAAAAAGGAATGAGACTCAGGAATGCAGGCTGGGGGAAGTCAAGGTAAGGCTTGAGCAAGAGTCAAAGATTTTGCAGAAAAGCATTACTATCCTGTTCCAATATTTTACTCAATTTTATTCTAATCATAATCCATAATTCCAAATTCATTCTCGTATAAAATCATACTTTCAAATCCTTTAATCATTCATAAAACACCTAGTTCCGAACCACTTTTCAGTTGTAGGTCAAAGGATCAAGTCTCCATATCCGAGGAGCAACGACGATTCGAATCGATTAGTACCCAGCTGGGGATCCCTATCCACACTGCATATGTAGCACTTAAGCTTGCATATACCAACTCCGGCTACCACGGCTTTTCTACCCCTGAACCCGTCCTGCGCCACCCGAGAACACAGTACTCCTCTCCTCTCCAGGCACGCCGGCCACGAGGGCACACGCTGCTCTTGCCATCTCTCCACTCCCAGTGCGTGGCTGTCGGTTCAAGTAGTAGAGCCACCAGAGTCAGAGCTTTCCGTAGTATGTGGCTAGTTGCAAAGTCTCGATCACAGCAGGCCTACAATGAACGGTCCCTAATTCTTTTCCGCCGGCGACATTGTATTGGGACTCTAACCCAAATACAATTGTCCCAACGGTTTTCAAATCCCTTTCCCGCCGATGGTCAAGCATTGGGACTCTAACCCAAATTCACAACCAACGAACGGAAAACCCCTTTCCGTCGGTTACGGTGCATTGGGGCTGCTACCCAAGTACACAATCCCCGAACGGACTCCTGTCCCTTTTTCCTTTCTCGTGATTCATAGTTATCACATCACATAGGTCAAAAATAGCCTTTTTATGCAATCTAGATTGATTAAGCAGGGCTAAGCATTTTTGAATATTTTATTTTTAAACAGGTTTCCGGGATATTATGTATCAAGGCAGGTAATGCAACAATATAGGTAACAAACAACTCCTGACAACCTAATGCAATAATAGACTCAAGTCATAAATATTTTATAAAACACAAGGCGGGGCTGAATGCACCGGGGCTTACCTTGAATTGCGTACAGCGTCGGGTCGGGCTCGGTCCCGCAGATGTCGAATCCCTGGACGACTTCCGGAGTGACCTCCTCGGTAGTGGCCTCGACTTGGACGTCCTCGGGAACGGGCACTACACGTATGCAATGATGTATGCTTAGCATGGTATGAGGACAATGAATGAAATGCTTAGAAGTAAACCATGTAGACCTTGAGTACAACTTTTCTTTACGGTAAAGTTGTAAACGTTTTACGGAAAGTAAAACAGTGTTTTCATACTTTTGTTTTATTGATCATTTTAACGGTCATAGAAAGCCGCTGCACAGCTTTACTACAACCAATAAGTGACTTCATTACTTTTGTAAAGGATCACTATGGTGAAAGATCCATGAACTCAATCAATCCAAAATCACACCAAACAACAGGGATTATTTGTTTAAATTAATTCTATTATCCCATAAACCCCATATTTAATTAACAAGTGTCCTAACAGTTTCCAATTGAGCCCAAACTTACCCAACAGATAGGCTCTACCCTAAAACAGTACCACATAAATTTTCATGATTTTTGGATAAATCTGGAATTTATTAAAATTGCCCAAAGTTGCATTTGTTAATTAATATGCTGATTTTTAGTCCCCACAGAAATTGTCCAAATCTTAGATTTAGTATTTTTATAAAATACTACACACTTCAAAGAGCATACACAATTATTTTCAGGATTTTTAACTCAACAGAAATATTCCTATGAAAATAACAAGTAACAGTACTATTCATCAAAATTTAAAATGGAAAAGCCATTTTAAATCCCCGGGAAAATGGAAAAGGGATTTCACCCAGGGCGGCCCACGAGCGAAACAGGCTAGCCCACTCGGCCTGCCCCCGCGCGCGCGCAGGCGCTTTTACAGAAAAGCCCTCGGGTTACAAGGGAATCAACCCGCGGTCCGCCGGTAACTATTCATATGAGTCATCCATTATGCAAATAACCCCCCGAACTTTGGTTTCTTCTAGCTCGAGGTCCCTCTCGCTCTCTCACACGTGCTGACCCGATGCCCGCCGGCTTTGACCGGCGATAACTCGCCGCCGACGAGGTCTCTGATGAAACCGATCGGCCCAACACACTCCCAAGACCCATGCGCGTACATCGAGCTAGGTTTTGAGGCCACTGGGACCTAGGATTCGCCCCAGCCGCAAGCACGGCGGCTCGGCCACGGCGGCACGCCGTACTCCGGCGATATGGGCATAATCGACTCAGGAGCTCACAGAGGGTTAGTTAGGCTAGGTAGTCGAGCTCGAGGCGGTACCGAGGCGTGGGCGTGACGACGACAGCGGCTGCAGCGAAGTTCACCGGCGGCTCGCTTCCCGTTCCGACGACCCTGAGGGACCAAACGGAAAACCGCCGCGGGCATAAGCATCAACATGATCCAGAGAGTTCGCAACACTAGGCCGAGGAAGGAGAGGCTCACCGCAGCAAGCTAGACGCGTGGGGGATGGCTGCGGCGGTGCTCTACCGGACCCGAAGACGACGACGCGCGTTCCGGGACCCTCGAAGCACGAAAGCTGGACCACGGTGACTCAAGCGGTGTTCAGGGATCCAGAGAGGCTAAAGACGAGAGGAATTTGGAGAAGGAGGTCTGTGGGCGGCCAATTTTGGCTCGAGACCGAGGCGGGTGCGGCGGTGGTCGGAGTAGAGAGAGAGGGCAGAGAAGGGTGCCGGTGCCACTTTATGCCAGTCAGAGGGGGGGCAGGAGCGGCTCAGGGTGGCGCGGGGTCCCCTTCACGCGCGGCCGTGCCGGGGGCAAGATCCCGGCCGGCATGGGTGGCGCGGCGCAAGCACGGCGCGGTCGGGTGGCCGCCGCTGTTCGCGAACAGTAGGCAGAGGCAGGGCACTGTAGCCCATTCAAACCCCAAACGTCGGTTTTTGTCAAATTGCGACTGTTTTCGTGTATCAACTTGAAAAAGTGTAAACATAAAAGTTGTAGTGTTCAAAATTCTGAACAACTTTGATTTTGGGACCATATTCAGATTTTGAATAATTTTGAAAATATTAAAAAGGGGGTAAATTCACTATTTGAAATCCATTTCTAATCCTGTCAAATTCTCTGGATTTCTCTCGATAACTTCAAAATCTTCAAAATAAAAGTTGTCCTATTTGTGGAGCTTCACAACTTACATTAAAGAAGTTTGGTCAGATTCTTGATATTTTTCAAATTAGCATTTAAATTTTGAATTTCAAGGTAGTAATTAGGGTTTAATTTAAATTTCTATTAAGGGACTTCAAAAACAGCCAAAATAAGAGTCGTTCCATTTTAAAAGATCTACAAATTTCATTAAGACACCATCACCAGATTCCAGGTATATTTTGATTTAGGGTTTTGGGTCCGTTTAGGGATTAAATTCAAATCTTTCTTTTGATTTGTTTTTAATTATCAAATCAGGGATTTAATTGTAACATCCATAACATTCATGAATAAGCCACTCTAAAGACCCTAATCACCCTCATATGAAGATGCTTAATAATAAATATGATGACATGGCATAATTAATTAGCCGTAATACCCGGGGTTTTACATGGTACATTCCTGACTGGGCAATACAGAGGTACTTTGCTAACAGCTATTGGTGTTGATGGTAACAGTCAGGTTGTTCCCATTGCTTTTGGCTTGGTTGAATCGGAGAACAACGAGAGTTGGTTGTGGTTCCTTAAGTGGCTCAAACGAGCTTTGGTGGAAGAAAGGGAGAATATTTGTGTGTTGGATGATCGGAATGCAGGCTTACTGAATGCGGTGTAGAAGTTGAAGAATGGTGACGATGCAGAGGTTCAATGGCCCGATATACAAAGTCGTTGGTGCATGTGGCATTTAGCTGTAAATTTTTATAAACAGTTCAAGAGCAAGCGTCTGCAGGACCTGTTCAAGCGGCTATGTAAGCAGAACCAGAAAAGAAAATTTGACTTCATCTGGGAACGGCTAGATGAGCTTACCCGGAGCCACATGAAAGATGTGCGCAGGCGACCTGTTCTGGCAACAGAGGAGGAGCCGCAGGGCCTTCCACCACTACCAAGCGAGCCTAGAAGCAAGACTAGTCGACGTAAGGGGGGCAGGTCAGTAACTTGTTTCTCAGAATGGATTAAAGAGGAGGACCGAGAGAAGTGGTCTTTGTTACATGACACGCACGGTGCACGTTATGGCATAATGACCACGAATCTCGCAGAGGTTTACAACTGGGTGCTGAAAGGTAGACGATCCCTTCCTTTGGTTGCACTTTTGGAGGGTATCCTGAGAGGTACAATGGTTTATCTGCGAGAATGTTGTGCAGCAGCGACCTTAGTAGCCCAGAATCCAACTATGACATTTGCGTTCAAGGTTTCTACATACTAAGACGCAAAAAGTGCGAAAGGGGCCATGCATAACGTCTTTCACGTTGGCAATCGGGACCTCGTCTTCGAAGTTCGGGTGCCTGATAAGGGTAGATTTGGCACTGGTCCGAGCGAATTAACTATGGAGTGTCAGTTATGGCCAGAACTGAACAAGTGCGAGTGCACATGCAACAAGCCGAAGTACTACCATTATCCGTGCTCCCATGTGCTTGCTACTTGCGGGAAATGCAACGTCCCAATGACATTTGTGTCCCCTTACTTCAGAAAGAAGAATGTGCTGAACACATGGTCTGGCGAGCTTCGAGGGTGGCGGGCCATTGCTGATTTTATAAGGCGAGTTACGGATTGCGATCGTTTTTGGTCGCCGGATCCCGAAAAAAGGGTTGACATAAAGGGGCGTCGCATGAGTTGTCATATTAGGAATGATATGGACGTTTGTGAAGCTGGTGATAAGCATCCATACTGCCTTGCTTGCGGTGGCAACCATTTGAGAAAAAATTGTGATATGTATCCGACAGAAAGGCTTCCTGATGGTACGAAAGTGCGGCTTATTCCACATCGATCAGCTCAAAAGGGCAGTCGAGGCGGCCCGTCCGCATAGCAATGCTTCGGAAGTGTTGTAGTTTTTATATTGCGTACTACTTATATTGTGCAAGTGTTGTAACATAAGACTTGTAGTGTTGTAATTTTTTACTACGTACTACTTACATTGCACAAGTGTTGTCATATGAGACTGGTAGTGTTGTAATTTTTTCGTATGTACTACTTATTTTGTGCAAGTGATGTAATATAAGACTTGTGGTGTCGTGATTTGTTTACTATGTACTACTTTTATTACGTAACTGTTCTCTATTATTATGATTTCAGTTTTCTACAATTTTCAATATGGTTTTAATTTTATTTTTCCGAACAATGGCAGGTATGGAGCTGATCGACCACATTGTCGACTAGAGGCACCGCTCGAACTTGGTGGATGGGCAGCTTCCACCAGCCCTCCTTCTTCACGTACTCCCTCAGAGGTCTTTGTAGACCATAATCACTCTTGCTCTCTTCTGGAAACCTGTCGATGGGTTCGTCGAACTCATCAGGACCAAGACTACCCCCATCATCCCACATTATTGGCGGGCCCTTTCTCTCCACCGTGCCCTTGAGCTTCCCAACCCCAAACCCCCATTTCTTTGGTCCAAACATCTTGTATTGCTGGTGATGTTCCCCGGCACCGTCCCATATTTATAGAGGCAGCCGAGGGGTGGCATTGCGTATGAATAGAACTGAATTAATGCAGGGTTAATTGAGCACAACACTTTGAAGTACTCTGAAAAGGCTACATTCTCAGTCTGTCAAAGTCACTGAAAAGGCTACTCACTGTGCAGTCGCAATCACTGAAGACGCCATGAATTGAATTGACAACTCGCTGAAAAGGCTATGCACTAAAAAGCTTATTCGCAAGCCCTCTGAGTCACTGAAAATTCTAGATTCTCGGTCTACCAAAGTCACTGAAAAGGCTACGCACTGTGCAGTCGCAAGCACTGAAAAGGCTATGCACTAAAAAGCCTATTTGCATGCCCTCTGAATCACTGAAAAGTCTAGATTCTCAGTCTGCCAAAGTCACTGAAAAGGCTACGCACTGTGCAGTCGCAAGCACTGAAAAGGCTATGCACTAAAAAGCCTATTCGCAAGCCCTCTGAATCACTGAAAAGTCTAGATTCTCGGTCTGCCAAAGTCACTGAAAAGGCTACGCACTGTGCAGTCGCAATCACTGAAAAGGCTATGCACTGAAAAGCCTATTTGCAAGCCCTCTGAATCACTGAAAAGGCTAGTTGTTGTTAATTCCGACTGGTTAAACAGGCCCTTGATTTGCCAATACACTGAAAAGGCTACTCGCTGTGTACTCTGAGGTGAGCAACAGGCTACTCACAATTATTTGTGTAAAACCTATAAAGGACTAAGTCGGAAAAGGCTGGGGTCTATGAAATTACTCCTTCACTCCATGCCTGCCCTATTTAAAGACATCCGACGAGTTAGCATACCACACATTTTCTTCTCCAAACCCTCGTCATTCAACTACAATGTCGTCATGGACATCTGACCTAACTCAGCTACCGTCGTGGCGTGAGCGGCCAAAGTGTCGTTGTGGGTTTGTCACTAGGTTGTGCGTGTGGATGGAGTTGGACCGACACTATGGGTGTAGGTACTTCGGATGCCCAGATCTGGATGACGACTTCATGGTACTATCAACAACTTCTTCTTTCGTTTCTCGTAAATATACACAATTTGATCATTTACATCCACATATGTAGCCTTACAAGTGGATCCAATGGGTGAATCTGGAGATGCCCGCATGGCCACAGAGGCGTCTAAAGAAGCTTGAAGACAAAACTCAATATCTTCTGAGGATGAATGAGGCTCGTGAGGTTGACCGCAAAATCAAGGAGGACAAAGAGCGACGGATCAGGGCAGATCAGATCCATCTCAAAGCTAAGGAGGAAGTCTTGCCAGGAGGAGGGAGGAGTTAAGCTTGCGTGAAGCAATCATCAAGCGTAAAGAGGAAAAGTTTAAAGCCCGAGAGGCAGCACTCAAGAATAAGAGGGATGCAGCGGAACCGTTTTCACGGCGCGATAACAAGGGCAAACAACCACGCTGCACCCAGTAGAACAATGTAATAGACTCACCAAGTTAAATTCCCTAAGGCATGTTTACAATAGTCTGTGGGCTCTTACTAGAGTCACACACACATGCCATTGCAAACCACATATGCCACGCACTGCTCATTTCATGTATCGCTACTCTTTTAAATTGAACATGTGTTGTTTTAATTTTATTTTTCGTAGTTTGAAACACACTTCATTTATAGAACAGTCTAGCAAGCCGCGAGTAAGTTAAGTTTTCGGATTGAACCGTATAACGAATATGAAAAAAACGTGAAAATGAACATCAAAATGAAAAAGGACATGGTAGTAGTGGCCTGTCGGCCTCCGGTGAGCCGACAGGCCTATCGGCTGCCCAAATGCCGACTGGGCCTATCGGCCTTCCAGAAGCCGACAGGACTCCTGTCGGCGCCGACAGCTGCTGCTGACGCTTGTCGGCTGCGCGGCAGCTGACACGTAAGCCTGTCGGCTGCTGGAGTGCGGACAGATCCCCTATCGGCTGCTGGATGACCGACAGGATGCTATTTTTGTAATTTTTCGATTTCAAATACTAGATTCGCAATTAATCAATAAAAAATATTATTTAAAAAAATTCCTCAATTCTCATCCTTCCCTCTCTTCTCCTCCCTCACTTTCACTTTCCTAATCCATTTTCTTCTCTTCTTCAATCAGACCCGGCGAGTGGGGGTCCTGGTGCCTACGGCGCTTCGCTGGGCGACGGCGTGGCACCACCGCACCAATGCAGGGACTACACAAGTTGACGGAGTTTGGTGGACACGGCGGCACCGAGAGCCGCATGAGCTCAGCGGACCTTCGTTGGCGTGGTCACGACCTTGACGGCCGTCGGTCGGCAAGCAGGTTAGCAGGAGGTGGTGTGGCCTCCGAACGCTCCTCTTTGGGCAATCAGCAGCAAGCCACGGCTCACCCCAGTGAAGTGAGCCCCTTGCTCACCGGATTCAGTGGCCATGGAGGAGGCGTACGTCTTCCCATGCCTCGCCTCCTCGCCATCCTCCGCGTCACTAGGGTCTGCGTATGGCCTGTGAGGTATGTATGGATTTTGTTGCCTTTTGGATCTATCAAGATCACGCATTTCCTATTTTTGTTGTTGGCATTGCTGTGTACAAAAACAGAGCTCTATTTATAGAAGAAAACGAGTGCCGAAGAAATAAAATGCAACACTGCTTTATTTTCGGATGGACACACATGTACTCTAACCTACCCGACCTACTCCCGTTCTTCTTATTTTACACCGAATGGACATTGTTTACCCCACTGAATCTATGCCTAGACGGTCCTAATAGTCTAACAATGGTATCAGACGCCTCTCTAGATGTAGATCTAGAACGGAAAAAAGAAAAGAATGAAAATCAATTTATTTTCGGATCGAACAGAAAGTCAAACCTAACCCTAACAGAGAAAAAAAAGAAACAGATCGGGTGAAGGGCCCTACCCGGGACCCTTCATGCCACGGCACCGCGATGCCACTTCGATGGCACACGGCAAGGAGGCCGAGACGCCGTGCGCGCTCGGACCTGTGCGCGACCACTGGCCCGCTCGACGGCGGCGTGTCCACCTCGCGGCGGGCGCGCGCACCGGCGAGAAGACCGGCGGCAGCGCTATCTTCTTTCATCCTCCGGTCGCCATGGTGCTGCTCTCTGTGGCACAAGAAAAGAAAGGGCCGGGGAGAAAGAGAGACCAGACAAATGGAAGAAGGGCAGGGGGCACCGGACCGGAACGTCCGGCCGCCGTGCCTTCACCGGCGGTAGCAGGTCTCCACTAGAAGGGAGCTGTGCGGCTGGAGAGTGGAAATGAAAGAGTGGTTAGGGTTACAGGAGCAGCTGTGGATTTTATACATCCGATTTTTGCTCTCAGCCACCGGATTAAAATGAACGGTCAAGATCGATTCTGGTGGCTCGGACCACTTTCAGCCCAGGCGGGCAAGCGAAATCTTGGCCCAGGCCCAGGTTGCGGCCTGGGGAAGGGGAGAGTGCGCACTGCGTGCGGCAAGTAGGCCGAGCTGCTGGGCTGCGCTACTGCAAAGAAAAGTGAACCAAAAAAAATGAAAACGGCCTGTGCGCTGGTCTGAAACTGGGCCGAGCAAAAGAGCACAGCCGAGCTGCGCGCGTGCGCACTGCTGCTGGCCGATTGGCTGCTTCGGCTGCATGACATGAGAATAGTATTCATTTCATTACTTCCAGAAGCAATGCTGATTAAATGTACTTTATTTTTTGAACTTTTTTATCCAACGATAATCTTGTTCATGAAATAGTTGAATATTGATGAAATGCCTCTGGAATATATGGTTTAAAGAATTGTTTCATGTTTCCGCTGCGAAAGTTAATTATTATATCTTTTATTATTAAATTCGAGCCAACGGGAGAATTTAATTTTTAAAGAAAAAGTGATAAAGTAATATTTTTCTATGCATTATAATATTGTTATTATTCTGACCAACGTTGATTAATTACAATATTATGATGTTAATGGCTTTGATTATGTATTATCTCTATTTCTGCCCAACGGTGATGTAGATTTAATGCATAAATAATTGTATGTTTTATTTTTTGACCAACGTTAGAATTAAGGCATGCAATTATTATTGTTTTTATTATGTTCTCACTGTTATGAATGGTAATTTCAGGCGGATATTCCTTAATGGCTGCTATTAAGGATATTCCTCCACTCAAAAGTGACAACTATGTTCAATGGAAGCAAAAGATTGAACTGGCTTTTGTCCTTGGTGAGGTGGATTGGGTTATCTCCACACCGTGTCCCACAGAGTCTGTGGAACCCGTGAGGGGTGATGAGGCTGATGCTGCTTGGCAGACTAAAGAAAGGGACTACCAGTCCAAAGTGGAGACCTATCAACTTCAGTATAGGCTATGGGGCATTGCCAACAAGAAATGTAAGGCAGTGATAGAGAACACCATTGAGCCTGCAATCGCGGGTTCAATCGAAAAGTGTGACACAGCCACTGAGTATCTTGAAAAGATAAAGAATCAGTTCACTGGTTCTTCAAAGACATATGCTACCCAACTGATTAAACAGCTGGTCACAGAAAGGTACACTGGAGGTGGTAGTGGCATTAGAGAGCATATACTGAGAATGAGCAATTTGGCAAATAAGCTAAAGCCAATGGATTTGGGCATCAAAGATCAGTTCCTTATCCATCTGATTTTTTGCTTCTTTGCCAAAAGAGTTTGACACTTTTGTTGTCAACTACAATGCTCAGCCTGAAAAATGGGACATGGAAAAGCTCATTGCCATGTGTATGCAAGAGGAGAAAAGAATTAAAGTTGCAAATGGTGGTTCTATTCATTATGTGAATAACAAGAAAAAGAACTTTAATCCTAACTAGAAGGGAAAGGCTCCAATGCACCAGCAGGGCAAGCCCCCTCAGCATCAGCAAAAGAATCCTCAAGTGGATAAAGATCAATGTCTTTACTGCAAGGAAAAGGGACATTACAAGAAAGACTGTCCCAAATTCCTAAAGATGGTCATGGCAAACAAAGGTGAGAATGTTATCACATTTGCAAATCAATTCCTGTACGTGAATTATTCAAAATGTACTTGGTGGATTGACTCAGGGGCAACTATTCATGTTGCAAATTCCTTGCAGGGATTCCGTTCGACGAGAACTACGCAAAGAAACGAAAGACACATTGAAGTCGCGAATGGAGTCCTAGCAGATGTTGAAGCTGTTGGCGATGTTCCTCTGGCGATTCCCAATGGCTTCATACTTTTATTGACAAATGTCCTTTATGTTCCCTCCTTGAATAGAAATTTGATTAGTGTTTCTGCTTTGGACAAAGATGGTTTTGGTTGTCATTTTTGAAATGGTAAATGTGATATCACATTTAATAATGAATGTGTTGGTAATGCTATCTTACATGATAAGCTTTATTTGTTAACATTGCGTGATGATGTGAATGTTGTATGTGATAATGGGAACGTTGCGTGCAACAATGAAAGCGTAATCTCGTCTGCAAATGAAAATAGAAAACGAAAGAGAACTCAAAATGAATCGTCGAAATTATGGCACTGTCGTTTAGGCCATATTTCGAGGGGAAGGATAGAGAGACTAATAAAGAACGAAATTCTTCCTCCATTAGAGTTCTCTGACTTAGAGCAATGTAGAGAATGTATTAAAGGAAAATATGTAAAGACAATAACGAAAGGTGCCAAACGAAGCGCGGGAATTTTAGAGATCATCCACACAGATATTTGTGGTCCTTTTCCTGTAAAAAGTGTGGATGGTTTTGATTCTTTCATAACATTCACAGACGACTACTCTCGTTTTGGCTATATTTATCCAATTAAAGATAGATCAGAGGCATTGGATAAATTCAAAATATTTAAAGCTGAAGTTGAAAACCAACACAATTTAAAGATTAAGATAGTCCGATCCGATCGTGGTGGTGAATACTACAGTCGCCATACCCCATATTGCCAAGTTCCTGGACCCTTTGCGAGGTTTCTACAGGAAAATGGCATAGTAGCCCAGTATTCGATGCCGGGCGAACCTCAGCAGAATGGAGTTGCTGAAAGACGTAACCGCACTTTGATGGACATGGTGCGAAGTATGATGAGTTATTGTACATTTCCACTGAGCTTGTGGATGGAGGCGCTAAAGACAGCCATTCACATTCTTAATAGGGTACCGAGTAAGTCGATGCCCAAAACACCGTATGAGTTGTGGACAGAAAGAGTTCCCTCACTAAATCACTTGCATGTGTGGGGGAGCCCTGCTGAGGCAAAAATATTTAACCCAAATATTGAGAAGCTGGACCCCAAAACAGTGAGTTGCCATTTTATTGGCTACCCTGAAAAGTCAAAAGGTTTTCATTTCTTCTGTCCAGATAGGTATACAAAGTTTATAGAAACGAGACATGCTGTCTTCCTAGAGGACGAAATGATGAGGGGAAGCATGGTAGCTCGAGAAATTGACTTTGATGAGAAGCGGGTCTATGCGCCCAATCCGATTCAGGAGCCATTTTTCCCACTACCTGTTGTTGCTGCACCGACGATGCAGGACACTGTGGTGCCAGCACCTGTTATTGTCCCTTTTCTGGTAACACAAAATGAAGATGAGGGCCCTGTTGTCCAAAATCCTACAGAACAGGTTGCCACACATGAGGGGGAGCAATCACAGCCTCAAACAGAAGATGTGCCAAATGTGGAGGCCCCTAGAAGGTCTCAAAGAGTCAGAAGGTCTGCTATTCCTGATGACTATGAAGTGTATCAAATAGAGGAATTTCAAATGCAGGACGATCCCTCCTCATTTGAAGAATCCATGAGAAGCGAACATGCATCAAAATGGTGTGCAGCCATGGAAGATGAAATGAAATCAATGAGTGCTAATAAAGTGTGGGATTTAGAAATAATTCCTAAAGGAGCCAAAACAGTAGGCTGTAAATGGGTCTACAAAACAAAATATGACTCCCGAGGGAATATAGAAAGATTCAAAGCGCGACTTGTGGCAAAAGGCTTTACGCAAAGAGAAGGGATTGATTACAATGAGACCTTTTCTCCAGTCTCACGTAAGGATTCCTTCAGAATTATAATGGCATTGGTGGCACATTACGACTTAGAGTTACATCAGATGGATGTAAAGACGGCATTCCTAAATGGGGATTTAGAGGAAAATGTTTACATGGCACAGCCGAAAGGTTTTGTCATGGAGTGTAAAGAACAGTTGGGATCCCGCCTAAAGAAATCGATTTATGGGTTAAAACAAGCTTCAAGACAGTGGTACTTGAAGTTTGATAGTACAATTAAAATTTTTGGGTTTAAAGAGAACGTTGAGGACAATTGTGTTTATTCAAAATTTAAGAATGGAAAGTATATCTTCCTAATCCTGTATATGGATGATATCTTACTTGCTAGTAGTGATGTTAGTCTACTGCTGGAGACAAAGAAGTTTTTGTCCTCAAATTTTGATATGAAAGATCTTGGTGAAGCATCGTTCGTTCTAGGGATCGAGATTCACCGAGATAGAAATAAAAGGTTATTAGGATTGTCACAAAAGGCATATATTGAAAAAGTTCTAAAGAAATTTAGTATGCACAAATGTAGTCCCTCACCTGCTCCTATAGTCAAGGGCGACAGATATGGGGATCATCAATGCCCCAGGAACCAATATGAGATCGATCGCATGAAAACAGTTCCATATGCTACAGCTGTCGGAAGCTTACAGTATGCTCAAGTATGTACGCGCCCTGACTTAGCATTTGTAACCGGGTTACTTGGCAGATTTCAAAGTAAGCCAGGAATTGAACACTGGAATTTGGTAAAGAAAGTATTGCGTTATTTGCAAGGAACAAAAGGCCTCATGCTAACGTATAGAAAATCAGAATCACTAAATATAGTGGGGTACTCAGATTCTGATTATGCGGGAGATGATAGAAAGTCGACGTCGGGATATATATTCACTCTCGCTAGGGGAGCTATTTCATGGAAACGCTCAAAACAAACCGTCACTACATCGTCCACAATGTATGCCGAGTTTGTTGCATGTTATGAGGCCACTGGGCAGGTAAACTGGCTAAAGAAGTTCATACCCGGTTTAAAAGTGGTTGACGACATCTATAGACCACTGAAGTTATACTGCGATAATGAACCAGCAGTACAGTATGCTCACAACAATAAGTCAAGTGGTGCTGCCAAACACATTGACATAAAGTAATATGTTGTGAAGGATAAAGTCCGGGATCAAATCATAAGTCTTGAACACATAAGTACTGTAAAAATGCTCGCGGATCCGCTTACAAAAGGCTTACCACCCAACATGTTCAAGGAACATGTAGCCGGCATGGGTTTAAGGGAAAGCCTGTGACTCCTGGACAAATACATGGTCCAAAAGTTAAAGTTACTGTTTCAGAATAGAAAGGTGTGTTGTAGCTGTCAAATCTATCGGCGATTGACCGTGACGATGAAGCATGCTCTATGCACTAATTTGTAATGGAATGAGTAAATGTAAAAGTATTAAAGTTTAAAAGTTAAAGATATGGTAAGAGATCAAGGGGGAGAATGTTAGATTGATCTCCACACCTAACTGGACCCAACGGCCTAGTTGGGCCCTTAACTCGCGCCCTGATCGGGGGCGCCCAGCCCACTAATGGCTGGAGGGCCCCTTTCACACTGCGCAATATAAATAGAGGTGGGGGCCGGCGGCTCTCAGTACGAGGTTCACCGTGAGCCGACCTTCCCCACCGACAAACCCTAACTCCAATCTAGAGAGGGGCGCAGCCAGTGACGGGAACGCCACCAGCTGCCGCCACCGTCTCCACTGCACTGCTCCGACTCCACTGCTCCGACGGTCGCCACTGCGTCACCTCTTCCCCGACCGTCGCTGCCCGTGCGCAGACTTCACCAACGAACTAGTGATGGCCGCGTCGGGATCTGCATCCAGCCCCTCCAAGCTTCTCCCCTCAAATGGTATGAACACACATGTACTCCCACCTACCCGACCTACTCCCGTTCTTCTTGTTTTACACCGAATGGATATTGTTTACCCTACTGGATCTATGCCTAAACGGTCCTAATAGTCTAACATGCTTCACCTACTAATGCAATTTGTTTTCAAGAATTAAGGATAGGTTCACGCATTTTTTATTCATAGATAGCAGCTATTGTCGTATTTGTGTGATCTTGATTAGAGTTTCCATAGTTTACACAGGAGTCTGGTTTCCATATCATACGTTCCCATCTTTAAATGCACTTTGCAGTTTTACGTTGGATGCAAGAGTATTGAATTTCGTAGTTTTATTATCTCTATGCCTATTTGAAGATGGTCTTCGGACTGGGGCGGTTCGTGTCTTGAGGTGCTGGTGCTGATTGCGCCCCCTAGCTTCCATGGCCGTGTATGATGATCTAAATGTGTAAATGCTTGTGTAAAAAAAAAAATCTTCTTCTTTACGAGATTGATGGCTCTAGCGTTGTGTCTGTCCTTAGCATGTGCTTCTGATGCTATTTCGAAAGCTATGTGTCAGCAGTGTGGAACCCGACACAGTCACCAGCCAGAAGGACGTGGTGACCACGGAAACTCGGGAACACGCCGAGAGGACGCGCCAGCCTAACGTGCGCATCACGGGGCCCGAGTGGGCATGAGCGAGCCGCAGCTGCGTCTGCGTGAACTGGGCCAAGGCCTTGTATAAAGAGTGAGTCGGTGAGAGAAGAGGGTAACAAGCGAATTTTTTGGACCCGGGTTTGGTTTATCTGACCATGCATGGTGGGCTAGATGCCTTTTCTTTGGCTGAATAGAGGGACGTTTGCTTATTTAGCCGTGTGTGGACAGATCAATATCAACTTTTTAATTGAGAAGTTGTGCCCAGTAGCACGTTTTACGCGGCATCGAGCTATTTCTCCTTCTATAGATATGTGTCGTTGCAGTTGATGTTTCTGTTAGGGTATTAGAGTTCTATACTTTATGGTGAAATAATTTGTGGATTCCTCCATTCATATACAATTTAGGTAATCATCTTTTTGTATCGTAATAAGTCTTCTTGGCTGGGGAGTATTACTAATAACTAAAGTCAAAACTAACCAAAATGAATCGAGCAAGTAAAGCCTGTGGCTGCCTGTAGTTTACTGATAGATAAAAATGAATCAAGGAAGAAATTGGTGCCACAGTAATACAGGGACAGCTGTCAATCTCCTTTTCTTCCATCTGATTATGTGTTATCTCACAGTTTATGATGGTAAGGGAACCCTTGAGGAAGGAGAAACTGCTGAAGCCCGTTTCATGAAGATCCAAGCAGCATGTGAGCTGTTGATTTTTTTTTTTTTTAGGAAACAATGAGCTGTTGATTGATGATGAAAGGAGAAGGGCATATGATAGAGAGCATCATGTGAATCCGATGAAGGTCTGAATTTTCTTGGCCACCTAGGTTATCATTTCATTATGTGCACATCACCACAACACCAGTATAGCGTCACACGTGTGTCGTTATAGATATACTAATACCGTTGAACGGTTGGTCGGTATAGCATGCCCACAGATGCAAGATGCAGCTCCACTCCATCTTTGTATTTGTTTATTAACTGCTATTATCTGTCGCCTCCTTTCTTACTCAGGGATTACCCATTTTAGTCACAATATTAGTTTTCCAATCCTGATTTAGCTTTAATTCTGATTCTGAAACCAAGAAAAGAGAAGCACTATTCCATCCTTGTGGGTTACTAACTTACAAAGCAGTATTGTGTCTTGCTTTGTTTATCTTGCTGCAAAACTGGACTAAGAGTGATGGTACATATCAGTAACTAAGAACTGGTAATAACAGTTACGTATGGGTCCAACCATTCATATGTCTTGAAATAGTGGAGCACTCGACCTTATTATCTGCAACTGCAGCTACTAGAATATGATGTGAAGCAACATTTAAATTGTTAGAGCTTTATGGTAATTTTAGTTGAGATTACAGTGGTGACTTCCAGAGCAATGTCTGTTTAAAAGCAGTACTGTTGCTTTCTGAGAAAAATTCTTTTCTTTGAATGGGATGGAGTGGGTAATGAAGAAGCGGAAAGCTTTTGACCAACGTGGTGACATGGCTGTGGCTGCTTGGGCTGAGTAGCAATAACGCGAAATGACACTACGGGCACGGCTTCTCTCGTGCTCAAAGGTGACACCAAATCATTACACTGTTCCGCTTCTCCTTTCTCTAATGAAAAGGAGAGGCCCAGACATTTCCCTTTCAGAAACAAAAGCATTACACTGATCCTCGATGTCGTCCAACATCTTGCTATTTCAGTTATCCACATGCTCTGTACTTTTCTCTGAATCTGACTTTCAAAATACTGCATCCAGGTTGATCCTGAGGAAGAAAAGGAAGCTATTTGCCAAGGAAAAGAAGGCATCTATGGAATTCTACAGCACAACTCATAAGGTGTTTGTGTCTCAATGGAGGTTCAAGTTTATTGTTTTATGCATGGGCTGTTTGTATCTAGACTAGGTGTTGGCACAGGTGTACTGGGCTGAGGTAGCCAGCTTGGTTCAAAATTTAGTGGAATTTACAGCCTATTCTTTGCATGTAAATTGTTATTGGATCTTCAGACCAATAAGGGCGTATCGGGATGTCAGAATGTGATGAACTTGGAATTTTTTTAAGTGTTTCTGTCCTTACAGTATGCATGCTAATGATGAAAAAAACAATCTGTTTTAATGGTGACAGTTTACGACTAATCTATTTGGTTGCACTGTCTGAATGTGGTGCCTTCCTTGCCTAGGACATTGGTTGGGGTGGATTACCGGCAAGGGTTCATTCTCGCGGTCACCGTTAGCTGAACATTGTCCCTGTGGTTTTGTTAATGTGATGCATACAACACTTTAGAGACATATTACTTTCGATCCATATTTATGTTAACATTGACAATTATATGCCATGAATTTCCTTGGACTCCTTGATAGTCTCTCCGATGCTTGGATGAATACATGTTCAGCATAGCAGGTTGTATATAAGCTCTAAATCAATTAATACATTTTGCATCAGATAAATTTGATCAGAGATATTTTGCCTTTGTTTCAACATCTCACTGGTAGGGCGCCGCGAAACGTGCATCCTTTTCTAGTAGATATGCAATTTTGGTTAGCTACGGGCATCACATTTGTCCTTGTCTCTTGTAATTACTTGCCTGTCCAGGAGCACGTGTTGGGGGACTAGTAGTATACACAAATCAGATGCGCATATAGCACCTAGCACACGAGAATGTGTACTCTAATGGGGCAAGGTATAAATGAATAGCACTAGTCATTTAGTCCTGGTCCTGCCGGTGCTGGAATCAGCAGATGGAAGATAGACCGTCAGTATGCATCAGGACGAGCATGGTACCTCCAGCTTCAAAGCAGGTGTCTTAGGATGCTGTTTAAGTTGATTCTCCATGTTCTCCTTAAGTGTGTTGTCCAGGGAACCCAAATACCTCACCTCCTTGAGTTTTCCTTTAGAGAGCCCCTGTAGCCCAGCAAACTTCACTGCCGACCCAGAACAGCATTTAGCTGTCAGCAGCTCCAGATTTTCCATTGCTAATGATCCAAAGGATACATTTAACTCTGAGTTGCAAGCAATCTCAAGTATCTTGAGGTTCAAATAATTTCTCTGCTCTACACCATTCACCTTGACCAAAAAGTTAAGCTTATTATCATCTCCGTCTTTGAGCGGAATGACATAAAAACGTAGAATACATAGTTCTTTTATTTCCCCAAGAACTTTGATTACTTCAACTTCTTCTGACATAGTTATCTTCAGTTCCAACTTTGTTAGTTTGGGAAGGTCTCTGATCCATGCTGGCACTTCCTTTACAAGACCATACAGCTTAAGGCTCTGAAGATTTTCCGGAGCCTTCTTCTGAGGCGAGAACATGTCATTCAAACAAGGTCTGTTATCGCCGGTGATGAGCCACACTGACAAGGATTCCAAATGAACGTGGTCTGAAATGGCAGAACATAACTCATTGCAGTTTTTCTTGTTGATGGCTGTCACTTCGAGCTTGTGCAATTGGGTGAGCTTCTTGAGCTCTTTCAAGATGGCCTTGCCCCCTGAAAAACCAACATTGACAGCACCAAGAGTGTGCAAGGCTGTAAGTTCCTCAATCCCTGCAGGCACCTGAACACCACCTACAGGACAAGCTCTGTGGCAGCTAGGCAACCATGACAAATGAGCACATGGTACTGATGGTTTCTCAGCTGTGCCAGCACGGATATACTGCAGCTTGGTAAGCTTGGTGATGGATGGAGGTAAAGTGAATATGGAGGTGCCCCTGACATCCAGAGTTTCAAGCTGCCTCAGAGCAGCAAATGAACTTGGCAGATGGCAGATCTCTCTTATTCCTCTCAGAGAGAGGAACTTGAGGCGTGAAAGCAACTTCGTCATCTGCTCCAGGTATTTATGTGTCACACCTGTTGCACTCTCGAGATCAAGCACCCGGAGCACCCTCACAGTTTCACTGATGAAGAAGGGCTTCCACTCTCCAAACACAGTGAGGGAGCGCAGATTTGAGAAGTCAATACTACTGAACACAATCTTGGCTGCGTTCGGTTGAGCTTATAAGCGCTTATAAGCGCTTATTTTTCAGCACTTCAACAGTATTTTTCTCTCACAAGATTTCAGCACTTCTACAGCACTTCAGCGCTTTTCTACAGCACTTCAGCTTCACCGAACGGAGCCCTTGGCTGTGTTCGGTGAAGCTGAAGTGCTGTAGAAGTGCTGAAATCTTGTGAGAGAAAAATACTGCTGAAGTGCTGAAAAATAAGCGCTTATAAGCGCTTATTTCCTCCACCGAACGCAGCCCTTGTCTCTGTCCCAGCTTTCCTTTATGACCAGGTGCCGTCCTGTGCGTTGACTGGTCAATGTACACCTGCCCTCCAGTTCGAAGACAAGGTCCTCATCCTTTCGCTTAGATATGATGTACTCACGGAAGAAGCCGTTGACTTTGCACAAAACCATTCTTGTATCTGCAGTGGTGACTGAATGTGGTGTCTGCTGGATGATACTCAGATCAAGAAGCATCGAGAAGAATTTTTCCCCATTATCCTCAGCTGACCTGTTTGACGTGTCCCTTGAGTAACCCTCTGCGATCCACCGCCTCACAAGACGCCTCCGTCGAATGCTTTGTCCTTGCGGAAAAATGGACAGGTAGAGGATACATGGCTTGAGGTAATCTGGGCAAGTACGGAAGTAATTGTTCATCCAACCAAATAATCCACGCAGGTTATCAAATTCCGGTTTAGTCTCCAGATCATGCATAAATCTGTCACTTAGAATCATTGCGGTTTTCATCCAGCTGACTGTCATGGGTGCCAAAAAGTTGGCTATAGCAACTATTACTTTGGGAAGTCCGCCGCACATGGAAATAAGTTTTTGAAGCTCCGGATCTTTAGAATCCCTTAAAGCAGACGATTCTGGAAATGTGCCTACCTATATTACTGAAAACAAACTAAATTAGTAATAATTATTGTATCAATCAATCACACCTTAGATTTAGTTTTAGCTTATGTTGTTAGCTTGCATAAACTCATGTATTGAAAAATGGGAAAAATTAATGTGCATCAAGATCCGTTTGTTTTATCTTACAAATTGTGGGTTGCAGCTTGTTGTTTGTTATAATATTTCTTTTTTATTTTTTTTAAAAAAGGTACAACTTTTAGTTAAAATATTACAACATATCTATATTGACATTATGCTTGCAATGTGGTCTATTGTTTATAAAATCAATATTACGAACATATAATTCTTTAATAGAAAAATTTGTATTCCTAGCCCTAGAAGTGTTTTGAACTTTTATGATACCATTTGGATTTTTGTTAGGCGTACTTTAGGAAACTTGGATAAGATGATTCAGTGTCCTTTGACAAGATGGGATGAGCATAGCATCTAGGGGGAAAAAGCTTAGATCAAACTACTTTGATGCAATACACACACACACACACACACATATATATATATATATATATATATATTCACGCCATTTGTCATGTTTTGCAAAACGTAGTTTAATCTCCTAGAGGGGAAAAAGAAGATAAATCATAGACTAAGTATTGCATTTGAGCATCAATATGTATTTGAGAAATTAGATTTAACGAGAGCAAGAGAATAGCCAACTATCTTGCAAGAAAACACACCTCCTTTTTGAAGAGATCATGTGCTTCATCGTCTTCTAGACTTTTGACATTGTACGTGGCCTCTTCACGATTTGCACAATGTATGGCTATGCTTGCTTCAGTTGTAATCACAACGATAATGCTTTTAGAATGTATAGATACCAAGTAATGTCGTATTAGGTCCCACTCCTCTGTGGATTGCAAACCATCTATAACGACAAGGCAGCGATGTTTCTCCAGAAGCTCATGAAACTCTTGAATGGGATTGCTGATTCCATTTTGCTGAGGAGAATCTGACTGAAGTTCTGAAAGCAAGCCCCAAGCCAAGTTCCTTAAATTCAATGGATGTGATACATCCACCCAACTGTACATGGTAAATATTTTGTTGCTACTGTCATGCATTATATCGTAGTATAAGTTCCTGACTAGAGCTGATTTCCCAACACCAGCTATCCCCCACACGGATATCACAGGAAAAGCATTAAGACATGCTCTGGCTATATAGCCACGAAGATCTTTCATCTGTGATTTCCGTACTTTAACCAGGGGGAATCGACCAATCCGCATATCAGTGTTGTTTTGGACACCCAGTGATGATGATGCCTCATTATTGTTAGCCATCACCATAGTAGTTTGCTTGCATTTATCTCCGTGGCCTTGAGAACCCTGAAATATAGAAAATGTAAAAAAAAAGTTGTGAAGGAGACCTCAAGAGAGGAGGACATGTGCACTTAGGAGGAGGAATTAATGTAACATGCAACAAACATTATTGGGATGGCACAGTTTCTGAATCCTGCCAAGTGTTATATTATGAGTTCAGAAGTTTCTGAATCCTGTGCCAAGTGTTACATTATGAGTTCGGATTTGCTTATTTCACTGAACGAATATAAGTTCCACTACTTTCTCCTAAACCTATCTCTGTTATTCCCTGTGGGGAATCAGTCTCATTGTGTTTGCGCGCATGTGGAGGGGGCGGGGGGGGTGTTGCTATTGTTAGGATAAATATATACCAGTGACTACCATTGTCTGCACTTTTGCATAGCCAGCCCTTCAAACCTTTCAGAGTTTCACTTTCACTGGTGATGAGCAACATAAGTGGAACTGCTACTTTATATTTTTAATCAAAGTACTACTGATGTCAATATGATTATAATATGTAAATCAAAGTTGTTTACAGGGAACACTGATATCTAAAACAACAAGAGCAAAAGAGATTAAGACCATTTTTTCCGGAAAGTTTTCCGATTGTGTTTCAGCTGCTTACCTCCCTGAAGAAGACACATACAGAGTGTTCCGCTGAGGACTGCTTAAGCTCAAACACTTGCCATGGATCTCCGACACAAAGCCTGGCGACTTCAGATTGCTGTGTAGAGATAATGACCCAACTGTGATTTTTCTCTTCAGGCAGGTAAGCTCTAACGGTGTCCCACTCTACCATACTGGAAACGTTTTCCAGGATAACCAGGTACCTCTCCTTCATTTTCTCCATGAACTCTTCAATAAGTTGGCCTTCCGCAGCCACTTCCAATCTCTTGAGGATCCCTACGTCTACACCCTGTTTGTTCTGTAGACAAGAGTTTGTGTGGAACTGAATCAGCAGGCTCCGTTGGAACTCATGGGGATTGAAAGGATGCGTCAGCTTTGCCCACCCACGGCATCTGAAGCTTTCACATATTTCTGGTTTGCCATAGGCCTCCCTGATGACCGGTGTGGTATCTGCATTGCCACCTGCTGCCCACACTGAGATCACTCCAAGATCTCCACCAGGTTTCTTGGTGATTAACAACTTGGTCAGATCTCCTAATCCTCGTTGCATCTTTGTGGTGTCTCTTGCTTTGACGAGCATGTCAAATGTTGTGGCACCGACAGAAGCACCAGGCACTAATTAACTGTTGCTGCATGACGGGCTTCGAACCTGAATCACTGATTAGGTTGTAGCGCATGTTCCTAAGGCTCACTTCTTCAACTCTGCCTTTCAGAAGCTTTATCTCAGCGACCGCCTTGTCCAGCGGCAGATCTGGCCTGATGAAGCCTGGGAGGCAGCGGCGATACCAGTCTGACGCCTTGTCCAGGTGGATCACATACTCGATGCAATCCTCCACGTTGTAAGCGAGGTCACGGACCTGTCTCACCCAGGTCCTCACCACGTTGTTCCTGGCACGCTCCTCATCTGCGACATTGAGGAAGGATTGCATCATCTGGAACTCACCGGTGATGAACGCCAGGTCGTTCTGCGTGCTGTGCCGCAGCGTCGCTTCCTCCTCGATCGCCGCCAGGGCTTTGGTCACAGCCCCTTCCACCACCGACTTGGCCAAGCTCACTGCCAGGTCTGCCATTATTGCTTCTCCCCTGCCTGTCTCTCCTAGAAATATGTTTGTCTCCGTGGTAGCACCTAGTGATTAGTGATGCTAATGCTCGGAGGAATCGTAAAGCAAGTCTCAAATGGGGATATCAGCTAGGCATGAACACGGTCAACTGGGAGTTTGGGACATAGCAATGCAAGTCTTGCCTAATAGCCAGATCCGTGAGCTGAGTTGGATCTGCGGTATTATATACCTAGCCGTTGACTAGCAAAATATAGTCGCCCCCCTCGATCCCTTCAACTTTCAGTTTCATACTCTAGCAAAACTAATAATCGGGTAGGGACGGAATTCCAAGATACGGAGTATGTGTAGTGGTGTTTTTGCAACTATGTCATACATTAATGATGTGGACCTGTAATCTATTTGAAAAGTGGAGACATTTTCTTTTGGTGACAGATTGATCCGAACTCCCTTGATAGCGTCGTTTTTTACTTTTAGACATCATGTTTGACTGTTCATTTTATTCAAAATTTTAATGTAAATTATAAAATAAAGACATCATTATTAAAGTATCTCTAATGATAAAATAAATCATAGCAAGATGAATAATATTTATTAAAATAATTTAAATAATACGGATAGTCAAATAGTATGTCAGAAAATTCTAAAACGATACTACTTTTTGGAGGATGGAGTATGTGTCATGTGTGCTTCATGGAAAAGAATGTTTTCACGATTAAAATAAGGACACTTGTCACACTCTACTGACTCGTCGAGTGCAGCTGTCATACCTTAACTAATATCTGCTTAGCGAACTTTACAATCCTAAAGCTAACCTTCAACAAACAGATAAGACATTAGGTTCTCCTTAATTATATTCCAAATGACCAGGGTCTTAGACTCTTAGGTCTTTGAGCAGTATCATGTTCAAATGAACATTGCATCTCCCTCATCTGTAAACTCAATTAGTTCATTTTCTTTTATTTTTTTATGGTAACAGAAAAATTTATTGCATCCCAGAACCAATACATTGTGTTGATACATGACTTTGGATTGAAAACTAGTGTCCATAACCGTTTATTAACAGGGGGTTTGTATCAATGCTTTGTAATGCAATTTCACTGGGAATTGCCCATTCAGATGGAAAGACTAGTAAAATTCATCACGACCTTCTAATAGAGAAATAATGGCTAGGCGTGCTAAAAAGATTATTCCACTCCACTAGTTTAGGACCTATTAGATCTCTTGTCCAGAAAAAAACTAGGTGGATAGGAACATAGAGCTTCTGAAATTGTGACAAACTTTAGTCTAATAATGTTCTATAAATCAGGGCACTACTTCATCAAACTATCATTGCATACCATTTGTCTAACTAGGATCTGACTTTTGATCCATTTTTAATAATAAAGGATCCAAAGTGGAGAAAATCGCGTTTCATCTTGAGCAAGCTAGCCCAAAAATGAGAATCACCTAGTTTTTATTCCACTTGCGCTAATGGTTTAGATCCTAGATATTTATTTTATAGCGATTATTGCCAAGTACCAACTGTCATTAGGAGCTTGAAAAGCCATTTACTCAGCAGAGCAATGTTCTTAAGATTTAAATCAGCTATATCTTATATCACCCTAATCTTTTGGCTAGCAAAGAATAGGCCACCACTCAAGTCTGTAATTTCTCTTATGTTCAACACCATGCCAATAAAACTTGGATCTAAAATAATCCAGCTTCTTAAGAACCCCTATTGGAATTATAGAAAGACATCATATACATTTGGAGACTACTCAAGATAGAGTTTATCAACATCAATCTACCCCCAATTGATAGATGTTTGCTTTTCCAACTGCCGGGTCATTTCTCAAAACGTTCCTCTACCATTCTCTAGTCAACATTTCTGAACTTTTTGCAATGAATGGTGATGCCCAAATATTTGATTGGGAACTCCCTGAATTTGCAGCCAAAAAGGTCCACATAATCTTGTGCTGTGTCTTTAACATTTCAGAATATTTCACTCTTGTGCAGTGTTCGCCTAAACAGCCTAAATGGCCGTGTAAACGGTGGCTAAGTGGTAAACAGTGGCAAACTATTTTGTTTATGCATTATTCGGAAATTAAACGGCTATTTAAGCGGTCAAAAAACGGAATGGAGGTAAACGGCTTTAAACAGGCTAAACGGCTGTTTAGGCGAACACCAGGTCAATACATTTAAGTTATACATACATAAACTTATATACTTTAGTTTATTATATTTATAAATATGTATACTTGATTTGTTACATATATAAATATGTATATTTGATTCTTTTACATGCATAAATATATATACAACCTAAAGAAGTTGATTTTTAATTGCAATGGTCTAAATGCTAAATGAATGGCGACCGACTATTTACTGTTTAGCATTTAGAATAACATTGCTCTTGTGAAAGTTATTCTTCAGTCCAGATAGCTGCTCCAATGCGCATAGCAAAAGTTTCAGATATTTTGCCTTCTCTAGATTACGATGCAGAGATAGAACAATATCGTCTGCATACCGTAGGAATAATACCATCAAACCGACCCTCCCTTTTTATCTATTAATAAGTGTTGCAAGCATAACCATGACAATGTTCAATAAAATTGGTGATTAAAAGATCTCCCTATTGGAGTCCATTTATGGATTGGAAAAAATGACCAGTTTCATCATTAACATTGACAATGACAACAACACAACCACTTGAAAATAAAGAAATTAATCAAAATTATCCACTTAGAAGAAAATCCCTTCATCCGTACGGATTGTAACGAAAGACCATTTAACTTTATCATACGCCTTTTCGAAATTAATCTTAAGAACTACCCAACTCTTTTTCTTTTTTTTTTTTGGGTTGCCACACCCATTTTTAAGGATAAAAATAGAGTGCATAAAATGACTCATATGTGTCACAGGAATAGTCACACATTAAGTTAACAAATTACAATAATATCATCACAATGTTTAATACATAACGAATCAATATTTATTACATAGTCTTGAACATAACATAAATCATATAACTAAATATTAACTAAAACTGAAACGCTTGCGGAAGCTTCAACATAGGGACACGTCGACTGGGAGACTCCAAGCCTAATATTCATTACGATAATCTTCACTCCAATCTTAATCTGTGGCGGTAGAATTGCAAGGGTGAGCACATTTCGTACTCAACAAGTATAACACGGGTTCATGAGGCACAAAAGGATACACACTGTTTGACTGCATTTAGCTTTTAATATTCATATTCTTTTTATAACAATTGAGTAGCATCGAGGTCAACTAATTCAGATAATAATCCAATGATCAATTGTAATAAGATTAATAAATAAGAATAACTTAGCATAATGATATCAATAGTAATAATAACATGATATAATCAACGGTGATCAACTATTCCGTAAAAGTTTCAAAGCCGCTCATGATAGCGAGCACGGCTATTATAACGGATTATTAAACTCTGCGCAGAGGTGTATATTTTCACTGTGAGTCATGATTTTCTAATGCATTGGTTAATTACGCCCGAACACTAGCTAACCATATAAAGCCATTTAAAAGTTCGTCTACCAAGTTAGGGCTGCAAAGGGTGAGTGGCAGCGAGATGGAGGAAACCCCCTTTTCAATATAGCACACTCCTTCTCGGCTATACACATAAGACTAGAGGTTGGACCCAAGGTGTCAAACCCCTAATTGCGCCCTTTTGGGTAATCTCTAGCAAGCTAGAAAAATGTCTTTTAAATAACTAAAGCCAGAGTCATATAGCCCTCACAATTGCACTGTATGTTCCAGATTAAACACTTACAGAATAAGTGCTTATGGAGAGAAACTAGAGCTAAACAACCCAAAGCTCTAGCCCCCTTTAACAGTAATAAGGTCATATTAAATTGGTCATTGCATAATCCATTAATCAAATCTCATATTAAATTGATCATTGCATAATTCATTAATCAAATCACAAGATCATTGGTTTAATCATAGCACTAGCAATAGCTACCTAATGCATAACACAATATGTGAACAAGGAATCAAGATCAAATCACTAAGTTATAATCTCTAAGGTCGATAAGGTGGACACATGCATATGTAAAATGAATTTATTGTGAATAGGACACAAGGAGAGTCCATGTTATACTTGCCTTGATCAAAGAAATCAAAGAAATCCTGCTAATCCTGGTCGTAGTAGTATTCCTGATCAGCCAAAAACTGCTCACCGTCTATACTCGATCGATCACCACATCACCACACAAACATCGAGCAATTATTCTACTCGCTTCTCCGATTACATTACCACACAAACATCGAACAACATAATAAAAACAGTTTGAAAAGGTAATAAAATTATTCTACTCGCTTCTCCGATCACATCGATATAGATCACGAAAAACGGAGTTAAAATGTAGGAGTTCTGACTTTTCGAAGATTTGCTATAGAAAAATAATTAATATATTATTAACTCAAAATTTAAAAGTGCCAAACCTACTGTACAGAGATATGACTACGTAGAGTTCCAAAATACGAATCTAACGCAATTTGAATGAACTCAAATGGATTTAAAACGATTAAATTATAGCCTAAACACTTCTAGTGGCAAAATTGAAATAAAATAGAACTATTTTCGAATAAGAATAAATCGAATTCAGATTCTCAGCTGACAGAGGACTGCGGCTCGATTTGCAAAAACCTGAGGGGTTCTCTATGAAGTGTTCGCACTCACTATGAATAGCGAGGGGGGATGGCGGCCTGATTTCCAACAAATGGAGGGTCTCTTTAACAGGAACTCCCTGCGAAGGGGTATGTGCGAATCCAGGCCGTTGGATCGGAGATGGACGGCTCGGATTACACACTGGAGGGGCGAAAAGCTATCTCACTGAAGAAGAGGCCGATGTGGCGGCCCATGGCTGTAGCGTCGCCGGACAACTCGAAACTAGGTCAGGAATTGGTTCTGATGATAGAAAAGCTTGCTACGAACCTATCTAGGGTATTTATTGGAGCAGCCGCGGCCTAGAGAGAGAGCAGCGCAGACAATGGCGGCCAAGAATGGACTGTGCACTCCCTGACGGCTCGGAACGACATGAAAAGAGGAATTGAAAGGAGGGATAGCTTCCTAACCTTGTTGCGGAGGTTCGGGAGTGGTTTAATTTGATGGGAAAGCTCCTCCTACGCGGGTCAACGACGGCGGGCAGATGGTGGCTCACTATACGAGATGGCGAGGGTCAGGGAACCATGTAGATGCAAAATTGGTGGGAGGAAAAGGTGTAGCAGCAACCTCTTAATTCAAGCAGGGACGGCTCGGTTGGGGATGTAGAACTTCCTCGGCACGGTTTGACGACGACGACGACGAGGAAGCATGGGGTGGCAATTCGGCGGTTGACAGTCGAACTGGAGGTGGTGGTGCTTAATAGATGGGAAAAGGAGCGCTGGAAAAGGTCCTCGGCCTACTTATAAAAGGCGCGAGGGGGCCAGACTCCGAGGTTTTTTTCCGGCAGGTGGTTGCGCTCTGTTTGGTTAAGAAGATGGGTGGAGGAGGATGACCTGCAGGCCTCGCTTGCCGGCTTACCCGACGGAGTGTAGGAAGGCACACGCGTGGGCCTAGGTGATAGTCAGAACAGCGGTAGGGTGGCTTGGCTTGGCTTGGGGCACGGCTCGGCAGGTCCGTTGCTCGGTTGCGAGGGGCGACTTCGGGTTCTGCTTGGGTACGATGAAGAAGAAGGGAAGGGAATGATGGGTGGGCCAGCTGCGGCAGTGAGAGTGGCGGGAGGAAGGCGTTGGCAAGCTGCCCTTGTTGGGCTAGCCTCAAACAGGAGAATCAGACTATCCGCACTCATCATCCTCTATTTCCATGCTCTATACATCCTGATCTTCGAGATTCTCTCCTCCATACTCGTTTATCCCGCACTAATTCATCCTCTATCCAGTAGGACCCACATGTCATCCTCTATATCTCATCCCCATCCCCCACACTCTCTCCCCCACTCTCTCTCCCCACCCCATCCTTCCCTCCCCAGCGGATGGATCTCCGGTCTCCCTCCCCTCTCTCTCTCTCCGGCGTGAGGCGAGCTCTCTCTCCCTCTCTCCGGCGCGAGGCGAGCTCGGCCCCCCCCCCCCGGCAACCTCCACCTCCCCATTCTCACTCTCCCGGTCCCAGGCAAGCGGGCCCCACGCGCACCCGTAGCAGACGTCCACCATCCCTCTAGGTTTGCCGGATGGACGCCCACTCCGGATCATTTCCAGGACTCCGCTGCAGCATGGCGGTCCGGTAAACGGCTCCTCCAGGACCGTTTACCAGACCCCAGTGCGGGTAGTCTCAGGCCCTGTCGGACAAACAGAAAGGTGAGGAGGATGCTTCTTTCCCTTTTTCATTTCAAATTTCCAAATAGTCAAAAAAAATCAAATTTCCAAACGCTAGTTTTGATTTTCCAAATAACTTTCAAAAATGCTCTTCCACAAGGATCCATCTAAGCATTACATAAAGAAATATATGCAGCAACATGAATGCACAATACATGATCCTAATTCTCATAATTTAATTCAATTAAAAAATAAACATTGCTTATACTATATTTTAAAATAAATAAATATATAAGAGATTATTAATACCATCCAACTTTCTATATTTTAGTTAAATCAAAATTTTTGGTGTCACAGGGGGACCCAACTCTTTTTCTTGCGATGTAACTCATAGACAGTTTCATGCAGTATAACAACCCCTTCTAGGATGTTTGGTCCAGGCATAAACGCCATCTGAGTTGGATTAATAACATTGTCAACAATTGGATCCATTCTCAATGTTCATAACATAAGTGATGGAGTTTTTATTGTGGTGGATTGAAAGACATGTTTTTGTGTAACTCTTAGTGCAAGAGTCAGAATTTTTTAAGTAGGTGTACCTGAATCTTGATGTGATGTCAATTTTTTTGTCTTTTAGTTTGTTCAATTTTAAACTTCAAAACATAGGAGAAGTGAGGGTAGAGTTGCAGATACCACCGTTTGAAGATGAAGGCCTGAGTTTAGAGTGCTAACATAAATTGAGAGGTTACAACTTAATCGATATGATTATTAGAGCTTCCATATAATTTTGACGTACATACATGTATGATGTGTATATATTGTGAGCATAAAACTCTGATGTATATAAATATGTTATAATTAAATTGCATTTTGCTATAATTGAGCATGACCTAATAGAGTTGATGGATTCAATATATCATCAAATATGGTTGCAGGAAATTTTAAAAATGGACAATTAAATCCTTTACTGGTGCTTGAGTTAAGAAAACTGTCGGTGGTAGTTTTAGCGGGGCAAACACCGGCTAGTAAATATGTGTTTTGCGGTTGAGGCTACGGATGGTGTGCAAAGGGGAACACAGGGGTTATACTGGTTCAGGCCAAGCAAGCCCTACGTTCAGTGGAGAGGAGAGTCGTATTGCCTTGCACCAGGGTGCTTGTAGTAGGGGGTTACAAGCTAGACGAGAGAGGGAAGTACGCCCAGATCTCTTGTGAGTGTCTAAGTGTATGCAAGTCGTTTGCTGTTGGTGTGTATGTGTGAGTGAGAGCCTAGGACTTCTTCTGGGTCTCTAAAGCTGGCCTCTGCTTTCCCTTTTATAGTTGCAAGGGAGAGGCAAGGGCAGTGCTTACAATGCTACGTATGTTACAGTGAGGAGTTGTTGTTCCTTGTTTAACTGTCGTCAGCTATGGTCTTTTCTCCGCATCTCCGGGGTATGGCCGTAGTGGTTCGTACGATCTTGGTGAGTTCCGAGGCAGCAATAGTCATCGGATTACGGCATGCCGTAGGGTCACACCTGATGGCTGTCCTTCCGCACGATGTGACAAGAGGGCGAGGCGTCTCGGGGCGTTGTCTCCCGAGGCTCGGGACTCCTGGAGGCGTGATGGGATGGAGCAGGGTGATATCTCCCCTCGGGCGTATTTTTGGCCTTTGGACAGTACTTCCCGAGGGTTAAGTGGGCCCGGATGGAAGGCGTGCTCGTCCTTTCGAGTGGACAGTGCAGTAGGCGCTTTTCCCGTTCTTGCGTAGCCCGTCGTTAGGCGCTCGGATTGTCACAGTCGTAGTTGGTAGATCCCGGCGGAAAACAGGGCGGCGCACCATAGACCATACCCTGGAGAGGATGGCCGTAGTGGGCCTATCAAATCTGCTACCAGGGAAATCCTGACAGGTGGTATGGCCGTTAGGGACGTGCGAAGCACAGTCGCATCGAGAGTCTCGCCTGACGGGACAGTGCTTGTAAAGTGGTCAGAGAGATCTTTTGTGGTCCAAGATTGCTTCGCTGACATCACCTGTGCCTTGGATGCCTTTGTGAGATTGCGCTCGAGGGGGATGGGGAAGCTCGGGCGAATCGGAGAATGGGCGCCAAGGGTGCCGCTCTCCCGAGCTCTCCCGGGGAGGCTCGGGCGAATCGGAGAATTAGCGCCGAGGGTGCCGCCCTCCCGAGCTCTCCCGGGGAGGCTCAGGCGAATTGGAGAATTGGCGCCGAGGGTGCCGCCCTCCCGAGCTCTCCCGGGGAGGCTCGGGCGAATCGGAGAATTGGCGCCGACGGTGCCGCTCTCCCGAGGGTTGGCTGTCACTGGTGCAATGACGTCGTGGGCCTCTGTAGACGCGGCCTTCGTGGGCTTCGGGCGCGGCTATCGTGGGCTTCGGGCGCGGCCTTCGTGGGCTTCCACTGGCCTTACTTGGGCCAGGCCACGTTGGGAATGAGCATTTTTGCATCGAAGTTGGGTACCCCAAAATTTGGTACCCGACAGTAGCCCCCGAGCCTGTGGTGGGGTGAAGGCACTCCTCCACAGGTTCACGCTGGTTCTTCCTATCAAAAAGATAAAGTATGGGTTGTTTTTTCGGTGGGTGCGCGCAAGCCGCCGGGTGTAGCCCCTGAGGCTTTGGAGGGATGATATATCCCTTCAAAGGCTTAGAATCGTGTTTGTTAGTCCTCGGGTGTTTTTCGATTTATTTAGGAGGGTTGTTTCCTTGGAAGCGGAGCCCCCGGGCCTCCCATCGTGTTGGGAGGTCGTTCGGTGGTCTTTCCAAGGTGCAGGGCAAGTTCTCGAGCCTCCATTTTTGTATCAGAGATCGGTCGGGTTCTTCACTGTCTTTTTTAATTCGACCTTCACGCTCTTTTTTCGGGAAGAGGAAGGTTTGTTCCTGCTCGACTTCCCCGCTGGGGCACGAGTCGGCATTTTCGGTGAGCTACAAACGGGTTGGTCCAAGTGGAGGTCCATGCCCCGTTCGTTGGGGTTCGGCTAGCGGCCTGAGCACACTCCAAATGTTTCCCGAGGGTCAGTTAGTGGATGTCGGGTCCCTTCGATGGGTCCCGAGGGCATGATGCCTCCCACGGAGGGATTCCACATAACCGACTCGCTACTGGGACCTGGACACAGCATGGGATGCCCCTTATGATGTTTCGGGCGTCGGGATACTGGCCGTTTCCGTGACCCATCCACTAGCTGTCCCTAACTTGGTTTCCCTGGGGAGACTGTTCGAGCCACGGAGGGCCAGTCTTCGATCCCCTGGGAATGTAACAGGCGCCCGAGCCCGAGGTTCCTTCGTTGGGAAGGAAAGAATGCTGGCGGAATCGAGGTGCGCAGTTGTAATGATTCGGCTCACCTTTTGAGGCGCGAAGCCTGACGGACGCGACGGTTCGGCTCAGTCGAGGCGGTTTGCGTGCGCGGCGATGGCGGCGACGTGGGGATCATGGCGGGCCCCGCGTAGTTAATGCGGCGGATCCTCCGTATCCACCCACGATCCGCCGGCGGAGTATATAAGAAAAACTTACGGTTTTTTTCTTTCTACCCTAGCCATTCGCTCGCACGACCATTCGCTTTCTTACCTTCGTCGCCTGCTCTTTCGCCTTCGTTGCCTGCTCGAGAAAGATTGTTGCCGTGACCGTCGTTCTTCCCGCAGCCCTTCCCCCCTTCGCTTGTCATGGATTCCTCCTCCGCCGCTGTCGACGCCGCCGCCGATGTCGCCGCCACCGACGCCGCCGCCACCAACGCTGCCGCGGCCGCCGCCAGCGTCCTCAGGCTGGAGCCATGGCCGAGGAGCACCGTGACGGAGGCGCAGCTAGAGCGCCTCGTCACTCTGGTGCTGCTGCGTCCTCGTACCGACGCGCAGCACTCGGAGTGGGTCGTGCTGCCGCGCGACCACGAGGAGCCGAACCCCGGCGAGGGGTACATGGTGAGCTTCGTTGCTTACTACAAGTGTGGGCTCGGCTCGCCGCCGAGCCGCTTCTGCCGGCCATCCTCTTCGAGAATGGGCTGGAGCTCCACAACCTCATCCCGAATTCCATCACACAGGCGTCGATTTTCGTCGCCCTGTGTGAAGGATACTTCGGGGTGCCCCCGCGCTGGAACCTGTGGCATCATATTTCCTGCGTCGACTGGTACACCAAGTGGGTCGGTGCGAGGAAGCCGCGGGAGATCCAGCGCGTGGGAGGGTGCGGCCTCATGATTCGCTCTTCGTCGTACATCCCCTGTAGGGCCCCTTCCTCCAAAAAGGAGTGGTGCAGCGGCTGGTTCTACATTCGCAACGACGGGGGTCTCTTCCCCAAGTTCACGGGAAGGGCGCTCATGGCTCCCCTTCCCCAATGGGAGTGGGGGTGCCCATGGAAGGAGTCCAAGAACCTGGCCGTCTACTTCGACGCGCTCAAGGAGTTGAACAAGAGGGGCCTTACAGGGGCCGGCGTGGCAGGGAACTTCCACATGCGGACGGTGCTACCTCTGATGGAGCGCCGCCTGGTGCTTCATCAGATGGTGATCGGGTCGCAGTGGGAGGGCACCGCGATGCTGGCCCATGACCTTGGCGAGGCGGAGGTCATGCGCCGCGTCGGCTACATGGTGGGGGGTGATCCCACCTGGGAGGAGGTGAACCGGGTGCCTATGCGTCCCTGCGCGGGCTTCCCGGCGTTGGTAAGTGTCGTTCATTTGATCGGGCTGCTGGTTTCCCCATCTTCCTCTTGACCTTTCTTCTTCATTCTTCATAGGGCCTCTCGAGGACCGGGAAGGCTTCCCTTCCGCCTGTACCGGAGGACAAAGAGCGGCGAACCCAGAACCGCCTCCGGGCCACGGAGGGGAAGGCGAGGAAAGACAAGGCGACCGCCCGGAAGCAGAAGAGGGCGCAGAAGGTGGAGGAGTCCTCCCAGCGCCGCCACCGCCTGAGGGAGGCAAGGGATCCTGAGGTGGATACCCCACTGATGATGATGGTGACGACGATGATGAAGAAGAATATGATTTTTCCATCTTTGATTTGATGGAATCTGACCGGCCGCTTGCGGCCACACAGCCCGCGGTGGGCACTGACGAGCCTGGAAAGGCTCCGCTGTCAGCGTCCGCCGGCGGAAGTACCGGGGTTCGTGATTCGAACCCTCGGGCAAACCTGCCGGAGACCGCGTCCAAGGACGCGGGGCTCCACCCGCCATCAGCAGCGTGGTTCGGCCGGAGGGGCCGGGAACGGGCTCGGGCCCGGCGCCCGAGATGCACCGAGGTTCCAGTGGGGGGACCGAGAGTCCCCTGTTTCGGCGGACCCTCTCCACCGATGCGTCGTAGGTCGGCGCGGCGACAGAAGGCGGGGGGAGTGCTGGGAAGACGCCGCCGGAGCCGGAGCCCACCGGCGCCAAGACGCCGGCGCTTGAGCTGGGGCCCTCCCAGGCTCAAGCTTCCCCGCTGAGGGGCGGTGACGTCGGGATGACCCCCGGCGCCCAGGCGGAGCCCTCGTCTCTGGGCGGCGCTAGCCCGGACGCCGGGTTGGCGCCCACTCCTCCGCCGCTGGCGCAGCCCACACCATCCGTCGTCTCGCCGAGCGTGGGCGCTGCGAAGAAGAAGAGGGTGGTTCCGAAAACGAAGTAAGTATCTTTACCTGTAATTCCTTCTGGTGGGGATCCTTTCATGAGCGCTCCTTTCTTCCTTCTCCGCTTCAGGAAATGCTCGGGGGAGGACCTCCAGGTGTCGCACCTGAAGGTCCTGAAGGTGCGGGGCCATGACACGGCCGGGGGGAGTGCCCGGTCGGCGAGCGAGGAAGTCCGTCCCCCCATGGGTCCGCCCGTGGCGTCCGAGGCTCCTCCCTCGGGGGAGGCTATCTCGGCGGCGGCCGCCGTCGTCGTGCCCATGATCGACCTGGAGGCGGAGCCAGCGTGGGCTTCCGAGGCCTCGACCGTCGGTTTCGGAGACGCCTCGGGAGCGCCAGCCGATGCCGCCCCCACGGAGCCTGCTGCCACGAGGTCATCGGCCGTGGACGTCAGCGCAGGAGCTCCCCCTACCCGTGAGGAAAGCCCCTGGGCACTGGCCTTGAGGGAGCCTCAGCCTCGGGAGCTAACCGCCTCCCGGATCAGGTGGGCGGACCGCGCAGACCCTCAGGCGCCGCCCGTCTTCTCGCTACGGGACGACCTCGAGGCCCCCAAGTGGGACGCCGTTCAGGAGCTCGGGTTTAGCTCGGCGGCGGGGCTCCACGCGATCACCGACGTCCTCGAGAAGGACCTCCCGGCCCAGCTTCAGGTAAATCCCTGTGTCTTGTAAACTTTTCCTGCATATGAGCATCGTTCTTACCGTTTCCGCTTCTTCCTTTTTTCAGGACCTCATGCACACCTCCCGGGACAAGTCCCACTTCCTTCGTGGCGGGCTCGGGCTCTGAAAGCAGCTCGATCTCAAGGGGAAAGCCCTTGCCCGCGCCCAGGGTGAGCTTGACGCCGCGACCTCCAAGCTTGCCGAAGTAAGTATCGACAACACTATCCTGAAGGGGGAGGTCGCGGAGGCGCAGGGCCGAGCTGCTGCCTCGGCGACGCGAGTGCAGGAGTTGGAGAGCGCCCTGGCCGCGATGACGAGGGGGCGCGACGCCGCCCGAGAGCTCACCGCCGAGAAGATTTCGGCCGCCGAGGTCTTGGCTCTCGACCTGGATGAGACTCGGGAGGCGTTGCGCCTGGCGCTCGGCGCAGCGGACTTGGCCGGGAAGGAGGCACAGAAGGCTCGGGAAGATGCTAACCATAAGCGCAGTGTTGTATTTTTTCCATTCTGCTCATCTCGGTTGCTCGCTGTATTTTTACTCATCTCTGTGCTTTGCTCCCACAGTTCTGCAGGCAGCTTACGACGACGAGTTGGCCGAACACCTGGACCTGCAGAAGGTCGCGCAGGCACTGTGTGACTCCGTCGGCACCGGTGGAGAACCCTCGGGGATGTCGCTCCGGAGCCGACTGGAGACACTCCACGGCAGCATGAGCGGCCGGATCAAGGAGGCCCTTCTGACGGGTGTCCAAAAGACACTGGCGGTCGTGAAGTCCCACTACGGGAATTTTGACGCCGGCCCTGTTAGCGAGGGCTTCCTTGAAGCCGACGATGCCGAGCTCCTGGCACTGAAGGATTCGATGAAGGAGCCAGGAGAAGCTCTGGCGGGCCTCTTCCAAGCCGAGGTCGAACTCCCTCCCCTGAACCTGCCATGAAGAAGAAGCGGGCCATAGTGCCCTTGTAAAAAGTAACCTTTCGTGAGTGGCTTGAGAGGAAACAAATAATATGGCCCCTCGTGGCCCCAATATTTATGTAAATATTTGCTGAATGTTTGTTTCTCTTTGTTTCGTGATTTTTTCCTTAGGCGTTTTTTCTTGCCAATCCTGTGCCCGGGCCATCGAGCCTTGGGGGTCGCTTTTTAGGTGTCGTAGCTTTAGCGGCATAGATGCAGCCGATGTCCTAAGAACTTTGGCAGAAAGAATCCTTAGAAAAAAGGCTTAGACGTTTCCTCCTGAGCTTCCTCTCTTGGCCGAGCGTAGATCTTATAGGTTTTCTTCCGAGTGCGGGTTAGCCTTCGAACGTGGAGTGGCGAGGGGAGATGCTGTGGCCCTGGAGCGTAAGCGGCCTCCTCGACTCAGCCGGCTCTGTTCTCTGGGACTTTCCTCACTCTTGCGAATTTTATAAGTTTATGCTTGATTTCCGGAAGGAAGCGTGTTTTAGGGAGAAACGAGTTCGACAAATTTTGAAATTTTTTGCGTTTCCAAAATTGTTGAACCTCGGGAAAGTCCGGGGGTTCCCCCCGTCCTAGCCCCCGAGGGAGGGTCGGCCTTTCCGTAGGTTAGGCCGTGCCTCGCTTTTACTGTGCGGTGAAATAAAGGGTCATTTCACTCCCGAGTGTAGGCTCGGATTGAAAATCTAAAAATATGTAAAAAGAGTAGAAGTCGGGTCTTTTCATTGATTTCAAGATTTTCAAAATAGTACAATGCTCAGAATCTTAAGGATAGAAGGGACGTAGCTGTTCGATGTTCCAAGCGTTGCTGTAGACCTCGCCCTTCTCGTTCGCGAGCTTATATGTGCCGGGGCGTAGCACCTCGGCGACGATGAACAGTTCTTCCCACGGCGGAGTGAGCTTGTGGCGCCCTTTGTTGTCCTGCCTGAGCTGTAGCACTAAATCGCCTACGCTGAAGGCTCGGCCTCTGACGCGTCGAGCATGGTACTTGCGTAGGGATTGCTGGTACTTGGCCGAGTGCAACAGGGCCATGTCCCGAGCTTCGTCGACTTGGTCCAGCGCGTCTTCGCGGGACGTTTGATTGCCCTGTTCGTCGTAGGCTCGGACCCTCGGGGCGCCGTACTCCAGATCCGTGGGAAGGACGGCCTCTGCACCATCCACCATGAAGAAAGGCGTGAAGCCCGTGGCTCAGCTTGGCGTAGTCCTTAGACTCCATATTACTGCCGGGAGCTCCGTCAGGCACCTCTTGCCGAATTTATTCAATCAGTTGAATATCCTCGGCTTAAGGCCTTGGAGAATCATGCCGTTGGCACGTTCTACCTGGCCGTTCATTCTCGGGTGGGCGACGACTGCCCAGTCCACTCGTATGTGGTACTCATCGTAGAAGGCCAGAAATTTCTTTCCGGTGAACTGCGTGCCGTTGTCGGTGATGATGGAGTTCGGGACACCGAACCGGTGGACGATGTTGGTGAAGAATAGCACCGCTTGTGCCGAGTTGATTTGGGCGATCGGCCGAGCCTCGATCCACTTTGAGAACTTGTCGATGGCGGCAAGCAAGTGGGTGAAGCCCCCGGGTGCCTTCTGGAGGGGCCCGACAAGGTCCAGTCCCCATACGACGAACGGCCAAGTGAGTCGGATCGTCTGGAGGGCTTGAGCCGGCAAGTGAGTCTGCCGAGCATAGTACTGGCACCCCTCGCAGGAGCGTACCACCTCAGTAGCATCGGCCACGGCGGTTGGACAGTAGAAGCCTTGTCGAAAGGCGTTACCGACTAGGGTTCTCGGCTCTGTGTGGTGACCGCAGGCTCCGGTGTGTATCTCTTCAAGCAGGCGTTTGCCCTGACTAAAAAGAATACAGCGCTGAAGCACGCCCGAGGGACTCCGTCGGTAGAGGCTGCCGCGGATCATGGTGAAAGACTTGGCTTTGCGTGCCAGTCGTCGCGCTCTGGTCTTGTCCGAGGGCAAAACTCCTCGGATGAGCCAGCTGACCAGTGGCTCGCACCAGTCTGGTTCGTCGTCGTCCATCTCGGCTTCGATCTCTATTGCCTCGGCTTCGTCGCCGTCCTCAGCCAGGGTCTCAGGTGACTCCCCTTTGTTGGAAGGGTCGGCAGCCCCGGAGGGGCTCGCGTGGCTTGGAGACGGTCCGGGTTCTCCCGGGGGCTTGGGGGTCTTCTACCCCTCAGCTTCCGAGGGTTCGGTACAGACCGAGGGCTTGTGGAGGTCATTGGCGAATACGCCCGTCGGGACCGTGGCCCTTTCGGACGCGATTTTCGCCAACTCATCGGCTTCTTCGTTGTACCGACGCGCGACGTGGTTGAGCTCGAGGCCGTCGAATTTCTCCTTGAGCAACCGCACTAGCTTGCAGTAGGCGGCCATTCTGGGGTTCTGGCACGTCGACTCCTTCATGACCTGATCCACGACAAGCTGGGAGTCGCTTCAGACTTTGAGGCGCCGGATCCCGAGCTCGATGGCGATGTGGAGACCGTTGACCAGATCCTCGTTTTTGGCCACGTTGTTGGAAGCCGTGAAGTGTAGCCGCAGTAGGTACTTGAGCCGGACCCCGAGGGGTGAGATGAAGACGATGCCTGCGCCAGCACCAGTCTTCATCATCGACCCGTCGAAGTACATGACCCAATATTCTTCTTGGGTCGGGAGTGGCGGTAGCTGTGTCTCGGTCCACTCTACCACGAAGTCCGCAAGCACCTGGGACTTAATGGCTTTGCGTGGCGCGTAGGTGATGCCATTGCCCATGAGCTCGATGGTCCACTTAGCGATCCTCCCAGTTGTTTCCTGATTTTGGATCACCTCCCCGAGGGGGAAGGATGACACCACAGTCACGGGATGGGATTCGAAGTAGTGCCGCAACTTGCGTCGAGCAAGAACGATCGCGTACACTAGCTTCTGGATCTGAGGGTAGCGTGTCTTGGTCTCGGACAAGACTTCACTGATGAAGTAGACCGGCCGCTGCACCGGTAAGGCGTGTCCTTCTTCTTGCCGCTGTACGATGATCGCTGCACTCACAACCTGGTTAGTAGCAGCGACAGACAGCAAGAGACTCTCCTCTTTCGTAGGAGGCACAAGAACCAGTGCTTTTGAAAGTAGAGCCTTAAGCCTTTCGAGGGCTTCCTGGGCCTCGGCGGTCCAGGTAAAGTGCTCGTTTTTCTTTAGCAACCGATACAAGGGAAGTCCCTTTTTGCCAAGCCTTGAGATGAACCGACTCAAGGCCGCGAGACACCCTATGAGCTTCTGCACACTCTTGAGGTTCCGGATTGGACCCATTTGCGTGATGGCCGATATCTTTTCCGGGTTGGCTTCGATGCCACGCTCGGAAACAATGAACTCGAGGAGCATGCCCCGTGGGACCCCAAGAACGCACTTCTCAGGGTTTAGCTTTATTTTTTTCTTTTTAAGGCGGTCGAATGCCTTTTCTAGGTCGGCTACTAAATTACTCGCCTTCCTAGATTTTATCACTATATCATCTACGTAAGCCTCAACGGTTCGCCCGATGAGGTCCCCAAAAACTTTGAGCATGCAACGCTGGTAAGTTACGCCCGCGTTTTTGAGGCCAAATGGCATGGTTACGTAACAATATGTGCCGAAAGGAGTAATGAAAGAGGTCGCTAATTCGTCGGACTCTTTCATGCGGATCTGATGGTAACTGGAATAAGCATCAAGAAAGCAAAGTCATTCACAGCCAGCAGTAGAATCAACTATTTGGTCAATGCGAGGTAATGAAAATGGATACTTAGGACACGCTTTATTTAAACTAGTATAATCGACACACATTCTCCATTTTCCATTTTTCTTTTTAACCAAAACAGGATTTGCTAACCATTCTGGATGGAAGACCTCCTTGATGAATCTGGCCGCCAAAAGCTTCTGCACCTCCTCCCCGATGGCCCGGCGCTTCTCCTCGTCGAATCGGCGCAGGCGCTGCTTCACCGGCTTGGAACCGGCCCGGATGTCCAAGGAGTGCTCGGCGACCTCCCTCGGGATGCCTGGCATATCCGAGGGACTCCATGCAAACACGTCGGCGTGCTTGCGGAGAAAGTCGACGAGCACAGCCTCCTATTTCGGGTCGAGGGTGGTGCTGATCTTCAGCACCTTGCCGTTGGGGGAGCTCGGGTCTAGGAGCACCTCCTTCACCCCCTCAGCGGGCTCGAAGGTGCCCGTGGCCTTCTTGGGGTCGGGGACCTCCCTTTCCAACCATTCGAGGTCGGTCATGAGGGCCTCTGACTCCATCAGCACGTCGGCGTACTCGCAGCACTCGACGTCGCACTGGTACGCGTGCTGGTAGGAGGCGCCGATGGTAATCACCCCCTTTGGCCCTGGTATCTTGAGCTTGAGGTAGGTGTAGTTCGGGACCGCCATGAACTTGGCGTAGCATGGCCTCCCGAGGATGGCGTGGTAGGTGCCGTGGAAGCCTACCACTTCAAATGTCAGGACCTCCTTCCTGAAGTTGTCAGGAGTCCCGAAGTAAACGGGCAGATCAATCTGCTCGAGGGGTTGCACGCTCTTTCCGGGCACTATCCCGTGGAACGGGGATGTCGTGGCCCGGAGGAGCGAGCGACTGATCCCCCTCAGTGTAAAGAATGTTGAGGCCGCTGCCTCCGTCCATGAGGACTTTGGAGAGCCTCGTGCTGCCGACGACGGGGTCGACAACGAGTGGGTAGCGTCCGGGTGATGGGACGTAGTCCGGGTGGTCGTCCCGGCTGAAGGTGATAGCGTCGTGGGACCAGTCGAGGAAGCGTGGTGTCGCTGGACCGACGGAGTAGACCTCCCTGCGCTCGCGCTTTCGCTGCTGCGGCATAGGGGAGGTCCCGGGCCCACCGAAGACCATGAGGCATTTGTCGATGGGCGGGAACTCATCGTCCTTCCCGCCCTTGTCCTCCTGATCCCCGGCGGGCTTCTTGCCGGCGTCGTCCTTGAACACCTGCCGGCTATAGTGCTTCTTGAGCATCACACACTGCCCGAGCGTGTGATGCACCGGGCCCTGGTGATAAGGACACGGCTTGTTGAGCATGTCGTCGAAGCGGCCTCGAGGGGGTCGTTCCCTCTTGGGCTCAGTGGCCGCCACGAGGGAGTCGTCGCGGAGTGGGGCCTTTCCCTTCCCCTTCTTCTTCTTGTTGTTCGGGCCTCGAGAAGAGGCCTCCTCCTTCCGTTTGCCCTTGGGGTCGGAGAAGAGGGCTCCTACTGCCTCGTCCCGCGAGGCGAAGCTGGTTGCTATCTTCATGAGCTCGGAGACACTGGTGGGTGTCTTGCGCCCGAGCTTATGAACAAGCTCTTTGCAGGAAGTTCCTGCAGCAAACGCTCCGACGACGTCGGAGTCGGCGACCTGGGGCAGCTCGTTATACTTCTTTGAGAACCACCGGATGTAGTCCCTGAGGGACTTGCCCGGCTTCTGCTTGCAGCTCCTGAGGTCCCAGGAATTGCCAGGGCGCACGTACGTGCCCTGAAAGTTCCCAACAAAGACCTTGACCAGATCACTCCAGTCGAAGATCAGACGTGGGGGAAGATGTTCCAGCCAAGCTCTTGTAGAGTCGGCGAGGAACAAGGGTAGGTTGCGGATGATGATGAGATCATCCTGCGCGCCGCCAAGTTGGCACGCGATACGATAATCCGCTAGCCAGAGTTCGGGGTTAGTTTCCCCTGAGTACTTGGCTATGTTGGCTGGTTGTCGGAACCGGGGCGGGAACCTGGCCCTTCAGATGGCCTCGCTGAAGACGCGAGGACCTGAGGGCTCGGGCGAGGGCTCACGGTCCTCGTCCGAGTCGTAGCGCCCGCCCCGATGGACACGGTAGCCTCGTGCGGTTCCATCAGTCTTTCACCGACCGCGGGCTTGAAGGATGGCTCGGACGTCGACATCCTTGCCTAACCGTTGGTGGACTAATGGGGCCTTTGGGACCTCGGGATGCACCAAGGCCTCACGATTGTGGCGCGCCGTGGCGCCACGTGGGTGGCTTTCAGCGCCGCGGTGGCGTGACGCCGAGCTTTCCGCCTGGAGGACGGCTGCATCCTCCAGGAGGTCTTTGAGCTGGTTCCGGAGCTACCGTGCCTCCTCGATGGAGGGCTCAGGCTTGCTCCGGAGCAGCATTGCCGCCTCTGTGAGCTTGCGGCTCGCCCGAGGCAGGGCTCCTGGTGTCCCGGCTCCCTCGTCGACGAGGATGCGAGCCTGGACGTCTCGGGCCCGACGACGAGCTGCTCCGCCGGTGCCTTGCCGCTCGTCGCGCTCAAGCGCGGTTCGCAGCTGAGTGAGGCGTAGGCGGTCCTCCTCCATCCGTGCTTCCAGTTTCTGGAGCTGCTCTAGCTCCGAGGACTGGCGCGCGGGGCGAGACGGCCCAGCCCCCGCGTCTTGCGGTGGGGCTGACCATGCAGGCCGCAGAGTGGCCGGCGGAGGGGTGCGTTGCTAAGGCTACGGCTGGAGCGGGGAAGATTCGTCGTTGTCGTCCCCCGAATGGACGTCCTCCACCCGTCCTTCCTCGGGGTGCACCAAGTGGTAGCACTCCCGAGCGGGGTCGATGTAGGACTGGTCGGAGTCGGTGGCGACGCTCGGAGCGTCCTCCCACGAGTCTCCGGGGTGGACGGTGAAGTCCACGTTCGCCCAGAACTCGTCGTCGTCATCGCTGAGGCCCCGCCGTGATGGCGAGGTCCAACCGCGATGATCCCACTCCTCCGAGAATTCTCGGGGAGTGAGACTGTCAGTGGAGTCGGTCTCCTCCCCGCTATATACCCTAGGATTGCTCCCGGGAGAGGATGGTGGGGAGGCCACATGGCCGCCCACGAGGTCGTCTAGACGCTCGAGGCGGTGGACAGGTGTCTCCACCAGATCGTGCAGCAATGCACGGACCGCGCGGACGTGGGCATCCATGGCGTTCTGGAGCCCGAAGAGAGATGACGGCACCGTGTCCCTTCCGCCATGAGGGCGGAGAGAAAGACCCGTCGACGTCGCGACTTCGCCTCCGCCCGTCCTCCGGGCGGTTGGTGGTCGTGTAGCAGTCGGCGCTGGAGGCATCGTGGTGGCGACCGGCGCAGTGTTGGCGTCCCCCACCGGGGACACCTGGTTGGCCGCGCCTTCCGCGACCAGGGGCTGGTTGGCGTGGTTGTGCCTCCTCCTCCTAGTCCGCCGGGAAGCGCGGCATGCGGCATTCCCCTCGTCCTCTGGGACGGGAGGAAGCGTCGTCATGGCCCTTTCCCCGGCCGCCTGATGGGCCGGGGTCAGGACGACGATGGTGGGGAGCCCGGTTGGGCGCGGGTTCATCTCAAGCCCGTGGCTGGTGGCTACGAACTCGAGGCTCCCGAACCAGAGCACCGCGCCAGCGGGAAGCGTTATGGAAACGTCAGCCATCCGTGACCTGGATAAACACGCAAAAGGCCCCTACCTGGCGCGTCAACTGTCGGTGCTACTTTTAGCGGGGCTAACACCGGCTAGTAAATATGTGTTTTGCGGTTGAGGCTACGGATGGTGTGCAAAGGGGAACACAGGGGTTATACTGGTTCAGTCCAAGCAAGCCCTACGTCCAGTGGAGAGGAGAGTCATGTTGCCTTGCACCGGGGTGCTTGTAGTAGGGGGTTACAAGTTAGGCGAGAGAGGGAAGTGCTCCCAGATCTCTTGTGAGTGTCTAAGTGTATGCAAGTCGTTTGCTGTTGGTGTGTATGTGTGAGTGAGAGCTTAGGACTTCTTCCGGGTCTCTAAAGCTGGCCTCTGCTCTCCCTTTTATAGTCGCAAGGGAGAGGCAAGGGCAGTGCTTACAATGCTATGTATGTTACAGTGAGGAATTGTTGTTCCTCGTTTGATTGTCGTCAGCTACGGTCATTTCTCCGCGTCTCCGGGGTATGGCCGTAGTGGTTCGTACGATCTTGGTGAGTTCCGAGGCAGCAACAGTCGTCGGATTACGGCATGTCGTAGGGTCACACCTGATGGTTGTCCTTCTGTACGATGTGACAAGAGGGCGAGTCGTCTCGGGGCGTTGTCTCCCGAGGCTCGGGACTCCTGGAAGCGTGATGGGATGGAGCAGGGTGATATCTCCCCTCGGGCGTATTTTCGGCCTTTGGACAGTACTTCCCGAGGGTTAAGTGGGCCCGGATGGAAGGCGTGCTCGTCCTTTCGTGTGGACAGTGCAGTAGGCGCTTTTCCCGTTCTTGCGTAGCCCGTCGTTAGGCGCTCGGACTGTCGCAGTCGTAGTTGGTAGATCTCGGCGGAAAACGGGGCGGCGCACCGTAGACCATACCGTGGAGAGGACGGCCATAGTGGGCCTATCAAATCCGCTGCCAGGGAAATCCTGACAGGTGGTATGGCCGTCAGGGGCGTGCGAAGCACAGTCGCATCGAGAGTCTCGCCTGACGGGACAGTGCTTGTAAAATGGTCAGAGAGATCTCTTGCGGTCCAAGATTGCTCCGCTGACATCACTTGTGGCTTGGATGCCTTTGTGAGATTGCGCTCGAGGGGGATGGGGAAGCTCGGGCGAATCGGAGAATGGGCGCCGAGGGTGCCGCTCTCCCGAGCTCTTCTGGGGAGGCTCGGGCGAATCGGAGAATTAGCGCCGAGGGTGCCGCCCTCCCGAGCTCTCCCGGGGAGGTTCGGGCGAATCGGAGAATTGGCGCCGAGGGTGCCGCCCTCCCGAGCTCTCCCGGGGAGGTTCGGGCGAATCGGAGAATTGGCGCTGAGGGTGCTGCTCTCCCGAGGGTTGGCTGTCATTGGTGCAATGACGTCGTGGGCCTCCGTAGATGCGGCCTTCGTGGGTTTCGGGCGCGGCCTTTGTGGGCTTCGGGCGCGGCCTTCGTGGGCTTCCACTGACCTTACTTGGGCCAGGCCGCTTTGGGAATGAGCGTTTTTCATCGAAGTTGGGTACCCCAAACTTTGGTATCCGACAAAAACCACGAGTGAAAATTCATTTCCTCATAACCGCCAGTGGAAATGAATTTTCACTCGCAGTTTTCTTAACTCAACCGCCAGTTGAGAGTTTAATTTTCACTGGCATCTCCCACTGACAGTACTGGAAAATGCCAATGGGAATGGTCTCTGAACCGTCAGTACTGGCGTTTTGTGTACTAGCGGTTAGACTGAATTTATAGAAACTACTAGCAGATTTATATCTCCTCATAGATTATTTTATAAATATATCAAATGATCTATCTAATGGTACTAATATGTAACATGAATACTAATATTTTTATACATATCTGGCTAAAGTTAAAACTGTTTGATTTCTTAATAGGTTAGAATAAATTTTTTACGAGATGACGGGGCTAAGGGCACTCCTAATACTAGAAACTGTATAGAGTTTCTATTTATATAGACACTACTTACAGAAACTACGTTTTCAATGGACAGTTTTTACGAAATAATCTTTTGTGTAATTATACCATTTTTTTCTCCCTCATCTACCTATCATATCTCTTCGTGTCTTATTCTCATGTATACCTGATTTCTAACTTAGATCTAGTTTCTATCTCTCTTCACATTAAATCGCTTGCCACATCAATAAAATGCTTAGATGGCGGACTAATTATTATACATAGAAACTATATGCATTGTGAGTGCCCTAACTAGTATTGCCGCTGGCCACACTGTCACGAAACGACTACAGACCAACTGGAAACCAAACCTCCGGCGAGTTGCTCTGCAATCCGATCAGGGAACGGTAACCATGTGCCTTGTCGGTTCCTACGTCTCCTTGTGCTGTGAACCATAAGTAAATGTCTGCAAGTTACCATGCAATCACATCCAGTCTGCTTCAACTTTAAAATGAGCTGCTAAACTAAACTACACCGTCTGAGAGCTAAATCCACGCCGTCTGCTGGGCCCAGAGGTTTTGCGTCCCGATGTTCCATTTATAAAAAAATAATAATGTCTTTTTAATTTAATTTATGCCCTGTTCTTTTGGGCTGGACACAAGGGATGATTTTAGTTGATGCGGATTTGTTCTGAAAGAAAAATACTGTTTCGTGCCTGGAAATAAGTACTGATTGGCCAATGCGAGGTCTTATGTCTTTTCTACTTGGCGGCTAGGCCTAATTAATCACTCTATATGTAAAGATGCTTGTTTCCATCAAGAGAACTCGTAAGCATCACACCTACCAAGACTGGATCTTGCATCGTGCCCTCAGCTCCCCTCCCCTCCTTTTCTTGCCTCACCAACCTCCATCAGGGTAACCATCTATAAGATTGATTCAATCAGGTTGTGTTTGACAATTCCGCTGTTTAATTCCCAAAGATTTAATTTGTAGCAAGTTTTTTCGCCAGTTTATCAACAGAGATCTGTGTTTGTTACCAAATCTAACCCGGCGACCTTGTTCTACCCACTGTGCATAGTCTGAACATGTACAAACTTATCGTGCTTTTTAATTTCAACGCATCCTGGTTGTCCGTCCTCGAGGATTCTTGTTTATCCGTGGTTTCAATTAGGTTTGTTCTGTTCGTATATATATGTTGAATGGTTTCAAAAGCAGTCGTATATGAGGTTCGCAAAGGGAAACAGCAGTCTCAAAAGAGAATGCTCTTATTAAGTAATAATGCTTTTGTTTTCTGTTTCTGTTCTAAAATAAATAGCATCCGTGTAATTAATGGAACCCCTCTTATAATCTAATCAGCCGCGTGTGTGGTCTTAGATGTGGACAGAAAATTCTACCATTGAGTCCACTAAGTTGTTAAGTTTTTTATGAATGCCATTCTATTTGAGCATTACTTGGTGGCTCAGTGAGCGTGCCAAATAACGAAACAAATGAAACAACTAAGCGTGAATTGAGCGGCTTTTTGTTTATATGTGTGTTATATGCCATCTCCATCAGGAATTGCAGCGTGGAGAATAGTTTTATTGTGAGTGGAAAAGGCTCACAACTGAACTATAGAAATGTGTGGAGTTTTATTTGCCTGGTCTGCACTTACTAGTGTAGAAGGAATGTGCTTTGATAATGTTTCCTACCATGATCTATAATTTTTCTAGACAAAAGTAGTACTCCGATCCATGCTAAAATACTTGGCATTGGAGTTTGTTCTGAATTAAAACAAAATAAGGGTCACAAAGCTTACAGAAAAGGACAATAATGAAGAAACAATTATCTAGTTTCCTTCAATATCTCAAGCTCTAAGCAAAGCATAAGGCCTAATTATAACCACGTTCAAAACACCTGGTATCAGCAAGCTTTGGTTCGATCTCCTCACCACCACCATCGTCGCCACGTCCAAAAATCCATCGCAATACCCCACTACCAGATCCACGCATAGATCAACAGCCACCGCCGCCACGTCCAGATCTAGACGATCCTCATCTGTCACCACCCTCAGCCGTTGGTGCTCCAATGGATTTTCCTAAATTTGATGGAAAATCTGATCCTTTGGCCTTCATCAACCACTGCGAGTCCTACTTCCTCCAGGAGCGCATCATGGAGGAAGAAAAAGGTATGGATGGCTTCCCGTTCATTGGAAGATGGCGCCCGGCTGTGGTTCCTCCAAGTCCAGCAGGATGAGAGCACCCCGGCGTGGCGCCACTTCACTAACCTCCTGCACCTGCGCTTCGATTCGCCTCCACGCTCCAACCTGCTCCAGCATGTATCCACAACGTTGGATCACATAATGGTGCTCCTCAAGGCGATGAAGGAGCGTGAAGACATGGCAGCAATACGCCTACAGGCGGCAGTACGCCTACAGGTAGCTGCCATCGCCTCCAAGCATGCCGGCGCGTGCAGTCTCTCCGCAGGGAGAAGGCAACGGTGCGCCTGCAGGCAGCAGCGCGAGGATTTCTGGCACGGCGCACCATAAGGAAGATGCGGGCAGCGATCAGATCTGCGCCCTCAACGAGGTCTCCCGCTGCCACTCCATCCTCGCCTCCACACTCTGCTGTCTCCATCTCGTCACTAATGGCAGCACCCACCACGGCTGATTTGCCCAAGCTCATCCAGTCCCTCACCGCCTCCACCAGCGACATGCAAGGGTGGGCTGCTGCCCTGCAGCAAGGGTCTCATGGCAGCGTCTTTCTCTGGTTCAACGAGATTAGGTCACGGTGTCCACCAGGGTGACCGGCCTCACCACTTCCTGAAGCTCGCGGTTGAGATCTTCCCATGGGATCCAGGAGGACAGAGATGCAGTCCAAATTTATTTCGTATTTTAGTTTTAAATAATAAAGGTAAGCAGAGATGTAAAAGGCTTAACCCTACGTCGTGTCGTGTAGGTCTGCGGCAGGGCACAGCAGCCGACGTCATCAAGCTATCCAGCTCGAGGACGAGCTGGGCCTTCAAGGGTGGGGGAGATTTCATGGGCAGCCAATGGGCTGCCAACGGCCTAGGATAGCCCAGGCATGAATAGTACCTCATGGTACTGTAGCACGGTACTGTAGTGACCAAGGAAGGGAATATATTATATGGAAATAAATAGAGTCCTATTAGTTAAGAAAATAGAGTCCTAATTAGTTAAGGAAATAGAGTCCTAGATAGATATTAAATTAAATCTATTAGAGGGATTGCTTAGGGGTCAAGTAAACCTCTCTATATAAGGAGAGGAGATGTATCAATCTAATCAAGCAATGAATAATGAAGAAACAATTATCTAGTCTCCTTCAATCTATTAAGCTCTAGGCAAAGCATAAAGCCTAATTATCCCCTACCATCTGACAGATCATTGGATAAAATCTGCAACCCTCCCATACCTATATGAGCTAGACTAGTGGGCATCTAGACACATTTATTGAGTTCAGTTCTAAATGAGTGAGAATGCATGATGCATTTGTCAAATAGATCTTAAAGTTGTATGAGAACTTAGGCTACAAGTCATCTAGATTATTGTCGTACAATAAGTCGTACATCTTGTACCAACGTAGACAATGGTTGCTAGTAAGTATAGATAAGTTACATGTGTGGCTTTATCTATCACAAATAATTGTATTATCAGATGTTTTCCTCATATGTCATTTTTATGTCTTCCTTACCGAAAACCTCTTTGGTGCCATGTCCTCCATGAAATTCTTTCAACTTAACTTCTCTTCATCCATTGAGGCAGAACACAAGATTGGATGATGCCTTGTGTCATATTTGTCAGCTTAGAAGCTTACATTGGTGTACAATATGACACCCCCTTTTGCAACGCATATATGCGTTGCTAAAAGTCAATATTTGTGTTGGTAGGATCTATACCAATGCATTAATTATGTGTTGTCAGAAATGACGTTGCAAAGGTTTATTACAACACTTATATATGCGTTGGTAACAAGAAGGAATAACCATTACAAACTTGCAATAATGGATATTATGAGATATGGCAATGCTTACATGTGTTTGCACTAATCGCTGACGAATGACTTCTTAGTTCGCTGCAACATATAGACATGGATTGCTTCAACGCATATATGCATATCTAGGAATAAACCAACAATAAACAATAAGCACATGCAATTTAATTGGAAAATTAGAGCCCATCTCACACATAAGAAATAAGAGCATCTCCAAGAGTTTCCTATTTTCTTCACCTAAAAACTCCATATTTTACAACTCCTAAAAAAGTATTAGAAAAGTAATAGAAGGTCATCTCCAATAGTTCCTAAATTTCTACTTTAAAAAAAAAAATCAAATGTGGTCCTACTTGAGGGTTTTTTTTGGTTATTTTTTTTCAGCATGACATTTTCCTAGCGCTTCCCTTGGACACGCCGCCGTCGCCGCCGCCGCCTATGCACGCCAAGCGCCACCGCCTGCTAGCACGAAGCCATGCATCTCACTACCACCACCGCCTTGGTAACGTAAAAGCATCTTTGCGCCGATGCCTCCTGGTAGCGCAGCAGCTCCCGGCCGGCGTGGATCCTGGACGAAGGCGTGGATCGTTCGGGACTTCCTCCGACTAGCACCAGCGATTTTCTTCAACAGGCTGCTCTGACCAGGACGCCAAGAAAGAAATCACAGCCGCAGAAGGAACAAAAGAATTTCCGCGAGATGGAGGGAGCGCGCAAGGTTACGCGCAAACAGGGTGAATTTAGGAACTGCCTAAATATTAGGAGCAAGTATTAGTAGTTGTTGGAGAGAGATTTTTCTCATCTTTCTAAAAAAATAGATATTAGGAAGAGATTTGGGAAACTTTTGGAGATGCTCTAACAACAGTAAGACATATATTAAAAGCAATTTTTGCACTAGAATAGTACCATCCACATAATCCATGCATGAAATACTTTTTTGCACATATTCACACATGGAAACAATAAAATATCAAACACAAAGAAGTGCTATAGAATGCCACCAACTGTCCAGCCCTCCATTCTCATGCCCATCCCTCCATTCTCAGTTCTGTCTATCTCATCTATTTATCTTCTCGAGCTACAATAAAAATAGGAGTATGTTAATGTGATATTTAGGATAAATAAAATTTAATGAGGCAATAGGATATGTACAAATGTTGAAGGCCACGTTATAGAAGCTCCAATCATATCTCCAATAACCTTGTAATTCTTGTATGGTCGTACCAATGGTTCATCTTGTGCCAATGCAATATTAACACACACCATAAAAAATTCTTTGCCTAGCTGAACACCCCGAATTTTCTGTGTTGTATCACAACTTACTACTGTAGACAAAGGCAACACCCTTAGTTTGGTTTTCATGCTCTTTAAGAATACTTTTGTGCCAACCTAATTCACATATAAATTTGTGTGAATAAGTAGGAACACAATGGAAACATAGTACAAACGTTAATTAAGCACTTATACCTTCAATGAATTGGCAGCCGATGAATTTTTAGTACCATGGTGATATTTCTGTAAAGTTATATTACATGCAATATTAGTTTGTAGTTACATGAATTTTTAGGAAATAGAAATTCTTTTTGCAAGATGTGTCTTATACATTAGCATGTACAACTGCACTAGCTCCTGTTGACATCTTATGCTGGAGCAGGTAAAAAGTCACAGTAGGTTAGCTAATAATTTGAAATTTACATATAACTATATTGCTAAGAGTTTATTTACCTGGAAATAAGATGCTTCATGATTTGAGCTGTTGGAAGATATTTCCTGGTCTACAACTTGTAATATATGCTAGTTTGATTACAACACTCTGGTCATCAATTTAATAAAATTCATATAACAAAATAAATGACACTGATCATCTTGGCTTTAGTATACTCATTTTGGTTTGGTTTGGCATATGATAAAATCATAAATAGTAGTCAATCTGTGCAAAGTATGGGCTTCTAGAAATATATATGAATTTTTTTTCTCGTACAAAAAAGTATATGAATTTTTTTTTCTGTTGAGCATGAAAATTAATATCAAGGACATGATAATTATTATATCATATATATGAATGCAGCTACAAGTGTACACACAATTAGAGTGGCAAGATTATTACCCACTCCTCTCTATTTGGAGCAAAACTCTTTGTTCCAGTATGGGTTGACTTCTTCTTTGTACAATTTATCCTATTTGCCTCACTTATACCCTATCCCAAAATAACAAAATACAAAGAAAATCATATAAGTTATGCACAAGGTTTTGGAAAATTTATTATGCATTGAGAACCACATAAATCCAACAATATTTGTACCCAGAACCCTCGATCAGATCAATCAAGATGAAAAAGCATATCTCATCTCTATCCATTTCCCTTTGCACATGTTTATGTCCTTCAGGTTTCCCATTGCATTCTAGATTTATGGTCCAATTATCCACCGCCATGGTAGTACAATCTAAATAAAATTTGGCACCAACAGAAAAATAAGAATAAAGCATAGGGTAATTCACAAATAAGAATCAAGTATAACTGAATAGTAACAATTGGACTGAATTACAAATAAGAATCAAGTTTTCAATGCAAGAACACGAATTGCACTAAGTCATCTCAAATCTGCAAAACAACTCATCATGATTTCGATCTTTCAGTCTGCTCATCATGTTTCATTAAAACTAGAATTACTATTAAAATGGTGCTTCACATCTTCAAAACTATGAGAAGCACTAATTGGACAAGTCCATGCATGCGCGTCAGCAGGACAGAGAACATATAAAAATTTTAGCTTTGGATCACAACACATGGACAAAAGTAGAGGTAGTGCTAGTGGAGAAAGTTAGACAGAGTTTACTGAACTCACAATTCAGTCAGCCTTTTTTTTGTGACATGCGTGGATCAGGTGGAAATAGGATCTCACTCTAGTAACTTTGTGCCTTCGATTATTCTCCGCACTTTAGTTATAATAAAGCATAATTGTTTTCATGGGAGGCAATGAAGAAGAAGAGGAGGAAGCAAAAGCAGATCCGAATCTTTCCAGGCTCGCTCTCATTCATTATCATCCGTCGAATCGAAGCCCGTTTGGCTCCAGACAACATGTCGCAACCCTGAGAGTCCGGTCGGCGCCCTCTACCATCTACGCCCGCGCCAGCTGTCCTCGTCGTCGTCGTTCCCCATCTCCATCTCGAACAACAGTGCCGGCTCCGCGTCCGGGTCTCCGGGACCACGAGGCGGGCAGGCTACGCAGGCACCTCGACGGGAGCCGACGCCGCCACCTGCCGCCCGCCGGGCCCGTCCCCAAACGCCTGGCTCAGGCCGCTCTAACTTGGCCGGGGAATGATGGTGACTGGAGCGAGGCCGCGGATGCCGCCACCGTCAATGGATCCTTGCCTCCGATGGTGAACCGGAGGGAAGGGAGTCGCCGGCTTCGGTCAACTGGAGTTGGAGGTTTAAGGAATGAGGATTGAGGAGGGCCTTCAAGGCTTCGCTAGATTGGGAGCCATTACGCCTTTGTGCGGTAGCCTGGCGATATCGCCTTTCCCCTTTCCTTCCCCCTTTATACAGTAGACAGTACCCTACCTCCTCCTCCAATCCCCATCCATGCCCCAATCTGCTGCCTACAGCTAAGATTCAATCCTTGGTAGCAGGCTGGTTGGCTGATCTATCGATTCACCCATTCAGTTTCGCTGGTATTTGCTTTGATGTTCCATCCTGGGCGGGCTGCTCGCCTGAGCGGACGCCGGTCGCCGGCGTTCACGCTCCACCCTCCAGCTGCAACCTCATCCACCACAGCAGGCATCAACACCTGAACTCCTCTTGCGCCGGGCGGGGTACAGCGCTTCCACCACGCACCATCCCATCCTCCCGCTCCCTCCAACTCCAATGAGTGGCTGTATGCTGCTACCGCAACGGCTGTATAACCATTCCTAGCGTAGCTACAGCAGGAAAAGGGGGAAAAAAAAAAGGCCTCTACCAGCCATAGGATAGTAGCGCTAAGGGGAGCTCCAGCTAGCGCTCTCCCCCTGTGCTTCTTGCACATACGACTTGACGATGTGCGCAGGCAGACGCAGGACTACAAGGACGTCAGTCTCAAGGGCGTCGGGTGCACCATGACGCTACTGGCTTGGAACTGCCGGGGATCGGGCGGATCCCTGCACAGCTCAAAAATACAGCATCTCGCCCGCTTGCTGACGTCGACAAAAGCTCAGATTTGCTTTATTTCAGAAACTCGAAATTCTACTATCAAACGCTCTTCTATTGTTAACCTTTTTAACGTCTTTGATGCTTTCGTAGTCCCAGCACAGGGCCAGTCAGGGGGTCTTTGGTTGTTTTGGACTGACGATGTTGCTGTTACAGTCGTAGATCATAGTCACCACTATATTTTTGCTTTATGTAGTAGTAATCTTACCTCTCAACAGTTTGGTCTAGTCTGTATTTACGGTGATCCTCATCATCGCAACACCACCACCATATGGTCCAAAGTGCTTGATTTTGATGTTACTAATAACACTCTGCCCATGCTGTGCAAGGGGGACTTGAATGAACTTATGCATCCTAATGAAAAATCTAGTCCTATCAGGCCAAATCTTAGGCGTATTAATGTTTTTTGTGAACATGTCAAACAGCTTCATCGACCTAGGATACAGTGGACCAGCGTATACATGGATGAACAAACGTTTCAGCACTGCCCCCACCTTTCAGCGACTTGATAGATGCTTGGCGAACACTGAATGGTGCATGGCTTATCCGTCCACGATGGTGTATCACCTTCCAATGATGCACAGTGATCATGCTCCCATTCTTACTATCCTCAATTCCTCTCGACATCGAGCTAATAAACTTTTCCGTTTTGAGAATTGGTGGCTTATGGAATAGGACTATGGAGTAGTGGCTCTGCAAAGCTGGAGTCGTTCCTCGCAAAGAAACTTTTCCCAAAAAACCAAATTCTTAGCCCAAGATCTTCGCAAATGGCGGAGATGCAAACCTAAGCTCTCTGACCAATTAGCCAGCATTGAAACCCAGCTCCTGCAGCAACAAACCAAACCACCGGACCAGCAAGACTTCGATCTCCAAAGCCATCTCACCCAACAACACCAACACCTGCTAGCCAAAGATGAAGAATTCCATCTTCAGAGAGCCAAAAAGAATTGGGGCAAGCTGGGTGACAGCAACACTGCCTACTTTCACCAGGCTATAGTCAAGAGGCAAAGAAAGAACACCATAAGCTATCTCCAAAAACCCAGATGGAACAGAATCTACTACTCCTGATCAGCTTGCCACCACACTACTCCAATATTTCTCACAAATTTTTACCACTTCTAATGAGGCTGTCACTATGCTTTACAATGAAACTGCAGGGCACAACGAGAGCCATTCTCAACATGCAGATAACATTATTTCTAATGATGATCATGGTGAAAATCACACTCCAATTGCAGGTCAACATGACTCCACCATCTCCATCCCAGATGAACAAGAACTACACGACATTATTAAGAAAATGAGAAGCAACGCATCGCCAGGACCAGACGGCTTCAATGCAGCCTTCTACAAATCAGCTTGGCAATGGATATCAAAGGATGTCCATCAATTGGTAACAGATTTCTACACTACTGCTTTTCTGTCCTCAACTAAACCAAACTCTATTAACACTCATCCCTAAAAAGATGCAGCCGATTATCCCCCAGGACTTCAGACCTATAAGCTTATGTAATGTAATCTACAAAGTAATTGCTAAATCTCTTGCCCAAAGGCTCAAGCCTCACTTACCCAACTATATTGATCATTCTCAGGCTGCTTTTATTAAGAACAGGCACATCTCATCGAACATTATCATCACTCAGGAGATCGTCCACTCCTTCAGTCTTAAGACTTGGAAACAGCAAGCCTTCCTCCTCAAGCTTGATTTAGCCAAAGCATTTGACAGACTTGAGTGGAACCTTCTTACGCAGGATCTTCAGAGAATTGGTCTCCAGTCTTCCTTCATCAACCTCCTGCAAGCTTGCTATGCTACGTCCTCCTTCTCCATCCTGGTTAATGGTGAGCCCACGCAGTTCTTCAACCCTCAACGAGGAATTCGCCAAGGTTGCCCTTTATCTCCCTACCTATTTGTTGTAGGTATTAACGAGTTGTCCATTCGTCTGCAGCAAAATTTGCAGGAATCACATCTCCAAGGCATCTCTCTTGGCCCTATGTGCCCTCCTATCCACTCACTTCTTTTTGCAGATGACCTTATTCTGTGTGGAAAGGTCACTGTTCAGGAGGCTACTACCATTTGCCAAATTCTACATGACTTCTGCGCCAACTCTGGTCAGTCACCTAACCTTCAGAAGTCTTCAATTCTGTTCAGCCGTGGGGTTCTTGACCACATGAGAAATCATATCACTCGTATCTTTCCTGTTCCTGTCCTGCTCCCAAACACTATGCACCTCAGTCACCCAATCATTTTTAATCATAATGATAGGAACAGGGCATATGAGTTCATCTACAGCAAATTCATGGCTAAACTAACCCTTGTGAAAGCTAACAAGTTAAACCATGCAGGTCGTCTCACTTACATCCAATCTGTTCTTTCATCTACACCGGTCTATTATATGTTGACTGTCCTCTTCTCAAAAACCTTTGTTGAAAAAATTACTGCAATCATTAGGAAATTCTGGTGGGCAAGTGTACAGGAAGATAACACCACCTCCCCTATTGCTTACAGGTCTTGGGATGACATCTGCCAAATCAAGGAAAATGGTGGACTGGGAATCAGGGATCTACACACGGTAAACAAAAGTCTCATCATTCATACAGCCTATGATATTGCTGCCAGTAAAAACCCATTCTTGACTGCAGTCCTAAAAGCGAAATACTTGCATAATACTTCTTTCTGGAATGCTACTCAAAGCAGACCGAGTTCTGTCTTCTGGTCATCTGTCATGCAGGTTAAAAGGAATTATCCAACAATGCTACCTACCAAATTCATGCAGGAAACTCTTCAATTTGGTCCACTCCTTGGTGCCCTTTATGGAAAACCATCCACGACCATCCTCTTACCCCTGTTACACCAGTTCCCTTACCTTCTCTAATATCTGATCTTTGGATCCAGGACACTCAAACCTGGGACATGGACCTTTTAACTAATACTTTTGATGCACAGGCTGTTCAGGAAATCTTTAATCTGCCCCTGGTACCACAAAATCAGCAAGACGTACTGCGGTGGATGCCAGCAAAAAAATGGTAGATGCACAACCAAAAGTATATACCATTTTTTAGCTTCCCAACAAATTGTCACCCTACCTCTCCAGGGAACAAGAAGTATTCTCCCACAGGCTAATTAGATTTTGCAGAGGGCGTGGAAATCCAAGGAACTACCACCTCATCAAAACCTTCACTTGGAGGCTCATTTCGAAAAGGGCAGCTAGGTACTCAATTCATATTGATCCTCATTGTTCTGTATGTGGCCAGGTGGAAGATGATGCTAACCTCTTTTTTCATTGTAAATTGCCACGAGCGGTTTGTTCTCCTTTATGCCATCATTTAGAACTGATGAGCTCCCACAGGAGCATGATGGTGTACAGCTCATATTGCAATCGATAATCCCAACCAACCTTGCTGAAAGTTCTTTTAATAAAATCCTAATTACAATGTGGTATATTTGGAAGGCAAGAAATGATCAGAGGTTCCAAAGAAAAAATTGGAACCCAATGCAAGTACATCACGCAGTGGCTGCCTATAACTACTCCAACCCAACCAAACTCTGAAAGTGCAGACAACGACGACATAGGACAGCAACAACCAATTGATGCACCTCCAACACAGTATCACCAAGGTACGATAAATCGTTATGCAGGAACTATGGCACCACCAATACACTTCATCCAGCATAGATTAAGGAATCAAAATGACCATGTGGAAGACCCATCACTTCTCCAAGGCTATAGATGCTATGTTGATGCATCCACTGAGCCGGACCACCTGAACCAGCAACCAAGACTTGCTGGTCTTGGGATTATTCTCTTAAATTTGCAGGAACAGCCCGCTCAGACATTGTATATCAAGGCCAGGCTGACTACTTGCACTTCTGTCCTTATGGCAGAGGCTGCAAGCCTCGCCCTGGCCTCAATCATCACAGAGAAGCTCAACCTCACAGGGGTCAATTTCTTGTCGGAGAGTGAACAGCTTGTTCACTTCCTAAACAAGCCAGATCTCACCAATCCTCCTGATTGGCGAATTAAACCCTTCACACAACTCTACACCAACAACGCTACAGCCACAACATCAAAGGTTTACAAGATCCATCGAAGATTAAATAGTACTGCTGACTATCTTGCTCGGCAAGCTTTACAGGGACCTACACATGTCCAGATGTTACATTTTTTATGCTCCAATGACGATCATGTAACAGTGTATCACTGGCTACAAGCTCTACATGAAGTAGGCTTAAATGATGTAACAATCCTAGCAGCACGTTGCTGCTAAATGAATAAAGTTGTTTGTTGTCCAAAAAAAAAAAGCTTTGATAAGAACGCCAACTGTCACGGAGCGGCAAATGGGTTTCTAGAGGGAAAATTTGGTGTGATAATTTCAGTCAATATTTTAAAGAGAGAGACTAATATTCCACGCCTCATGATTCAGGATTTTTGCTGCTTATATCTAAAAATATTATATATATACATATCTAAAATATATCTATCTAAAGAAAAATATGATAGATGTCTTGTAGGTCCTTATATCGAAAAAATATACTACTAGGTTTCATTATGTTAGAGCATCTCCAAGAGTACCTCATATTTTGTTCCCTAAATCATGATATTTGCCAATTGCTAAAAAAGTATAGGGAGTAAAAAAAGTTGTCATCTCCAAGGGTATCCTATAATTGGCTTTCAAAAATAAAAATTATGGACCTACACACTTAATCCTACTACACTACTATTTTTCTTTGGTAGCGAGGTCGCGACCCTATCCAGCTATCCTCGCAGCCGCTGTCAGGCGATCAGCTGCCGGCCGCAACAGCTAGGCAGTAGGACGAGAGAGCTGACTTGTCAAAAAAAAAGAAAAAAAAAAGAAGCAGCAGCATCAGGAGGAGGTAGCAAGGCGCACGAGACCACCACCAGCAGCAGCTAGCAGTTGCAGGCGGAGTAGGCAAACAGCAACATCAGCTAGCAATGGCGGCTAGCAGGCCTAGGAGACAAGTAGCACCGGCCGCGCGGTGTGGAACCCAGATGCGCACTCCTAGAACGCGCGCAAATATGCGCGCAACAGAGGATAGTTTGCCAATTTGTAAAAGATGGGAAAGCAGTTTAGGGTATTGTTGGAGATGAATTTTTCTCTCTTTTTCCTAAAAACAAAGATGGGGAATGAATATGAGGTACTCTTGGAGATGCTAAGAGTTATTTTATGAGTAATGACTACGTATATTGGTTATGTGATAGTATTTAATAATAATGTACCAAATTAGTCTATTTAAAAGTAATAACTATATAACGGCATCACTTTAATGTGACCAATATATTACTTCTATACCTAGTAATAAAATGACGTCGTCATTTCAATGTGGCCGATTATATTGTCCAAGAAGTGCGTGCGAAGCAGGGCATACCCACGGGCCCTCCGGAACGCGCAGCATCCGCCGACGATAGCGAGCTCCTTGCCGACGGGGCACGTGTTCTGCGACTACACGAAGTGAGCTCGAAGTCCATACCGAGGACGAGAGACAACTTGCCCCTACCAGACCAAACGCACGTTGCCCACCACCTTGGACTGCCGCTCGGGACCCTCCGCGAGCACGTCGTTGGTGGTGTGCAGGGAGCTAAAGGGCACCGAGTCATCGGGCATCAACACCATGCATGCTTTAGCTTTCCCGCTCAGCTAGCCCACCAGGTCACCACGGCCCAACACACTCGCACACCCTATAACTATAACCCCCCAACAGCATCTCCGTCTCTCCGCAAGCCATGGCCGCGCGCGGCGCAAGCGACTAGAAAAGAGGGACATATCCACGGGCCATCCGGAACACGCCGTGGCCGCGCGCTGGCGATGGCGAGCTCCCTGCCGACAGGGCGCGTCACCGTGTTCCGTGAGGACACCATGAAGACATTTGTTAGTATAGTTGCAAAAGTACTCGTACGTTGCAACGGGAGAATATTAAAATAAAATTTTCGTCAACTTAATTATTAGTACTGATCGTGTGTTGCAGCTGAAGTGTCAAAATAAATTTTTGTTAAAGTCGATTGGTTTTGTAACCAATCTATCTAGAAAAAATAATTATTATACGTGTTTGGCTTACGTATCAATATCTCTTTACCCCCACAAAACCAAAAAATATGAGTTTTCTTAACAAAATATTTCTTGTTTTATTTGCATCTCATATGGTTACACTCCTTCATTTTACTATGTGGTACTAATGTCAACCGTGTACGAAAAACTAAAACGAAAGTACACGTCTTATCAAGATTTAAACATGGTCTACTAAAAATATATAACGGGCTACCGTGCTGAAAATGGTGGTGTGCGGCTGCCCTTTGGTAGCTGTAGTTCTGTGTTCGATTCGTAGCTCTTTTGTGTTTTTTTCCATTAAATTTTTGAAGCTGCTGGTGGAGTGGGCTATGAATGGACTGGGCTTTGCAAGCGAGTGGTTTTCGAACTCGGACTGACTGGCCGCCGGAGTGGGCCTTACGCGCGAACGATTGGGGGACTGGGATGGCCGTTGGAGTGGGCTGCGCCTGGGCCATACGCGTGAGCTATCACGTTGTGCAAGAGAGTGGACAGTACAGTTAAGGTAGTTAGAATGGGCTGGACGAAAAAAAGAGGCCGAAATTTTCTCTCTTTATTAATAGATATATAGATATAAATATAGATTAGTATGCTTACATATTATTAAAATATGTATATATATACTACCAAATGCGTTTGTTGGAGGTTTCTTTTGTGTTTTTTTAGAAATCGCACCTAAGCTAGCTGTTTCAATCTTATACCTTCACAGTGTTACTTTTCGAGTGTCAACAAATGGTTTTTGTTTTGAGAATTGCTACAGTACACCCAAATGACTGTGAGTCGTTCATTTTATTCGATCAGACAGTCACGATCAGATCTTACCTCCTTAGAGGTAATATGTTAAATATATTTTTATTTATTTATTTATTATTTAAAATAGGATAAAAATGAATATTTAGGATATAGAAAATCTTTTTTAGATTTGTTTGTATCCATTAGTAGATCTATTTGCATGGATGCATGTTTTTTTTTTGAAATACCGTGATTGGGGCGGCATGCATTAATTAGTAGATCAGATCTTACTTTCTTTTTTTTTTTTTGCAATAACGTGCACATTGAAGGGTGAATTAAGGTCGGGTTACTGTTTATCTGGAGAAAATAGACTGATTTTAGACGGTGTTCTTGATAGTTTGTAAACAATAAATATGTTTTTTCTTTTAATCTACAACTAGTCTTTCTTCCTCGTGCTAACTCCAAATTTGACGATTAAATGACCAAAACAAAAGTTATAGATCTTGATGAGTTGTGCAACTTTTATGTACACAACTTTTTGAACATAAGTGATTTAGTCTTTCAAAATGTAGTTTAAAGTTGGCATGTTTTGAAATTCAAATTTTGAATTGTGAAAAGTAACTCAGATGAAAATTTGACCAAAATAAAAGTTGTAGATTCATTTGAAATCACTATGTCATGATAAATTATATTAAAATTTTTTATTTTTGAAATTTAAATTTTAAATTATTCTAACAAAGCCGAGTGGACAAATAATCAAAATAAAAGTTGTAGACCCCGATTTATAAAAAGTTGTAGTTGATGATTTTTTATTTGAATTCACTATTATAGATTTAAAATTTTGTATTATTCAATTTTTGTATCATAAAAAGTTGTACGGCAGCTAGACTCCTCCATCTGTTGCTCCCGATATTTAAGGACATGCAAATTATTTGCCAACATCTACCAAGATTGTAGGAGCCAAAAAAAGAAAAACAAAAATTATTTTACAGATTTTTCATTTATTAAATAATTTAAAAAATCTTAATATTTAATAGTCTAGATTCATTTGAGATATTACCTCCTATAGAGGTAAGATTTAGATAAAGTTGTACCTTAGCATCGCCCTTTTCTTTTTCCGTTGGGCACCAATGAAGAGTAACAACTGTTGACACGATATCCTACCGCCAGCCCGCTAGTCTACAAGATTGCTGACTGATTACGTCACATGGGTCTGTACCACCTCCATGTGGTGTATCGATGGAATCCATCAATTAATCAATGTATACACAATCCAATGCATGAGGGCACATGTAGTCTCTAGGATGCGAAAGTAGATCTCAAGAAGTCGTCTATCCCCCGGCCCACACATGACAAGTCGACAACGGGTTAACGTTCACACATGACAAGTCGACAACGGGTTAACGATAGAATTGGTGAGTTGCTGAGTAAGGAGGGGCGGTGCTATATGTCAACTTACTGACAGAATCGGTAGCCACTGTATCGATTCGTACGTCCCCTTGTCCTGTGTAAACCACAATTAAGGCCTTAACCAAAATCAAGGCCTTGTTTAGTTGGTAGATGTAAAGTTTTTACGCGTCGTGTGAGGTGTTCAGATACTAATTAAAAACTAATTACATACAGAACTGACAAGTAAACCGCAAGACGAATGCGTTAAACATAATCAATTTATCATTAGCAAATGTTTATTATAGCACGATGTTGTCAGATCATGGACTAATTAGGCTTAAAATATTTGTCTCGCAAAATACTCGTAATCTATGTAATTAGTTATTCTAATAGCCTATGCATGTGTCCAAATATCCGATATGATAGAGTGTAAAGTTTTTGGGTGAAACTAAACAAGTAAATGACTGTAAATTGCAGTTCCATCACATGCCATTAACTTCAACATTAACATCAGCAGCTATTATAACACGACGCCGGGGTTTGAATATATATTCTGTGCCAATTCCGGACTACCCGCACCAACTTTAGGGTCATATTTAGTTTTGCTAGTCGGATGAGGGAGGGCGATTCGTTTCGATCTTGCTGCTTGCCAAGTCTGTTTAAGTGTGGCCAGTCTGAGAACCGAAATTAAGGAGATAATACTCTGATTCTTAGGAATAGAGATTTTGGTAAAAAAAAATACACTTCAACAGACTCTTTAATTGGTTATGCAAATAAAGTTATTTTTCTATTTTAGATTTTTTCGTTAGTCAAAGATAGATAGCAAGAATAATTTTTTAGAGTATGCAAAACTTATAGAATACCTGTTAGATAGAGCAGTTTCTGTGTAAATAACTCTTTAAATGATGATACACAAAAGTGAATTTTAGAGAGATTATTGGAAATGCTCTTAGTTGGGTTTGCTACACGTTATCTAATAGCTTCAATAGTTGTTTAGATAATTTTTTTTACCAAACAAAGTTAAAATAAAATGATTAATCAAGTGAAGCTCCATAAAATCGGATCTCAATGAATTAATTAATGCTCCCTGATCTATGTGAAATTAGGACTCGGCCGACAGCTTGCTGAAACTGGAGTATCTCTTTTCCCAACCTCAAACAACTTCTCATCCAACCATCTGCTCAGCCGACAGCTCGCTGAAACTGCACATGCGCCCCGAAGCTCCATTTTATCAAAAAAATATAAACAAGAAAAAGAATCTCGTTTTGGTCGAGTCCGATGCGGCGGTCTTCTCCACTAGGCAGCTGGACCTAATTAATGCTGTGGTATCAGCGACCTAATTAGTTTACTCCATAGATGTATCACCGACCTAATTAGTTTAGTACATATATGTATCACCGAACGAGATTGGATCCTGCATTGTGCCCTCACCCTCCCCACCTTTCCTTGGCTTGCCTTTCCTCCATCAGGGCAACCATCCGTAAGATTGATATTCAATTCAATCAGGTTAGTGTTTGACGATTCGCGGTTTAATTCCAAAAGATTAATTTGTAGCATGTTTTGTGCCATTTTGTTCAGCAGTTTGTTTTCAAATCTAACCCTGCGACCTTGTTCTGCCGACTGTGCATAGTCTGAACATTTACAAACTTATCATGGTTTTTAATTTCAACGCATCCTGGTTGTTCGTCCACAAGGATTCTTGTATATCCATGGTTCCAGAGTTAAGTTTGTTCTGTTGTAGAACAGTAAGGGCTGGTATTATATTTTGACTGTTAATCAGTTATATAGTAGCTTCGTATATTTGTGTCGAATGGTTTCGAAAGCAGTCATACGAGTTTGGAAAAGGAAAGCAACAATCTCAAACGAGAAATGCTCTTAATAAGTTATTTTTTTTTTCTATTTCAGTTCCAAGATAAATAGCATCCGTGTAATGGAACTTCTCATATATTGAATCAGTCGTGTGCAATACTCTTGTTGCCTCATTTGAATATGGTTTGCTTCATCACCTTATATATTAAAGAGCGGTCAGGTCTTTTCCAGTTCTCCATGTATGTCCTTTTGCATGTTTTTTCATCCTATGTGAAGCTGTCTATATGTAGATGTAATCTTCACTAAAAATCTGTGCTCATCCAAATTTTTATTAGGGTTTGTTTGGTCCCGTATCAATCCTATGTGCAAGAGATTTTATCCGGTACAATACCCTTCTTCATTACCCAGTGACGGCCCCTCTAGACTATATATAATTATATCTAAATCTTATAATATATATATAATCGCTAATTTTTCATATAAAACGAAAACAATCGATATATATTTAATGTAACATGGGTCACGTACATAACATGGGCTTGCGCCCCCGTCCCATGGGCCCTTGGCTGGCGCACCCCAGCACCCTTGCAGGGCCGGCACTGGAAATTGGGTATACGGGTCCAATAGCTTAAGCTTTTGAGTGAACTGATCGGTAGATGAAACTCAATTAGCTATGAAAGCTAGAAGTCTCAAGTTCGAAACTTGATTAGCGTAATTAAATAAAATAATTATTGCTTTTTCCTATTCTCCATCTGAGGCTTGAGGCACTGAAGAGTGGCAAATTTAGAGAGACTATTGGATTAGTTCGTTGTTTTTGAGGGGTTTCTATTTAGGCTAAATCATGAATATTGTTATCTATTTTTGTTACCCTTGAAGTTGGTTGACACGTCTATGTTTTATTTATGTTTCTTGTCAAGGGGCCAAGCTCGTGCTGGGGTGGAGCTCCCTCCCCCCTCCCCCCGTGCGAGGCTGTGACTCCCTACTCGCGTGCTGGGTGTGAGGCTGACTGCCGCCACCACCGCCCCAACCACCGCACATTCTTGCCGACATAGACGTGAGGAAGAAGAAGGTGGCACACGGACGCGAGGAGGAGGAAGAAGAAGCAGCGGGCGCAGGGACACGTAGACGCGGAAGAAACAGCATCGAGGGAGCACGCCCCGGTACCTCCAATTTGTGTGGGCCAGGTAATCTTCAAATATTCATTTATGAAGGCCATCCGGTCCCTATATCCGTGAACCAAACACCATTGAATTTGGGATCATCCAACCAAACGACACCAAAGTTAATAAAGAAAATGATGGACAAGTCAGTATTTTAAACATGGATATATGAGCCGACAATTAGTTTATTTTATTGTGTTAGTTAGGATTTACTAGCTAGATGTCTAACGATGATACTATATAAAGTTAAATACATCAATCTATTTAACAAAAACTTAATGTGATTGAAAAAGATAAATAATTCATTTATGTTTCTACGCATCAGTCAGTATATTAAATTTTTAATAAAAGTTTCAGGTATTACACTTACGAGCCAGCATATTACTGGAGGATTTCTATAGTTAGAGAGGAGGTAACAAGGATAATCGGAGGCAAAAATGGATATGTCATGGAAATTACTTGATGAAATTACAAGTGGTTTCTCTGACGAGATCGGCAGTGGAACATTTGGAGTGGTTTACAAGGTACGTTTACCAGGCAGAAGCAGTGCTGATAGCCCACTACTCTCCTGCAATAAATCCAGCGCAGAGCACACTACATGGTAATTGTACATATTCGTAGTACGTAGGGCAGAACTTCTATATATAAACTATAAAATACGTGCATGTGATCAACGTGTGGTCCAAAACCTAGCAATTATAAAGATGGAGGCTAATTTGTTAGACGAATCTATCAAATCCAAATAGTTCACAATTAATTAGTTTTTAAAACTTCGTCTCGCAAATTTGTTTCCATATATGTAACTAGTTCTATAATTAGTATATATTTAATACTCCAAATTACTCCCTGCATTGTTGATTTAGAGGCGCACTAGCATTTAATTTTTTACATAGACCAAAGAAAACCTTAACTACCTTAACTCACACACCACAAACGCCGCTAAACCACTGCATGCCTGAAATACGAAGTGCTGTTGGGAAGGGAGAGCCTGTTGAATGCATGTATGTTGTTGATACTCTTTAAGGGAGTTAATTACTCTCCGAGCGGGAATACAGGATGTGAGTGCTAAAAGTGCACCGCTTCGAACACATTACGAACATAAAAACGTGAGAATCATATCTTGAAATTGGAGTTAAAATGGTGAAGATATGATGAAATGGGGCTGTGGGTAGTAGTATTTCTAAATCTTACGGAACTAGTACGCAGTTTTAAAATAAGAAAACACCTTTCTGGAAGACGCTTTGGGACTGCAGGCATAAATAACAAAAGCTGAGGGCCGCTCTAGAAAAATGCTACGGCGAAGCGGTATGGTGTGATCTCGACGGTTGGATCTGACCTGGGAGGGGACTTCGCCGGGCACAATAGGAGGCCCGGTGGTGGCCACATTGCTGTTGGCAAGAGGTTCGCTAGCTTTGACAGAAATTGGTCTACAGGCCACATTTCGACATGGGAGAGGCACGGGAAGAATGAGAATGATGTGGCAAACTCACTGCATCTCGTGTTAGAGATTTAGACAAATTCACGTTTAATTTAATCCATAAAAATGATGTAAGTAGAAATATTATGACATCATATATGTGCTTGTCTAACCAAAACATCATCATCATCATGAATATTATTTTAGTGCTAACCAGCAAGATATGACACGAATTATTGCTCAAATAAAACATGTCAAAGGTACTGTACGCACTAGCCAGCAAGATTGTGATTTTGACAATAAAATTAACAAGTCGTTTGAAGAGGTAATACCCAACGGCTGAGCCGGAAACACCCGAAAATGATATGGTGCTTTATCGTAGTAGTCGTCCCGCTCGATGCAATGCCGAAAGGAAGCAGCGAAGATCGCGTCCTCGCCAACACCGGGAACAGAGACTTGCACCGCCACCACAAACTCCGCCAACGCCGGGAACATGGAGGGTTAGAGGCGAGTAGTCGTGCCGCCAATGGACACTCCCAAAAAACGTGATTGCCGCCCTTCACCCGAGCAGGCGAACTCGAAAACAGTAGACGTTCCGGAGGGCTACTCTTCCATCTCGTGTGCGTGCAGGAGATGGAACGGGAAGACTCAAGTGCTGCTGTAATTGTGGTGTGTTGCCAAGGGAGAATTGACTGAAGGCGAAGTATAGAATATATACTACGCGGAGGATAGGTCTAAAAGCTTAGAAGGCAATTAAGGAGCCTCACGTCATGAAGGCCAAGAGCCTAACGCCATGCACTAATTCCACGAAGGAAAACGTGCCTCATGCCATTAACTCCATTTAAGTATTAATTTCTGTAACTCTTGCCATCACTTTGCCAAGACTAGTAGAAGTAACCCCCGTAATCAAGAGACACACTTGATAGACGAGAGTCCATCCGTTCATCTGCGCGTGTGTGGCATTCCTTTGTTCTCAACCTCTTAACATACAATCAATATCTCATATGTTACTAAACCAATTAAGGTGCATTAAATCGGACCATAGAGTTTATTTGATTTATTAAATATTTATTGGGCTAGGCCCTTAAAACATTCAACATCTCGGGGAGGGAGGGATCGCTAATACATTTTTTTAATAGGCGGGCATAATAGATTTATCGAGGCGGTTTTTACAGCCGCCTCGGATGGAAGGTGACGGTTAATGTGACCTTCACCAAGGCGGTTGCTCGTCCACCACGGTAAATAGAATTAAAAAATTAAAAGAAAGCAAAACCCATGAATGAGCCCGCCGAGCCCATTCAAGGGAAGCCACCACCGCTCGCCGGATCCACGCCACCGCTTGCGGGATCCGCCCGCTGCTCGCTAGATCTAGCCACCACGGGCGTGGATCAGGCCTCTAGCGCAGAGGTAGAGGTGCTCCGGTGGCGGATCCGGGTGCCACCCGCCTCGTCTTTGCGTCGCAGGTGAGAGAGGGAAGCCTCCATGGTGAGCGTGCGCATGCTGACGAGGGCGAACGCTGACGAGGGACCTGCCGCTGCCGCCACCACGCACGGCCCTGCCTCCGCCGTGCCTTTTGCAGGTGAGCGCGCGGGCCCTGCCGCCACCACGCGCGTCCCTGCCTCCGCCGCACCTTCTGCAGATGAGCGCGTGGGGGTCCCGCCACCGTCGCGCCCTTCCCCGGTGAGCGTGCGTGCGCCCCGCCACTGCGAGCGCGCGTAGGCCCAACCGCCGCCGAGGCTAGGCCGTGCGTGCCACCGGCCACCCATGCCGTCGAGCCGGGCTGTGCGTGCCGCCTACGCTGCCTTGGATGGCAGCTCGCCGGGAAGGAGAGGAAGGAGAGGAAGAGGGAAAGGGAGGGAGGGAGAGAGAGAGGGAGAGAGAGAGAGAGAGAGAGAGAGAGAGAGGAGGGGAAGATTGGGCATTGGTGGCTAGTGCTTGGGAGGGAGGGAGAGGGTGGGAGGGGGTGAAGTGAAACTCTAACCCTAAGTGCTTGTTATATATGTGGATAAATAGTGGGTCGGTATGGGCTAACATGCTGGGCCTGATTTACCGAGGCGGTTCTGTTATAATGTTCGCCTCAGTTAATGATTTACCGAGGCGAGTATTTTAAGAGACAGTTATTTAAAAGTGACCGTCTTGATTAATGCCAGGCATTAACCAAGGCGGTTATCCTTCGTGCCCGTTTCGGGAAAAAAAAAAGTCAAACGCCACGCAAAAAAATTTTATGTAGCTCCGGGGCCGGTCAGTGGTGGCTGCTGGTGGTAGGAAGCTGACGCGAGGTTCGGAAGTCACCATGATCATTATCTTGACCTAATAGGTAGCGTGGCAGATGAGTCATGCGGCTACGGTCGTCCTTACAGAAGGATCGGGTGGCGGGAGGAGGCTTTTCCTGTAGGAATCGAAAGCTGAAACTGAGCTTTAAAATGGTGGCTGAGACGATGTCGCTGTGTGGTGCAGAAAAAACGGGGTGGAGAGTACTTTAGTGGTGGCGGAGTGCTCTCATGGGGGCTATGATGCTCTTTCTAGGCCTAGGCTGGGGGAGGAATATGAGTGGTGGTGATCTCGATTAGGATTCGTCTCACGCCGTCAATGGCATTCGATCAGGACTCCGTGCGCACACGGAAGTGCTGCGGGTGAAAGGGAGAGAGGAGTGTGAGATGGACTGGACCAACGACAGTCTGAAAGGGAAGAAAGGGAGGGAGCGAGAAAACAAATTTCTTTTTATTTTTCTCAACTGAGTTTTCCAAATCTATTTTCAAAGAACTTTGAATTTTCTTATCAATTTTTGTCAAAACCAATCAATATAAAAGTTTCAATGCAGCAGCATGTATACATAATCATGTGTCTATCCTTAAAATTCATTTAAAGTTTCATAAACTTAATGAGTTTCCTACATTTGAGTGAACACATAATTTGCATAATTAAATCAGGTTAGGCTATTTTAAAAGAATGCAATTTATAAAGTGTTACACTTTAGTTTCTACAACATAGCTTTGGCTATCTATCTAAACATAATGTATATTGAGGTGTATAGCAAAATCGATGTATTTAAAGAAGCCAAAACATTACAATTTGTAAAAAAAAAAAAGAGTAATCCCTCCACTCCAAATTATAACACCTTTGATTTGTCTAGGTGCATAGCTTTTCCTATGCCCTTAGCTATACACTGTGTCTAGATACATAGTAGTAAAAATCAATGTGCCTAAAAAAGCAAAACATCTTGTAATTTAATTGAAACGATAGTACTGTATAACAAAAGTGGAATGCATTTATAATTGTTTTTCAGTAGAAATGATTTTTACCTGGATCTTGCTTATAATATTAATGAGAAGCTATCAACCAGGGAAGGGATAAAGCTGGGCAAGAAATTGCTGTGAAGGTGCTTGGTGATCATTGCACAGACCTTGATGGAAATGCCTTTAAAAAAGAGTTGAAGAACCTTACTAAGCTCGAGCACCCAAATATTGTCCGATTGGTAGGCGCTTGTAGCGATGAAAGCCAAGAACTTATACCACATGATGGAAAAATAATTAGGGCAACAAAGCTACACAGGGCAATCTGCTTTGAGTATCTAAACAATGGAAGCCTTCAGAAGCACCTATCAGGTACGATATTGTATTACATAATCTCAGTCACCTTCGGCTGAAGAACTGATTTCCATGTACATTCCATGAATATCTCTATTTTTTCTGTTACAGATGAACATTGGGGAGTTGATTGGCAAAACCGGTACATGATAATTAAAGGGATCTGTATGGGTTTAAAATATCTTCATATGGAGCTAGAAAGTCCTATGTACCATTTGGACCTAAAGCCTGACAACATATTGCTAGGTGATAATATGGTGCCAAAAATTGCTGATTTTGGTTTATCTAGACTAATCGGTGACGGTGAGAAGACAAGCAAAATGACACTGAAAGCAGTAGGAACATTGTAAGCTTATGCCGACATAATGTGCTCCATTTGTGATGAACTTTAGGCCAAATCCATATGCCATTAGATGTGTTAATTACGGTATAATGCAGGGGATACTGTCCACCGGAATTCGTGAATCAACAAATAATCTCCAAAGAGTTTGACATTTTTAGTTTGGGTATCATAATTATAAGGATAATTTGTGGACCAGCAGCCCACGTCCCAGAAGATGACAAGACACGTAAATTTATTAGGCAGGTAAAGAATTGTACATGTTCCTATCACTGTCAATGTTCCTTGTGAAAATGTTGGTTAAGTGTGTGAATACTGTTAATGTGTGACACTTTTGTTCCAATTATGAAGGTGCACAAAAAATGGAGGGAAAGACTACGAGCAACACAAGGGTATACACCACTCGACGTAGAGTGCCAGTGCGAGCTAGTGAAGAAATGCATAGAGATAGCATTAAACTGCACAATCAAGGATAGGGAAAAAAGACCCAAAATTGGATACATCGTTGACCAATTGGCTGAGGCAGAAAAGCATAACAATGAAAAAGCAAATTCAATGAATGAGGTACATTTTCATGGTCTTTCTCATGTCAGAATAAAGGTCTGTTTGGATTCACTATCTGCTAGTATTTAGTTGGATAGTAACTCATTATCTAATTTGTAGTTGGATAGTTGTTATTTAGTGGTCTAACTAATAATTATCCAATCTACTATCTATACTTGTTTGGATCCAAAAGAGAGAGTTATTATTAGCAGATAGCTACTATTTACTACGAACCAAACGGGGCTTAAGGCTAGCTCACGACCTTCAATCTAGATGTTACATGCAAGTCAATAGAATTATAAAAACATATGTTAAAGGTAATTCATCAAGTCATATATCCAGTAATCTTAATAGTTGTAAGCTAGCATGTTCTCAGTGTAAAAATTGTGTATATATACATATTCTATATGAAAAATAATATACAGGTTTTGTAGGTAGCTAGTTGAGGTATTCACTTTTACTAAGCCCAAGAGTAGAATAAAATAAATCGATTTCTAGGGGTGATTGGAAACAAGAGCTTCCTCTAAAAGTCGAGTTTCATTAACCCCGTAGGCATTTTGTTATTCATTCACACAAAGATTCTTAGGGAGATGCACCTGCTAACAATTCTGAAATGCATCTAGTTTTTGAATGGGCATGTTGGGCTACAGTAATCATATTTTTGCTTACCAGCTGTTATATCGTTGGTTAGCTTTAATGTTATATCTTAGCTTGTGTTATTTTTGTGTTTACCAATCAACTACAAAAAAAAAAAACAAAAAAAAAACCCCTAGAGAAACACAGTTACAGCGGTCTCTTGTATGCTACGATGCAGAGTCATGCATTTACAACATGGCCGAAGCAAATACAAGCTAATTTTGTAGAGGAAATTACTCTTCATTTTGCCACTGAGCGAGAACTTGGTCGCTCAGCATTTGGAACACTTTACAAGGTATGATTGAGTCCTATGGTTATAATAATTAATTCTGTCACAAAACCATCCTTCTTAAATACTAATGCATGAGAGGTTAAACAGGGGATTCTTCCAGAAGGCGGCATAGTTGCGGTGAACAGGCTAACTGAAAATGCGCCAGTGCCTCCTCACACTATAATTGAGAAGGAGGTTAGAAGTCTTATGGCGCATGAGCACGAAAATATAGTACGGCTGGTTGGATTCTGCCATGAACCGCAGAAGAAAGTGATTCAGCATAATGGAAGAAATGTGATCGTAGACGTGATGGAAAGCTGTGTATGTTACGAATATCTACCTAAGGGAAGTCTCGACAGACACATTTATGGTAGGCTGTGAACAATCCAACATGCTTGTCGTCTTGCTCTGTGTAGTCCCTTTTGGATAATATATACTACACCTTTTTAAAATTATTATAAATGGATCTTAAGGCAACCCATATCTAATCTAATTAATTAAATATTTTTGTCACATGGGCCTGCATGGGTCCGTCCGTCCATGGTTCCAAGCCCAACCCGTTCCTGACTCTTCTCTTTCTGATGCCCTTGGATTAGTCTTGGATGCCCGTTTTGTTAGTTCGTTCTCTGAGAGCTCCGCCGGCAAGAAGCCACCACTGTTCTCATCGTGCTGCTGCAGGGCCACGTGTAGCTGGATAGTTCATTAAAAATAATAAATTACTAATTAAGTAGATCCAGTGCTTTCAGATACCTATAATTTTAAATAAGAGTACCGGACCGGACCAATTGCCACAACATTAGTGTTTTCTTTACTTAATTTGTATACTTGTTCAGCAGGCACTAGTTCAATTGACTGGGACACGCGATTCAAAATAATCAAGGGGATCTGCCAGGGTCTACGTTTCCTTCATAATGAATTGGACCTCCCCCTATTTCACCTGAATCTTACGCCTGAGTCTATATGGTTGGGTTATAATTGGGTGCCAAAGCTTGCCCATTTTGGTTTGTCGAGAATCCTTGGAGAACAGCAGACCCGGATAAACACTATCAATGTAATGGGAAAAGCGTAAGTCAACAGAAACCGTGAAATGTGTTTCTTCTTCAAAATTTTATGAAGTAAAGGACACATTTGTGTGCTTGATAAACTCTTGCAGGGGATACATGGCTCCGGAATATCTATACAGAGGCGAAATCTCCACCAGGGCAGACATCTATAGTTTAGGCATCACTATTCTTGAGATCACGACTGGATGGAAGAGCAATGCAAGTGAGAAGGACAGGTGCGCAAGGGATTTTGTCGACAATGTAAGACAGCATTACTTGGTTAAAGTATCTATCTGTTTTATAATCTTTCCATGCACTCAATTAGTACAATATGATTAAGGATAATTCTATTTTCTTAGGTTCGAGAAAACTGGACATCAGAGAAAATAATGTGCGAAAACCCATCACTGGATGAAAATGGTCTGGAGGAAATAAATTCATGCATTGCAATCGGGTTGAAGTGTGTGGACGTTGATCAGAAGAAAAGGCCTTCCATAGTGTATATTATTGATATGCTCAATAGGGTAAGAACACGAGTCATCTTCATACGGACGATTTCTTAAGTTCATTCGTTCCATTACATTACATTGTAGCGCATGCATCCTCCCAGTCCCAGCTAACTTGGCAACTTTTTTATTCTGCGTCTGCAGATGAGGGCGGATACTGCATCTCCAGATGAGATAACGCCCACGTCCACTGTGCAGCTTGACGTTCACCCTCGGCGGCTTCTCTTCCCTTTGGAGCCAAATAAATCCTTGTCTTGTCCCCTGCGTCTAACCAACACGACTGATGAGTACGTCGCTGCTAGGCTTGTCACGAACAATCCAAAGCGATACGTCGCTGCTACGCTGCTGTGCGGAGTTGTGCCGCCGCGGTCCAGTTACACTGTTGTTGTGACACTGAAGGAGCACAAGCAACTTGTCGCTGACGAAGTCCTTTCTCTGGAAAGCTGCATTATTGGTAATAAGGGCGTGAATCTCGAGAATGCTAACGTACAGTCAGTAAGCATCGCATTAAAGAACATTTTTAGAAAAGCGAAAGGATCGGGGGCTGACAATGTGAAGGAGCAGATGGTCGAGGTTGGGTTTGCCCCACCGAAACTGACACCTTACGGCCAGGTATGCCCGACATGTGTTAGGTAAACACATAATACTCCCTCCGTCCCATTAATTATACAATTCTAGCACAGTAACATATTTCAGTGTACCAACTTTGACTAATTATAAATAAAAAACTATAAATATTTATAATGTCAAATAAACCCCAATAGATTAATTATATTAATTTGGAGCTATAAATATAAATAATATTCACTAGAAACTTGGTCAAACGTGAACTACTTTATCTGACACGTAACACGGAGTTGCATGTTTAAACGGACAGAGAGAGTACTGATTATGTCAAAATGTACTTGTCCCACCTTGAAAAGAATTCAATTCTAAGGTACTGCCGCCTCTGTTCCAAAATGAATAAACTTTGTAAAAAACTCTAGACAGATTAAGGATACTAGCAAAGGACACATGTACCATTGTCTCTTTTCCTTTCACGGACGTACGACATCTCCTGGATTTGTCAATTATCCATGTTATTTTTTTTTCAACTTTTAAACCTCATAAAATTGTTTATTTCAGAACAAGGGAGTCAAATTTGACCCAACTTTAGACAACAATTATCAGTTTTGTATCATTGCATTGAATATATCGTGTACCTCTATATATATTGTATCTACTCCCATCATTAAAAAAATAACTGCACATCTCTTTTTTTTTTCAAAAGTCAATGTTTCTAAATTTGACTAGATTTATAGAAAATAATTTCAACATTTGTATCTCAATTATATTTATTTTCAAAACATATGCATTTAACCATATAGATACACATTACATTATATTTGATCAAACTTAAAAAGTTTGACATCTTGAAATCGAGAGGTTCAGTATGTATTTTGGGATGGATAAATTCTTGGTATCATAAATATTGATTCTTTATAAACTTTGGTTAAGCTTTAAATATTGATTAAGATGACACTCATTGATTTTTGGACACGGTAATACTATAGTAAGCTAACTCCGTACGTATTCTTCATCTTGCTTTCTCATGTTCTGCTACTGGTGATCTGGCAGGTGTTCCAGTACGAAATACAGGTAGCATCCTTTTCTCTTAACTTCTACACTGCCTTTAACGTACACAGTATATAAATGGACCTTTTCGGCTAATGGTGATGGTCGCTGTTCGACTGTTTTGGCGGAATCAGGTCGTATCCGATAAGAAACTTTCACAGGCGACGTGTGTGGATGTGCATCCAGTAGAGCCATGGTTAGTGTGGTGGTTTGAGAGACGCGATATTGTCTTTTCTGTTAGCACTAAAATGACGGAAGAAATCTCTTTCGTTGAGCCAGATTGATTATTCTTTGCTGCTTTCAAATTATATTAATTTCGCAATATGTACATAATGCATCGGTAGGATAATGACAAGCCATGGTGGGGGAGCCATTTTCATTTGGGACTACCAGGAACAGGTAGAGGTTCTACTTGATGATGTAGGTTAGTTCTCGTGTTTTGTATAATTGTACAAACTAAATAAGTTTGTGTATCCTGCAGACAATAGAGAGCTCCTTCGACATTACACAACAGACATCAGGCTTGATTTCTGACATCACTATTCTCTTTTTTATTGTCTCAACGCTTTAGAAATTATGCTCATGGTAATATTGTTTATTTTAACCGCGTGCAGTGAATTCAGTTAGATTCATTGTACGAAAGGAATGGTTTGTGGCTGGTGACAGCGATGGGAATATCTATGTATACAGCTACGGCACAGACGACAAGGTCACAAGCTTTGCAGCTCATGAGAGTAGCATCACGTCATTGGTTGTACATCCCACGGATCCTCTTGTGATCTCATCGTCCGAAGACCACCTGATAAAGCTATGGGACTGGGAGAAGGGCTGGAGGTGTATTCGAACATTTGAGGGCCACTCTGACATGGTGATGCAAGTGTTTTTCAACCCAGTAGACACGGACAGTTTTGCCAGTGCATCCTCGGATCAAACAATCAAGGTACATTTTGATTTTGGGTCGTCGTGCTCACCAAGGAGGGAGCCATCTACCTATATACTATCAGAGTTAATTTCGCTCATGCAACTTACACAAGACCAGACATGCTGGGCCATCAAGACGGTTTTGTGTTTGTCAAAAATAATAAAGATATACTTTTCTCAATAAAACATTCATAACTAGCTAGTTATTTTACATCACAAAATTATGAAACCTATATGGTTATTTTTTTTACATGTATAAACTATCTATTGGTACTCTTGTAGGAGTTATTTTGAAGTTAGTCATTGAAACTAGTACATTAGTCCATGTTGCCGAACCAATAACTCTAAGAGAGCAAGTATTAGAAAACTTGTATAAAAACTTAACTAAAATAATTGTTTATCTTTGTTTTCTCTCTTACCATAACATATGTAGATAGTTGCTTTCTTTATTACTTTTTATTTATCATATTGTAATAAACCTAATTTAGCTTTTACATTTTTCTAACCAAATCTATAGCAGTTTCTTTTGAATTCCACCACTGTGCTAGACATATATTTAGTTGAAAAGTCTCTCATATGATTATATTCTAACACAATATCAAAGACATTTTCTTTTCTTTATCTTTTTTTGAATTATGATGTTTACTATTACTTCATGTACTTATGATTCCCATATTTTTTTCAATTTGCATTGCACCTCCATGTGTTTTTGATGTATATTCAATTGATACCTTTCACACATTTTCATTGAGTTAGATTTTTTCTATGAACAATGACACAAGTTAGTAATTTAAAATCATTATATTAAGCACTTTGGACACTTAATGATAGGTATAGATAACTTACATTTATTGGTTACCTTAGAGCATCTCCAAGAGTCTTTCTAAATCCCACTCTCTAAATTGGCATTTAGAGAGTCATTTGCATAAAAATCGTTTTCTACATCTTTTGACTCTCCAACGGTTCTTCTATATGCATGCACACTCTGGAGAGTCATTCTCGTTTTCTATATTTGTTTAGCGAAAAATCTGAAATAGAAGATAGCTATATTTAGATAACCATTTAGACAAGTTGTTGGAGGGTATTTTTCACCAAAATCTCTATGCCTAACATTTTGGAAAGATTTAGAGAGTCTCTTGGAGTAGCTCTTAGGTTATTTTAGTAATGATGGAGGTGGTAAAACTGAGTTGGCCATTTCTAGGTAAATTTCTTTATGTTGGCAATGGAAGGATCAAATAACATAAAAGAATTCCGGAATTCTTTTACCAATGATGAACGTAGATTTAGATTTATGGTATTTTAATTATAGTAAGGTGGTTTGCTCAAGATCCAAATTTACTATACATCATTTTGTTGTACGGTCAGTACAACTCTAATGGGGAAAGTGGTTTGTCAAGACAATGATTAGAAGTGTTCTTTACATTTGTTCTATAATGGTTGTGGTGGACAATCTAGATCAAGATGTAGAGGTTACTTTTTACTAGTTTTGTAACGACATGGGTGTTATTTTTAGAAAAACTTGATATAATCATTAAATGTTAATGATGATAAATCCTTAATACAAGACCCAATGTTTAAATTTATTTATAGAACTTATAGATTTTTTGTTAGTATGTCTTATGAGGATTAACATAGAGGCTCCTTTAAGAACCTTTAGATTTCTGTTGTCCTGCTCGTCGCCATGTCTGTCGTTTCAAGGCCTTGTTTAGTTACATCGCAAAAATTTTACACCCCATCATATCGTATATTTGGACACATGTATAGTGTACTAAATATAGATGAAAAAAATGACTAGTAGCACAAGACGAATGTTTTGCGCCTAATTAGTCTATGATTTGACAATATCGTGCTACATTAAATATTTGCTAGTGATAGATTAATTAGGCTTAATAAATTTATCTCGTGGTTTACAAGCGAGTTAAGTAATTAGTTTTTTTGTTAGTATCAAAAAAACACCCTTCCGACATCCCATGAAACATCAGATGTGACACCATAAATTTTTACACCATGTAACTAAACAATCTTTTGGCGCCATAATATAATTGGAGATTGACAAAGCTGATATAGTGACCGCTAAGCATAAAACATTGGAAGATTAAAAATTATTTGGCTTCAAATATTTGGAAAATTGTTGTAATATTTTTTATTATGAATTTTAGAGATTAAATCAAACTTTTAATTTTTTTTTGAATTGATGTTCCATGCAAGGTAGGCTTGTTTGCTAGTTCTTAAGGATATCTGTGGTTACATTTTACACACGGAGGCTTAATTGTTCTGCTTTGTTGTATGCCCTTGCAGATCTGGAATATATCTTCTTCTGAGTGCAAAAAAACAATGTCTGATGATCTGGTGGGACTGCCTAGTGTTCTAACCTACACTGGTGACACTGGACAGTGTCTGGTCACCGGCTCTTGGGATGGGACAACACAAGTATGTCATCTTTTTACAGCTACAACACTGCATGTGTTGTATATGTGATAGCGCTTCATCAATTTTCTTTTTCTCAGATTTGGGACTTGGAGACAGAAACATGTGTTCGGACACTCGAAGGGCACACAGACCGTATCTCTTGTGTCTATCCTCACCCAGAACTTCCGATAATACTCACAGGTTCACTTGATGGAACTGTTCGCACATGGAACTCCGATACATACAGGTATGGAGAAATTAGCACTACATTTCAGTCACGAAATATTATTTTTTTCTCGCAACAAATTAGCATGGGTCGAAATCAGCGATCGTTATCAGCCAGCCGAACATCGATCTTAGTGTAGTATAATAAACGAAAGCTTCCTAATACTTTAATTTTGAAACCATGTGAAAATAATTAAATAAGGCGTTATTAAAGCATAAAAATGACGGATTTCGTTTGCCAACAAACTAAATGGTGGTAAGCTTTATGCCCGTCTCCTTTTAATCTCATTGTTGACGGACGTAAAAAAAAAAGACTATCGTCTACCGCCGGTGGCATGAGTGGATTCCGGCTCCACGGCATTGCGGTGTGATGCTGCTGGGTCTCGACAGCCTGATGATGGATGCCAGCGTGGATACGGTTGAGGAGTGAGGCTGATATTTTTGACTGAGGTTGGACCAAGTCACGGGCAAAGAGAAATAATCCCGCTCATCTTTTTGCGCACGTCTTTCTCTTTTAATTTTGGGTGGGCCAGCGAGTCGAGGTGCGCGCACGAGCCTCTCACCTGCACGCGAAAGAGAGCTGACGAGGGTACGCAGGTGCAATTAGTACGCGAGGAACGTCCAAAATTGTCTCGTGACGGTAGGGGCCGACCAGGTCCCATTACGCACTCGCAACATATGTCTTCAGGTGGTATTAACTTCTATAAAATCTTACGAATCAAATAGAGAGACATCAGAATGACTTCAAATAAAAACGTTGTGAACAAGTTATATAACTTTTCAAGATCTATAATGTTTGTTTTTGGACGTTTCTCCATCCGAGATCATAACTACCATTACACGCTAACTTATGACTATACAACATATGGACTCCTTTATATTAACTTAAAAACAATTTTGTGGTGTATATTTAGACATCTAAATGACCTCAAATTAAAAACTTTTAAACTAAAAAGTTATAGATCTCGAAAAGTAATATAACTTTGATATAAAGTTCGTCTTCATCTGACATCGTATGAGAAAGTTATAAATTTTTTCATGGAGCCTATCACTATCGGTTTAAGCCACAAACTGACAGAGATATTATCAGTGGCGGTTCGTGGCTAAAACAGCCAGTGATGCCCATTTTAAGTGGCGGTTCATGGCTGTAACCGGCATTTATATGAATTAGTAGTGAAGAACTGAATATCAGTGTCGGTTGGTCCTATCACTATCAATTTGTAGGGCTGGTTCCGGTTGATTTGTGGGGCTGCAGCCACTGTAAGTCCCGCTAAACAGAGTAATGTGAAAAGATGATGTTAGTATTTAATTGTTTGATAATTTCAATCCAACATCAGTTGCATGTCTTTTTCCAATCCAACTGATGTTCTTTTCCTCCTTTTAGTTTACTCCTATTAGTTTACCTGTCTTTTTCATCAGTGTCCCAACTTGTTTGTTCTGTACTCTGTTTTCTTTTATTTAATTTTACTCAGTAGGGGTGCAAAACCCCTCCTGTTGCTTAAAAAAACATCAGTTGCATGTAACACATAACTTATCATCACAAAATTTAAATGACGGCTTGTGTGCAATTGCGTACATGTCTGCGTTGATTCTTTATCAAAAAGATCAAAGAGCCGAGTCAAATCTAGCATTCATGACAAAAGCACACAAGCACTGTGCCCAAGTTTGCCCTCGAATCTTTTTTAGTTTTTCCTTTTTCATGATCAATTCCATCTTTTCATGGTCTCCATGTTTGCTCAACATCCTATTTCAAGATACCACATTGGAAATGCACTTGGCATGTGAGATATAGTGCTCATTTCATCATTCAAGCCTATGCTCCAGCAAACATCACACAGGCACATGATATATGAATTTAAAATATTCAATGCAAGCAAACATGTGTTATGCACAACATAAAAGCATAAAACAATAAAAGTCTATGGGCTTGCTCGACTTACTTCTATGTTTCATGGTATTGTTCGAGATTTCAATCCCTTTCTAATCTTAAATCTTGCACCGTTTGTCATTGCTTCCTTGCACTTGTATATATATCTGTTTTGTCATCAATTCTTATCTTTGTTAATTTTCTCCCTCTTTATCATCAATTGTCAAAAATGAACTTGGAATACCACAAGATGACACTAGTAAGGATAGGAAGTTGAATAACACTTAGAGATCAGAGATCACTTATAGGCTGAGAAGATTGCTCGATATCTTCTCCTTGAACTAGATTGTTTTCATGAGCTTCTTTCTCATTTGTTTGGTCTAGTTGAGTTGCATAAGCTTCAAATTATGTTTGAACTCTCACCAAGCTTCTTCACACACCATCAGTGATTATCTTATTGAGCTTGAACTTTTTATTTGTATAGACTTGATTGAGCACTTGGATTTCATGTTCATGAGAAGCGTCACACTACCACTATATCATATAGATATTTGTATTTCATTGCATGTCCTAGAATCACAAATTATGACGCATATGCACTAATCATATATTACTTGTTAGGTAAGAAATGCACATTTCAGTGATAACTTGGTTGTCCAGGAAGGGAGGCTAGTCATGACATGTTGGAGTGGCCTATGATATTCTCATTCCTTGGCTTGCAAAACATTGTCTCTCTAATGGCTTGGTAGATATATCAAAAATTTGATCTATCTTTATGTCAACCTTATTGATGTGATCTCTTATGAACCGGTTCCTGATGTCAGTGTGATTTGTCCTTGAGTGTTCAACCAGACTAGTTGTAATTTTTACTAAACTCTCATTGTCACATAGGATATGTACTAAATCAAACTTGACACCAAAGTCCAATAGTATCTCCTTCATCCATAGCAATTGTGCACAATAATTTCCTAACAATGTATGCTCCGCTTTGGTGGAAGATAGTGCTACAGAGTTTTGGTTCTTTGATGACCAAGATCTAGTGACATCCCTAGCATTTGACATGTGACAGATTTACTCTTTCTATCTGATTCACTTTGCAACTCAAATTGTGCACCCTTTTGATACAAAGACCAATGTTAAGGGTGAACTTAAATATCCTAACATCCTCCTAGAACAACAACATGGAACTCTTTGGGGGATGCTTGAAATCTAGCACACACATCCACACACTAAACAGAATGTCTAGTCTTGATGCAGTCAAGTATATGAAGCTTCCAATCATTGATCTATACTGCATCATGCTTTTAACCTACCATATTTTCACCTTCACGTCTAGGTATCCATTAGTTGCCATTAGTATTCTTATTGGCTTTGCAACTTCCATACCAAATTTCTTGAGCATCTCCTTCAAGTACTTGGCTTGGCTAATTACATTCCATCTTTAAGTTGCTTGATTTGTAGCCCAATGAAGAACGTAAGTTCTCCAATCACTGACATGTCAAACTCCTTAGCCATCTCTCCAAACTATTCAAAAATATCTTGATCTGTTGACACAAAGATACTGTCATCAACACAGTTGGCATAAAATAAATCCTTTCTAATCCTCTTGGTGAAAAGAGTAGTATCAACCTTTACCATCTTGGACCCTTTAGAGAATAGGAAGTCCCTCATGCTATCATACCATGCTCTAGATGTTTGTTTCAATCCATACAGAGCCTTATCTATCTTGTACACATGGTTGTGTATAGCATGCTCAAGCTAGAAGTTGTTCTACAAACACTAATTCATTGATTTTGCCATTGAGGAAAACACTATTCACATAAATTTGATAGAACTTTGTGTTGTGAGAGCAAGTATATTCTAATTAGATTCTAATAACCCCCAAAGTCCAAACCATGGAAATGAGCATAGCCTTGCATCACTGATCTTGCTTTATTACTCACTACGACAACATCCTTGTTTTGCTTATTCTAGAAAACCCACTAGTACCTATCACATTGTAGTTCTTGGGTCTTCCAACCAATTCACAAACTTGATTGCATTCACCCTAGATCCTTCAAAGTCTATCTCATCTATCTTAGTTGACTCAATTAAAGAAAGAAATGAGTAGTGCTCATAAAAGGATGCTAATCTTAATCTATTTTGAATACCACTTCTAATGTCACCCATAATTTTATTGATTGGGTGATATCTTGCAATAGTTTGGTTTTGGAAAGGATGAGCGATTTGATCATGTGTTGAACTAGTTGGTTGAGCTACAAGAATTGATCTTGATGGTTTATTTTGCATTTGAACTTGAGCTTGAGCATCAACTTGAGCATGAGCTCCACTATAATTGCTTAGCATATCTTGATCACCGAATGAAGTTACAGGCATCACTATCAATGAATCATCTCTTCTTGTATCACCTCCCTACGCCTAATATCACCACATAAAAAATAGTTGACCAAAGGTCCAACATTTCTTGGTCATCTATTATCTTACAACATTATTTTCCAAAGCTCTAAGACGAGGATTGTGTGTTTTGGTGAAATAATGAAGAGCATGGTTTTTATATATGTATTATCAATCTAAGAACTATTGTCATATAAATTTATTTTGTAAACATAGTTTCATAGTTGAGGAAAGCAATTTGTGAACGTAGTTTAAATAGTTGCCTTCTTAATCTTGCAGGCTCAAAGACATATTTGGAATTAAGCTTGGTGCAGTTTCTGCTTTCGGATATATAAAAAGCATTAAAAGGTAATATAATTTTTTCACTTTCTTGTAGACATCTTACACCATTTTATTTGAAAATTTTATATTAAAATCATATGTGAGCACTATCTATTGCCATCAGGTTGTAGTACATTCAACATCAGTCAAGTTATGTTAATGTTTTTTTTTCTACATTCACAAACATGTACAAATAGTTATAATAGATATTAAATGTATTTTATGTTGTACCTCTATTGCTCTCCTAGTACAAAAATATAAGAACTTCTCAGATTTCTATGAAAAACTAAGTGCGTTGGGAAAAGCCATACATACCCCTCATCATGTAGCCACTCTAGCTCTTGATTAGATCAATTAATGGTTAGGCAAACTTTAGGAGACTGATTTATTACTGTCTTAGTGAAATGCCCTGGCTATGAACATAGGTACAGGATATCAAACAACACCAATTTTCTAGTAAAATTGGAAATTGAAAATTATTTAAAATTTTCATAGAATCTTCGCTATAAAATGGTCATTAGAAATAGGATAATCACATAACATTGAATGTTCAATATATAATTAATGAAATATACTCCATAGCCCATCCCAATGACGTGAATAAAATGACAATCCTAACTAATCAATATTTAAGCAATCTCTATTTGAACTACTACAGTTGAAATAAATGATTAAGTATATGCATACTATATGTTTGTGTTCTTGAAGGAAGGTGCTAGGACCATATAAACATAAGGATAAGTAAAAAACTTAGAAAGTACAATTTATAAATGAATGAATGAATACAGCACATTAATCATAAATGAATAACTAGGACATCATCAATACAGTAGTTTCCTTCTAAAATGGACAAAGCTTGAATTTCATCCCGTGCTAGCACTACTCGTAGCTATACAAATATAAACGAAACATTTGAATCTTAAATCGCTTGGAACAATAACTTGATCATAAAACATGAAGAACATAGCACAGGAAATAACAACTGAAAATGTGTCGTGTCTGATGCTAACCCTAACATATATAAACAGAAAATGTCACCTCTAAAGTAGAGTTTGATGCTCACTATGTTGAACATCCTTCAAATGGCTTCACCAAATAAAAGAATAAATATGTGTCAGAGATCTAAAAAAAAATTCCAGCATATATTATTTTTGTCACATATTGAATTCCTAATCTAGCTTGGTCAAAATTAAATGAACATTTTTTTTGCACAGAATAGACCTACCAGGACAACTATACTATTTCAGCAGTTTCTCCTAAACTGTTCCATCTGATGAAACTAGTGTAGATGACAGCAAAATTCTTGTTTCAGTGCAATGTTGAAATTATGGAATGATTAATCTTAGAGGTAAATTAGTGTTATTGCATGGGTTTCCATCTACAGATGAATAAATTGGTAGCCAATCAAACATTCAAAATCCATGTACAACCATCAATGAAATAACTAGAAATTACCCTCGCAGTAACAACACTTATTTGTGGAGGACTTGGCCAAAATTGTGAATCCTACATTTTCTCTTGTTTGTTTTTTCCTTTCCCTATCCTTCTCTATTATCAAGCCTAGTAACTACACAAGGTGCAACCAAAGGTAGCTCCCTCCCGGCAGAGCTTCAATTTAACCCTAAAATACAATCGATGCAGTGGCAAATCCAAGGAATTGACTAGAGCATATCACTGTATTTCGACTAGATGAGGATGGCAGGGGTCATGTAACTGGATGCGAAAGGAGTTTCTCTGGAGAGCTGGATAACAGTAGCAAGTGGGCCACAGCACTATATGCTGGAACTACTATGAGTCTATTGGCTTCAGATTATTAGCCAAAATTAGCCCTTTTTTTGGTTGTGGAACAGTGTTTTCCTCACACAACAAATCAGCCCTACAAATTAGCCGCAATCACAATAAGTCCTACCAAATAGTTGGAAGGGAAAGAAGGCAGAAGAAGACGTACTAGAATTGGTGGTCGCTAGGAGGAAAAAAAAGTCAATTTGTGGGGTGTAGACAGCCCCAAGTGTTAATTCTGCTTAAGATAGAAGATGACCTTACGCAGATTGAGAATATTCCCAAACCCCTATCCCACCCAAAGATGGCGGCATCATTTCCCATGTGAGACTAGGTCTCGGCCCGTGCTTTGGTGTGGGAGAGGATTTATCTACAACATGCGGAGGTGGGGAGTTGAACTCACCAACTGAGCTAGAGCTCGTTTGCACGTGGAGAGGAGGAAAAATTTGTTCCTTCCTTTTGGGGTTGAAAAAGGAAAAGATAAGCAAAATCTAATGGTCCAAATTCTATGGGGACACTATAATAAGCTGCTCGATATCCTAATCGTGCATGTAGTCAAATGGTTTCATTTTATTGATCTCTATGCAACCTTGGGCTCTGATGATCATCTATATGGCCTTTTTTTGTCTATAAAAATTGGCTAGATAATAAAAATCAAGGTGTTGCATTATAAATCATTATATTTTTATAATCGATCAACATAATAAGTTCTTACAATATTTATGCATAGATGGAGTTATGTAAATAAGATCAATGCTAAACTAGATATAGCACAAAAGTCAACCCCTCCAAGGGACTTGGTATTACATGCTCTCCTAATTCTTACATGTCCACTTGTAATTGTAGAGCTAATATATGGGCATGCGCCTTTGAAAAGTTTATAGATCGACTACTAGGTACATATTGCTCCTAAGATATATAAGAGAACATGGCTATGCAATTGGATTACACTGCCAGGATCCCTTATTCCAAGATGAAGATACTATTAGCTAGTAACCTTGGCAGTTTTGATTAACTTTTACGACAACTGTTGAAATGAATTATCACCTGTTTCTACTAGTTGTATCATATTGGAGATGCCCTAAGGTGTCTCATTTGTACTGACAAGACAGTAAATGTTATGTTAAATAGAATATTGTACTGTTCTAAGTAATAGATACAGGATAATTACCGACACATCGTTTTGCTTGCTAAGCTCAAACTATTATTGTGGTACAAACTACAATGTACCAAATCTCTTATTTTCTCATAAATAAATAATTTATCTGAATTTTTCCATAGTATCCCATAGATTACTTTGGTTCGAAATATGAGCAACTAGGACAACACTAGCATGTTGAACAACTTAATGATGCTAAAAATGGATTCATCCTTGTGTTCGGACCAAGATAATTTTTAGTTTTTCATGCAATAACGCCGTGCTCTGACTTCTCTTTGTTATTCGACGATCATAAAACTCTTAAGGACTCTAAATTTAACTTGTGTAGGGTCGTGGTCACTTGTCACCAAGGAATTGCCGTCATGGAAATGAAGCAGTCGTGAAGACCACAGACCTTCCCACATGGAATGGACCACAGCGATGAAATGATGTCAAAAAATGCAATTTTATTGGCATGCAACTATACGTTAAGCCTTGCTGAGGATATTTTCCTTCCTTTTGAGATTTTTCATGTGTGGGATATAAACATTATTTTGCAGATGGTCTGAACCTCTTTCTGGGTGCTGTATTGTAATATTTATTTTGATACATGTAACTGCAATGTGATTCAATTTTATGCATGCTATGGTTGGTAGGGAATACAATATTAAATATTTTCAAACTGTATCATGTTTGTCCAGTGCCTGATAGCATAGCCCTACTTTATTCTATCTTGTATGGTGGTACTTTTTATCAGAATGTAATAAAGATTATTCACTTGTGCTAAATCTGATGGGTTGTCCTTGTATAAGAAGTGACATGTTGATTGATTATGTTAAAATGGAAATAATTCTGCAATATAATTTATTTTTGTTATGTCACTGCAAATATCAGTGTTTAAGAGTTTGTTTTAACGGTCCATTTATTACTTGTCCAGACTCATTACTACCAAATGAATTTTCAGAGACTCCATTTTGAGAGTTCGGAATTAACTTAACTTCCACTGCCTAAATAAATCCAGTTGATCCAACAATCTGTACTGCCAGTCTTAAAAGGTCCACTTCTATAAATGGAGGTCCGCCTCTACAAAATGTTATCCCTAGTAACTCGTAACAATTTCATATGAAGTGTTATGAACACGAGCTTTACATCAAAATTGTAAAGCTCAATATGATCTACCATTTTATTGTTGACATATTTCTTATTTAAAATTGTATAGCCCTGATATTTGTTTTATGTTCTTCAGATTTTGGAAGTCAAAGTTTAGAAGTTTCAAACAACTTCAGATGTTGATAATAAAGTTGTAATCTTCAACAACGTGCACAACTCTTTCTGCTGACAAGTTTTTTTAAAGCCACATTTGGAGTCTCACTACTATAAAAATGATTTTGCGAGGGAGTCCAAAATATTATTGGACTACACCTACTGACCACCTCAGCCAATGGTTAGGGGAGCTCTAGGAAAATACCCACCTGTAAAAATCGTTTACAGAGGCGAGCTTCTTAAGATGACCACTCTAAAAAATCATCAATTAATGGAAGCAATATCCTTATGACGACCGCCTCAGTAAATCAATTTTCGGAGATAGGCATATTAGGACAACCACCTCTGAAATCATCAATCGATGGAGCCATCATCACTGTCTCCGTATATCGGTTTATGGAGACGGATGTCCTTAGATATCCGTCTCAATATATAAAAAATTGCAACAAAAAATAATTCATAACTTTTTCATATGAACATGGATGAAGATAATTTATATCAAAATTGTAGCCCACAACACGATCTACAACTTTGTAGATGAAAAGGTTTTCATTTGAAGCTAGTTAGGGTCTCAAAATATTCTTGTAAGTTAACATATGTAGAAATTTAAAACATAAAATTTTCAAATAATCTCGGATGTTGACATGGTTTATATGAAAGTTATAGTTCTCATTATATTCTACGACTCTAAGTTGAAACTTTTTATTATGAATTAACTTGACCTTTCTTAAGATTGGTTTCTTAACACCTGATTTTTAAATGTTATTATATTAAATTCATGTGTCATTGTTGATATTTCTTAACTTCATCATTAGAAATAGAGTTATACTCTATCCCCAATAACGATGCCAGAAATGCTGGTTGGTATAAATTAATGTGCCACTTGATTAGCCTACAGATCACTTAAACTCTTAACCTTTGTCGCACCTATATTTTAAGAACAAAATAGGATACATAAATAACTCATATGTGCCATAGGAATAGTCATACATATAAGCCGACAAATTATAAATAGTACCATCACAGTGCTTAAAATAGAACAAATATAAATAATAACTATGACGTCACACTCGTGGAAACTCCATCACTGGGATACGGTCGACTGGGAGACACCAAACCTAATATTCATTGCGATAACCTTCACTTCAATCTTCATCTGTGGTGGTGGAATGCAAGGGTGAGTACATTTTATACTCAACAAGTATAACACAGGTTCATGAGGCTCAAAAGGCTAGACATTGTCTGACTACTTTTAGCTTTTAATAATCATATTTTTTTAGCAGTTGAATAGCATCAAGTATTCCAAATCCCATAATTAACCCAATGATCAATTGTAATAAAGTTAATAAATAACAAAGATATTAACAACAATAATAAACATAATATAATTCATAGTAACCATCTACCTGTAAAAGTTCTAAGGCCACTCGTGTCCGTGAGCATGGCTGTCATGACAGATTATTAAACTCTGCACAAATGTGTACACTTTACCTGTGAGTCATGATTTTCTAATGCACGGGTTGATCGGATCCAAACACTAGCTAACTATATAAAGTCATTTAAAAGTTCATCTAACAAGTTAGGGTCACAAGGGTGAGTGGCAGCGAGATGTAGGAAACCCTCTCTTTTCAATATGGCACATTCCTTATCGGATATACTCATAAGATTAGAAGTTGTACTACACCCAAGGTGTCAACCCCCAACTGCGCCCTTTCGGGTAACCTCTAACAAGGTAGAAAAGGTCCTTTAAATAACTAGAGCCAGAGTCATATAGCCCTCGTAGTTGTACGTATGTCCCAGATTAAACACTTACAGAAATCCTATGGAGAGAAACTAGAGCCACATAACCCCGAGCTCTAGTCCCCTTTGAACAGGAATAAAATCATATTAAATTTTTCATTGCATAATCCATTAATCATAGCACATGATCATTAGTTTAATAAGAGCACTAGCAATAGCTACCCAATGCACATCCATAGGTGAATAAGGAATCAAGATCAAAATCACACAGTTATAATCTCTAAGATTGTAAGGTGGACACATGCATATGTATTGTTTGATTATGGTGAATAGGATAACAAAATATAGCAGAAAATATAGTGGTTGGTAAGTCACCTGGTTTTAGAATGGATGATAATGGAACTCTGTGGCATGGCAAGAGGTTGTGTGTACCTGAGGATCCAGCAATAAGATAGAAAATTCTGCGGGAAGCACATGAGTCAGCTTATTCTATACACCCTGGAAGTACTAAGATGTATCTTGATTTGAAAGAAAAGTATTGGTGGGTTGGATTGAAACGAGATGTGGCTGAATATGTGGCATTGTGTGATGTTTGTCAAAGGGTGAAAGCTGAACATCAGAGACCTGCAGGATTGTTGCAACCAATGAAGATTCCTGAATGGAAGTGGGAAGAAGTTGGAATGGATTTCATAGTGGGATTACCTCGCACTCAAAGCGGTTATGATTCTATTTGGGTGATAGTAGACAGGTTAACTAAAGTTGCTCATTTTATACCAGTGAAGACTCATTATCCAGGTCCAAAATTGGCTACCCTATATATGGAGAAAATAGTATGTCTGCATGGAGTGCCTAAGAAGATTGTTTCGGACAGAGGTACATAATTTACGTCTCACTTTTGGAAAGCAATACATGAGTCATTGGGGACCCAATTGAATTTTAGTACAGCATATCATCCACAGACAGATGGGCAGACCGAAAGAGTCAATCAGATATTAGAAGATATGTTGAGAGCTTGTGCATTGCAGTCTGGTACTAGTTGGGATAAAAGTTTGCCATATGCGGAGTTTTCATATAACAATAGTTATCAGCAAAGTCTTAAGATGGCAACGTTCGAAGCTTTGTATGGGCGTAAGTGCAGAACTCCTTTGTTTTGGAACCAAACTGGTGAAACTCAGGTGTTTGGATCAGATGTGCTGAGAGATGCAGAAGAACGAGTGCAGATAATCCGGGAGAACTTAAGGATAGCACAATCCCGTCAGAAGAGCTATGCTGATAATCGAAGAAGAGATTTGTCTTTTGAAGTAGGTGATTATGTCTACTTGAAGGTGTCACCAATGAAAGGTGTGAAGAGATTCGCTGTGAAAGGGAAGTTAGCACCGAGGTATGTTGGACCGTTTAAAATTATAGCCAGACGTGGTGAAGTTGCTTATGAATTAGAATTGCCTGAAAATCTAGCCACTGTGCATAATGTGTTTCATGTCTCGCAACTGAAGAAGTGTTTGCGCGTACCGGAAGAGCAAGTACCTTTGGAGGAATTAAAAATTAAAGATAATCTCACATATGAAGAGTATCCTGTTAAGATCTTGGAGACAGCAGAAAGAGTTACCAGAAGTAGAGTGATTAAAATATGTAAGGTACAGTGGAATCGTTATACAGAGGCAGAGACAACTTGAGAAAGAGAAGATGATCTCAGGAAGTCCTACCCAAAGTTGTTTGAGTAAGCACCGCTTAATCTCGAGGACAAGATTATTTTAAGGGGGTAGAATTTGTAACAACCGAATTTTGGAACTAATTAAAATATCAAAAATTCAAATAATTTTTCTTAAAAAAATTATTTATTTATTTATTTATTTGAGCTATAGGAAAGTAATGGTTTTTGAATTGAAATTTAAACCTGTACTATGCATGCATGCTGCAGCATATGTTTTTGCCTGTTGCGTTTTATTCTATTTGCTAGCTGTTCAAATTATTCTTGGAAGCTTATTTGGAGATCAGAAAAACGTATATATATATATATATATATATATATATATATATATATATATATATTTTGTGCTGCCCGAGAGCACCTTCTTGTTGTTTGGCCGAAGGCCTGTTCTGTTTTCCTCTGTGCTGGCCGAGAGGGCCGGTGCCGCTTCTTCCTGCTGCCGATGTGAGCATACTGCTCGCGCCCCTCCTGGCCTCCTTGCCGAGCCCAGCCCAGGCACAGGCCAGCGAGCGCATCCTGCCCTCTGCTCAGTTGCCAGGCAGGTCCCACCAGCAGACTTGTCTGCTCCGGCGAGCAGAGCAAAGGCTCTGCATAGCTTCGATCACAGCCACCGATCTTTGATCCTATGGCTGAGAAAGAAGGATACCCCTTCGTGGGCAAAATTCATAAAGAGTCCCTGCTGTTCCTACTAATCAACCCGCAGTCCGGAAGGGGGTGCGATCTGCATATTTGGAAAGCGCATTTCATTCTTTGGATCCCAAAATACGTTTTCAAAACAATTTCATATTCGCTACTAGAACGATTTTGCCCATATAATCCTCATTTTAAATCCGTTTGAGTTGATTCAAATTTCGTTAGATTCGTATTTTCGAACCCTACGCGAATATACTGCTGTACAGTAAGTTTTTCACTTTTAAAAATTCGAGTTAATATTTTATTAATTGTTTTCCTACAGTAAATCTTCGGAAAATCATATCTTTTATGTTTTAAATCCGTTTTAGTGATCTTTATATCGATGTGATCGTTGGAACGAGTAAAATAGTTTTATATCATTTTCAAGCTGTTTTTATTTGGTTGGTGTATGTTCTAATTATTTTTTCTTTGTTTGCTTCGTGTATGATTGCCCGATGCTTGTGTGGTGATATGATGATCGTGTGAGTAGACGGTGAGCAGTTCGTGGGTGATCAAGAATACTTCTACGAGCAGGACCAGCAAGAATTCTTTGATCAAGGTAAGTATAACATGGACCATCCTTATTGTCCTATTCACAATAAACACATTCATATATGCATGTGTCCACCTTGACATCCGTAGAGATTATAACTTAGTTATTTGAATTCCTGATTCCTTGTTCACCAATTGGGATGTGCATTGGGTAGCTATTGTTAGTGCTTTATTAATGCCAATGATCTTGTGATATGTTTAATGGATTGTGCAATGAACATTCAATATGACTTTATTACTGCTCAAAAGGGGGCTAGAGCCTTGGGTTGGATGGTTGGGCTCTAGTTTCTCTCCATAGGACTTTCTGAATGTGATGAACCGGGATTTGCCGTACAGCTGTGAGGGCTATATGGCTCTGGCTTTAGTCATTTAAAAGACCTTTTCTAGCTTGTTAGAGGTTACCCGAAAGGGCGCAGTTGGGGGTTTGCCACCTTGGGTGTAGTACAGCTTCTAGTCTTATGTGTATAGTCGAGAAGGAATGTGCCATATTGAAAAGGGGGGTTCCTACATCTCGCTGCCACTCACCCTTGCAGCCCTAACTTGTTAGACGAACTTTTAGATGACTTTATATGGTTAGCTAGTGTTTGGGCGTAATTAACCCATGCATTAGAAAATCATGACTCACAGTTAAAGTGTACACCTCTGCGCAGAGTTTAATAATCTATCATGATAGCCGCGCTCACGGTCATGAGCGGCCTTGGGCACATGTTCCGTTAGATGATAAATGTTAATTATATTATGTTTATTATTATTGTTAATTCCTTTGCTATTTATTAACCTTATTACAATTGATCATTTGGCTTATAATATGGGAATTGGATTTTTTGATGCTACTCAATTGCTAAAAAGAATATGGATAATAAAGCTCAATGCAGTCAAACAGTGTCTAGCATTTTGTGCCTCATGAACCCGTGTTATACTTGTTGAGTACGAAATGTGCTCACCCTTGCAATTCACCACCACAGATGAAGATTGGAGTGAAGACTATCGCAATGAATATTAGGCTTGGTGTCTCCCAGTCGACGTGTCCCTGTGTTGGGGCTTCCGCGAGCGTTTCGACATTAGTTATTATTTATCTATTTGATTTATATTTGTTCGAGACTATGCAATAAATGTCTATCCGGATTGTAAACACTGTGATGGTACTATTTATAATTTGTCGGCTTATATGTGTGACTATTCCTGGGACGCATATGAGTTATTTGAGCATCCTATTTTGTTCTTAAAATATGGGTGTGACACTTTACCTGTGAGTCATGATTTTCTAATGCACGGGTTGATCGGATCCAAACACTAGCTAACTATATAAAGTCATTTAAAGGTTCGTCTAACAAGTTAGGGCCACAAGGGTGAGTGGCAGCGAGATGTAGGAAACCCTCCCTTTTCAATATGGCACATTCCTTATCGGATATACTCATAAGATTAGAAGTTGTACTACACCCAAGGTGTCAACCCCCAACTGCGCCCTTTCGGGTAACCTCTAACAAGGTAGAAAAGATCCTTTAAATAACTAGAGCCAGAGCCATATAGCTCTCGTAGTTGTACGTATGTCCCAGATTAAACACTTACAGAAATCCTATGGAGAGAAACTAGAGCCACATAACCCCGAGCTCTAGTCCCCTTTGAACAGGAATAAAATCATATTAAATTTTTCATTGCATAATCCATTAATCATAGCACATGATCATTAGTTTAATAAGAGCACTAGCAATAGCTACCCAATGCACATCCATAGGTGAATAAGGAATCAAGATCAAAATCACACAGTTATAATCTCTAAGATTGTAAGGTGGACACATGCATATGTATTGTTTGATTATGGTGAATAGGACAACAAAAATGATCCATGTTATTCTTGCATTAAACTTGAGATCCTTTCTCTGATCTAATTTTCAATTGCTAGCTCCGAGAATCACCACGAATTACTCACCGTCTATACTCGATCGATCACTACATCAACACACAACATCCAGTGAACATACACGAAGCAAATAAGGATAATAATTAAAACATTATACCAAACAGTAACAAAACAATTTGAAAAGGTTATAAAATTATTCAACTCGTTCTCACGATTACATTGATATAAACATCACGAAAAACGGATTTAAAACATAGAAGTTATGATTTTCTGAAACTTTGCTATAAAAAATAATTAATATATTATTAACTAAAAATGTTAAACTTACTGTACATTAGTAAAAACATGTAGAGTTGGAAAATACAAATCTAACATAACTTGAATGAGTCAAATCAGATTTAAAACGAATAAACGATGGAGAAAAATACGAACCGGTGGCAGAGCTGTAAATAGGTCATCTTTAACCTTCGGTCATCTTCTTCCTTGCTCCAATGTGCAGCCTATTGACACTTCTTAGCGCAACCACCAGAGACAGGGTGTTAGGCTATCTCTGATAACAGCGCCAGAAGTGCCCTGAGGGGTATTTCTTATGTCTATTGGATAATTCCGCAAGCGCACAGAATATACCGCTGTAGCACTTCAACCGGGAGTATTCTAAGGTATCGTTATTTATTTTATCCCAAGGAAAAGCGGTTGCTAGAAATAATTAATAAAAGAGAGATATCCTTAAGTCTATAGCAACTTAGTATCAACTAGTGATGGGGGTAAATCGATAAATAGAGGAAAGAGTAATGACACAAAGACACGACAAGATTTAGGATAACTAAGGATAACTAGTAGAGTATAGCTAGGTGGGAGGACAACGAGTGAGTATAAGACTCCTATGACTCTTACTTTACTCTTGTGAACTATCTTATCAAATGGATGAATTACACTAAGACAGCTACCTTACTTCCGGTGTGTAGGGGTAGTACGAAACAATAGAGGATATAACCTCTACCTGAAGCGCCTACGCTCTTATAGGAGCTTACCTTTTAAGAACTTGCCTAAAACACGTGGAGGGATATTAAGACTAGACAGAGCTATCACCACCTGCTAGCACCCACTAACAATCCGTGCGACAAGCGGCATTCAAGGGTAAGATCTAGCCTAACCACCACGCTTACACTAATTCTCAATACTCTAGCTAGGTACCAAACAGCTAAAGCACCCTATGACAGGCAATGAACTACACACGTGAGCTGATTATAGGATCACAATCTAGTGTAAATCAACTATAAGGCAAGACAAGACACAACGATACTATAATGAATAGTAAAGCACTAAGTAAAGATAATATATTGATAAAAGTAAAGTCTTACAGAAGGAAAGGTACAAGAGCTATACCAGACTCTCCAGCAAACGACTCCGGAGACCCCGAGCGTAGCTCGACTCGACTCTAACTCCCACACTAGACTAATACTACTACTAAGGAATGGAGCTTCTCTTGTCTCTTGTGTATCTTGTGTGTCTTGTGTAGGGTGATGGCAGCCTCTATTTATAGGGGAGAATGGAGGCATGCCACGTCAGTGATCCGTGTGCTCCTTGCCTCTCCTCCCTTGGATGAACCGACTTTGAACCGCTTCAAGATGGACGGCATTGGTGAATCTAGCACGTGAGAAGCATGCAGGAAGGTGGTGGAGGCCAACCGACCTGGCTGGGCACCAGAGGGGGTCGGCCGACCTCCCTATGATAGGTGGGCCCAGCCAGGTCCTTCTAGAAGCTGACCCCATCTGTCACGGAGTGTGGTTCCACCTTTGCTGCGTGTTTGTCACGTTGATTTATCCCTTGATCCTTGTGCTTTGATTCTTCACCGTTGAATAGAAACACATGTTGATCTGATGGTTGAAAGGAGCTGGGTGGAGTGTCACACGGATCATGCCACGTCACTAGAGCCAGGTGGGCCCCATGGTGGGGTCGGCCGACCCACACATGGGCTCACTCTGTGCTCTCCTCTCTTCTACGTGATGTTGTGCACCATATCTTGATGTTTCATGGCCTATTTGATCTGTCCTGCATTCACAAGCTAAGAGTACAAGTGGAACTAGTTATTGATAAGATATGTTCATGTCATGCTTATTCTTGATTGAATCCGAGGCCTGTTGACGGTGTTTGAATGTGAATTTTTATGGTATATCCACCGTCAACACAGCCATCCATGGCCATGGGAGTACCACTTCTGCAGCTACGCAGGGGGAAAGGAGGGCATCGGCCAAGAAGGGGAGGCGCTCAGCTTTCTGTCAGGCCCCTACTTTTGGGGTCCACTTTACATCCGTATCAGTCCCTGGATCAGTACCTGATACGAATAGATTAAACGAGATTGATATCAAAATAACCATACTTTTATTACTAGGGTGAAAAACACATTTACAAGGTTCATATTTACAAAGATGGGCCATTGGCCTACAACAAACATCAGAGTCTAACACAGCGTTCCTACGACATCATGGTTCCATTCCGACAGGCAACTTGGAGTGCGGACGTAAACCTCAGTCTTTTGCTCATTCTTGTGATCTATAACTTGTAGTCTCTCTCGTTGAATCTCCTTGTTCATAGTGGCATATCTCCATCCTTAGGTATGTCCTTATAGATCCATCCTTGCGTAGATTCCATCCTGACGTGTGCTCCTGTGGTTCCATCCTTGCGTAGATCCTGGTGGTTGCATCCTTGCATGTACTCCCATTGCTAGATCATTGAGAACATAGTATCGAGTGGGTTGAGTACATAAAGTACTCAGCAAGCCTAACAGGGAGGAAAGGAAAGGTAGAAAGGGAAGGTAGGATTATAGGGCATAGGTGGTAAAGGGTAGGAGTAAAATTATGTTTATAAAAAGGAGGTTTGGGCCCTGGAGAGCATTAACCCTTCTCGCCAGTTCCCGGAGTTTGATTAATCACAACTTACCAGTTATCATAGTTCAGATTTATATTACAGTGTTTGTCCCTAACACATAAATGACCTCATCCCGGCGGTTGCCCATGACCAAATACGTGGCTATTCGAATAGGATTTGGTAAACTCTGCAGAAGTGTACAAATTTTCCCACACGATAGACACTATCCAACACCATCGTCATGGCTTAGACAGGTCTAACAAGCGTCCGTACCCGGTTGGAGCTACCTAAGGATCCATATAGCTCTACCACGAATTAATTAGCGTCGGAAATCCACACAACGACTTGCATGAACCCTATCATGCAATAAACAGGAATATATAATTGGCTCAACTCGGCCCAGAATTTAATAAGCAGCTCGCACATAGCCCAACAGAAATTTAACGTGGGGCCAGTATCCCCACGCCGACCAGACATGGGGTCAGTATCCCCATTCGGCTCCTGACAATCCGTTGCACCTCCGGCCTCCAGATAGATGTTATACTTCAACTTTATGGGGTGTGGATCGCAGGTCTACCCATATAGACATGTGGACATGTGGCTGTACGAGTTTTTGACCAGGAGAGAGTGGCTTATGACTAATCAATTTATGACCAAGACAAGCATCTCCATGTAGGAACCCACTCCGGGCGAACCTACCCAAAGGTAATTTCACACCGCATAAAATTACCTCCCGCTTGCTCAGTCCAACAGTTTTAGTTATTACAGCATATCAGGTTTCATGTTCACATATCAGGATTCATGTTCACAGGTTTAATCATAGCAGAATTATTATTTAAGCATTTACACAGATATCATAAAATAAATCAGGTTTATTTAGTTCAGGTGGTAGAATGAGAGGTGTAGATTTTGTGGTGGAGGTGGTGAATATGGTGGTAGTGGGAGAGGCAATTGGGATGGTAGTGGCATGACATGTGGATGGAGGTAGAAGGTATGGATGAGTGGTGGTGGTTTATGGTAGGCTGTTGGTGGAGAGGATATTTAGAAGGGAAGGGTTTTGAGGTATAGGAAATGTAGGTGGCAAGGTGGAAGGGGAGTTAGGGATTGTGGTGGTTTTGGTGGGAGGAAGATATCTAGGGAGGGAGAAGTATTGGTATGGGAAAGCTGGGAAGGAGGGAAAGGGAAGTTAGACTTGCCTCCTGACTTGTGTTGTTCCTTCGTCTTCATGTACCATGCTTTGGGATTTCTGCATCTTCTCGTGGTTATGCTTTTGGTGCCTTCAGGTTGTCTTCACGCCGTCTTCTATCCTACGCCGTCTAGCGTTGACAAACAAAGAAACTGTAAGCAAAGGAAATAATACAAGAACGACGTAGAGAAGAAAAGAACGATCCTACTAAACGCGTCATAACCAGTGGAGGGTTTCTACTTGGGCTAACACATGTGGATTTGAAGTAGAAAGCCTGACCAAGTCATCATAAATAACTTGACCGACTTCTACGGATCCACACGAAAGTTAGCAGCACATACGCTCCTGCATATGTATGTACTTGGGGTTAGAGTGGTTAGGTACGTATATATGTATCCATATACACATACGAAGGGTTAGCGGGGTTAGCGACATATACGCACATGCATATGTATATGCCTGGAGGTTAGATTAGCGACGCATACGCACATGCATATGTATCCGCCTAGGGGCGATTAGAAAGATGGGTGGAGAGGGGGGACAGTTAGCCATGCGTAGGCATGATTCGTTGGATGTATATATGATGCCTATGTAATATATATTTATATACAGGTTTATACATACATACACATACACCCAACGCATATGCTCTTGCATGTGAGCGACTACGATCTACGTGCGTGCGTATATTCGCGTATTCACATACGTGACATGGTGTATACGCCTACGCGAATATACGGTGCAAGTGTGACTACGGGTTAGCAGAAAAACAGAATAAAACGGGAACGAGGAAAATAAATACAACTAGAATTTAAATGGGCACCAAAATTAAAGAAATGGTATGGATAGGTAGGTATTAATCTTAGAAGATTTGTGGTGGAGAATTACGGAATTCGGAATTTAGATGGTGGAGATATGAATTTTAGAAGTTTAGCGGAAAATGCGGGTCGGGAGAAAAGGCTAGGAAATATTTATAAAAATTTTGGAGGATGGAAATGGAGTGGAAAGAGATTGGATAGGGTTTAGAATGTATACCTAATTTATTTAGGAATTTTCTGGGAGTTTTTTTGAATGAGAAAGCCCTTTGTTTAATCCTCCGTGTACGTTCTCCGGGTGCACGTACCAATTTTTCCGTAGCTGCTGGTGTGGGGAGTGATCGCCCTGTCACTGTTACGTGAGCCTAGTCCGTACTATGCCATGGACTCGCCTCCTCTTCCTCTGGTTCACGCGAACCGTGTCTACGAAAGAAAAGGAAAGGAAGGGATGGAGCAGAGCATGGCGGCGTTGCCGTGCTGCTCGACGGTGGCGGTGCCGGGGCGCACAGAGAGAGGGGGAAGGAAGATAGTAGAGAGCAGAGGAGAAGGACGGAGGTGAGGAACATAGCAGAGTGACGGTGCTCTGCCACAGCGGGTGCGCGCGACGGTGCTTGCCGTATTCCGGGGCGGCATCAGCGCCGGCATGGAGGCGGCCGGGGCTGTGGTAGCCGTAGCTCAGGGCGCGACGCGTGAGTGTCAGGCTGGTCCGGCCAGCTTCGCCGCGGGCGCTCCGGGTCGACGGGTGCGCGCTGTGGACTGCGGTAGTAGCGCGATGGGACGTGCAGAGCGCGGACGCGCAATGGGGAGCTCGGTTCCGACGGCGTCCAGCTCGGCCTCCGTTTGCTGGGCGGCGGCAGTGCCGGCCATGGCTCCAGCGAGGTGGCCTGAGCTCCGAGCGACTCGGCAACGACCCAACTTCTCCACAGCATGCTCGAGCTCGGCTTCATCCGTGCTCGGCCACGGCAGTCTCGCCGTCCTTTTATAGCCGAGTTATGGCGGTAACGCACAGTATGGCGGTGGAAACAGTGAGGAGGTCAACTGGCAACATTAAGGCGGTGCCGGGAAGGTCTACGAGGAGATATTTGCCGGCAAGGTCAGCGAGCTCACTGTTGAGCAGTCGTCGGCACAGTTCTGGCATTGACACAGAGCAGAGGATGGAGGTGGAAGGAGAAGCTTACAGGCGGGCCCGCCTGTAAGTGAAAGAGAAGAGAGGGGAAAGGGCGACGGGCTGCACGAGCTTGCTGTCCGAGCGGCCTGTTGGGCTGCGCAGCTGCTGTTGCTGCTGGGGCCGGAATGGGAGAATGGGAGAAAAATGAGCCCGAGAGTATTCTCCTTTTTAGGAAATGCTTTTCCATTTTCCCAGAATAAACTAAGGCACATTCCAAATGATTTTAATTGGATTTCAAAGCAAAATTGCAAGGTAGGCGGTTTGGGATAATTCAAGAAAAAGGGCAAGGAATAATATCAAGGAATTATTTGGGGAGACAAATAAGTTAAGGAAGAAATTAATTTGAGTCAAGGAGAAGAATAGGAAATTCAATTTAAGGAAGGGATGGAATGGATATTCAAGTAAAATATTTTAGTGTCGCAAATAAATTCTAGGGAAACAACCAAAGAGCCAAACAAACATGCAGACAAACAACAATCATTCAGACAAACATCGCACAACTTTCGAAAAGTGCAGTGAGAAGACACATGGTGTATTTTTAATGCAAGGTTTTTGAAAAAGGTTTTGGAAAACGATTTTGCAGAAAGTAAATAAAGTCAAATTTTAATTTGTTGGAAGATTTTAGAAAGTTCAAATTTTTAGTGAAATTTAAGATGATGAAAAATACGGATGTTACACTTTCCCAACTGCTCGCCTAGGGAGGAAGAGAGGCTGCTGCCTGGTGCTTGCTGCTTGATGTTCGTGCTGCTTCATGTTGATTCGTTCTTGCGCAGGGAGGGGCTGTTGCTGCTCTCGGTTCTCCACTGGTGCCGAACAGGGAGGAGCAAGGGGCACGGTTGGGGCTGGCGGCAGCCAAGGGGTGGAGGCAGGTGGCACTGGAGGAGGCGCACGAAGCCATGGTTCCCTGAAAATCGAAGAAGACGAGGTGCTCCAATGGTGACCTTGTCGGAAAACTGACCAGAGAAAGAAAAATGAATGGGGAACGGTTAAACGAGGATGGATTCGAGAAAACAAATATACCATGACGTAAGGAAACGGAGAGGGCTACCTTGTAGTGGTGGTGGTTTTCGCCAGAGACGATCGAGATAGCCGGAAAAGCTTGCCAGAGAGTTCGCCGAAAACCTAGCCTTTTTGAATTTTAGCTTCAGATCTAAAAGGCTACGAGTGGCGGCAGCCAAAACGGGCCGTACTTTCGGAATTAGCGCGTCGAGAGCTTCGTGACCATATATAAAGTTGTAGGGTTTGAGGTCGGCACAAAATAAGATATTTTTATTATTTTCGAAATTATTAAATATTCCTAATTAAATAATTTCAAAAAAGTCCATAATTGATATTTAGGCTCCGAAAAATGTCTCGAAGGACCCAAAAATTATGGAAAAATTTCTGAAGATATTTTGGAATATGAGGAACCCAAATAAAGGATTTGAAGATGATGAAAAGATATTTTAAAGCATCTAAAAATTAGATTTTGCTTGTAGAAAAATAGGAAAAATATCCTGAAAAAGGCGGAAAAATTCCTGAAAAGTTTTTAGAGATAAGTTGATGAATGATGAGCACCAAAGAGTGATTTAGAGCTGAAAAAAAGGTTCTGATAAGCTCCAATTGAAGGATCTAAGTTAGGAATTAAGGAATTTAATTATAAAAGGAGACAGAGACATTGTAGAGAAGATTGTTATACTAAACGCATTTTCAAAAATTTACTCATTCACATCATAAAATCATTTACAAAAGAATTTGATTAATTTTTTAGTTTTGGCAAAGATCACTCAACCAAAATAAATCATATGCAAGAACATGAATGCACAACCATGTTGCTAAAACCTAGTTGAATTTTAACTCAATGAAAAATTTTAATTTCTCTATATTTTCATGAGCTCAAAAATACCAAATTAAATCATTTTACCTATATTTCAAAAGTAGCAAAATTTAGGGTGTTACAGCCTCTATCTCTTAGAAATAACTAGGTTGTCATCGTTAGCATGATTCTAAAAGATCTCATCTTTTTCTAACAAGTGCCTGAAATAATTATATTATATCCGCAAGCGCACAGATGAAATATACACCATTGTAGCATTTTACCCAAAAATATTTCGGATTATCGATTTATATTTTATCACTGGAAAGGGTTGGCGATAAAGAGTTTTTTTTTTGCGAGGAAAGAAGTATTATATTATATGATGATGGGATACATCAACTCAATTACAAGCACTCTGAATTACAAGAAAATACCCACGTCGTGAACAGCACACCTCAAAAGCTAACATGTTTAATGCTTTGCAGTGTAAATGACCGCACTGGCAAACACTTGGCAAATGGCCTGAGAACCAATGCCCAACGAACAACGATCAACAATCATGTGGGCGGAATTGAGGAACTTCTTCTTTCTGATGTCTTCCTTCTTCTTCCTTCTGCCACCAAAGAATGAGAAAGACTGATATGAAACTTATTCTCCCTAGTCCTTCATTATGGCCAGATCTAACCACAAGGAAACAGAGAAGAGACCGGAGAAAATTATTCCATAGCGACGATATCTTCTCCGCCTTGATGCCGTCATCCGGAAACAAAAATCCCCATGTCGCCATGTTAATGAAGATGGTGACGCCGTGGTTGCCGCCCTCATCTTCAACGAAGCCACCATGGAGAAGATGATTTCACCCTTCTCCAACATCGTCGCCGGAGAGGAGGAGAAGAAGGAAATAAAACTCCAATGCTAAGAACTTTGACACGGAAGGACAGTAACCCGAATAATTCGATCTACTAGAAAAAAAACTTATAAAGAAAACAATGGATCCCCACTCCCTTCAACCCTTGGCGAGATGCCAGAGGAGAAGGGAGGGGGATCAGCGGTGGTGGTCGGAGGAAGACGGCGGCGGTGGCGGCGGCGCTAGTTTTCTATTCCATACCTCCCCCCACGAAAACTCATCCAACGCACCGTTCGTTGGCGATAAAGATTTGTGGATAGATAGTTGTCTTATGCACATATAAATATGGAGATAACCATGCATGATCTACTTACTCAAAACAGGGGTTATGTCATAATAATAATAATAATGATATGTATGATAAGTGTTGACGTTTTCTAACACAAACAGATTAATCCGCAAGCGCACGGATACCGCTGTAGCTTTCACCCAAGAGTATTCCAGGGTATCGATTTCCACGGGGAACGCGAAGTGTACTAATTAAGCCTCAAGATCGTCCAAGGGTAACTATATATGTTTTTGTGGGGAGAGAGAGAAGGATTTTCTAAGTTCTCTAAATGATCTAGGAATCAAGCTTACTATAAGTGTATTTATTTTGGGACATCAAAACACTAGCCTCAGACTGAGATGAGAATGTGACTAGCAAGTTCTGACTACGGTCCTATAAACTCTAACCCGAACGTGGTGGAATACGTCGGCCTCAGGGCTGTCACCACCTAGGGCTACCACATCTATACGTAGGGCTAGGTGCAATTCCAGGTAATTGCAAGACTAAACACCACGTCTAATCTATTAATTACTACTCTAGCGTTACAAAGACTAGAGCACTTGATGCAAGCGAGAATCTAATAAATAACTTGAAGTAAATAATGAAATTAAGTAAAAGAGAACTTAAGATTAGTAATTGAAGAACCTGGAGATTAGTTGAAGACGAACCAGATCTGTAGCAGTACAAAATCGAGGAAGATCCGATAGATCCGGCTCCCTCGTAGCCTCTCTCCTCTTCTCTCTCCCTATTTTCTAATTACAACTAGATGATAATCATCTAGAGGGACACTACTACAATGGAGATGAAATTATGAAGGCCTAAAACCCTAGAATATGTAGAGGTGCCTCTTCTGAGGGGGCCTGGGGTGTCCTAATATAGGCCTGGGTGGAGTAGGGGCGAAGGAACTGCCACATCATCGATCCGCGTCACATTTTACGTGCAACGTCGGATCAAACCGACCTTGTACGGAGGGTGGATGATGTTGCTTCGTCACTGTTGACGGTGGATATACCCTAAAATTCCACATTCAAACACCGTCAACAGGCCTCGGATTCAAGGGAAGATAAACATATCATGAACATATTTTATCAATAACGAGTTCCACTTGTACTCTTAAGCTTGTGAATGCAGCAAAGATCGAACAGGCCAAGAAACATCAAGAAATGGTGCACAACATCACTTAGAAGAGAGGAGAGCCCAGGGTAGGGCCATGTATGAGTCGGCAGAACCCTACATGGGGCCCACCTGGCTCTGGTGACATGGCATGATCCATTTGACCCTCCACCCAGCTCATTTCATCCATCAGATCAACATGTGTTTCTATTCAACGGTGAAGAAATAAAGCACAAGGATTCAACAGTGACAAACATGCAACAAAGCTGGAACTAACACACGGGGACAATCAATGACAGATGGGGACCATAGTGGTGGGCCCAACTCCCCAATGGTGGTTCAGCCGAACCACCCAAGGTGGGACCAGGCCACTGCTGCACTCCTTGACAGGTGGGGAATCCTTCTAGAAGACCCTGGCTGGGCCCACCTGCCATAGGGGGGTCGGTCGAATCCCCCTGATGCCCAGCCAGGTCGGTTGGCCTCCACTGCCTTCTAGCATGTTTCCCATGTGCTGAAATCGCCACGGCCGTCCATCTTTTGGCGGTTCAATGGCGGTTTATAGAGAGGCAAGGAGCACGCGGATCGCTGATGTGGCGCCCCTCAACTCTCTCCTATAAATAGAGGCTGCCATCACCCTCTTCAAGACAACCCACGATACACAAGAGCCACAAGTCACAAGAGTTCTACTCTTTAGTAGTAGTAGTATTAGTCTAGCGTGGGAATTCGAGTCGAGTCGAGCTACGCTCGGAGTCTCCGGAGTCGTCTGCTGGAGAGTCCGATATAGCTCTTGTACCTTTGCTTCTGTAAGACTTTACCTTTATCAATATATTATCTTTACTTTACGTTACTGAGTCTCTACTTAGTGCATTACTATTCTTTACAATATTGTTGTGTTTTGTCTTAACTTATAGTTGAGTTATATTGGATAGTGATCCTGTAACCAGCTCATGTGTGTAGTTCATCGCCTGTCATAGGGTACTTTAGTTGTTGGCACGCAACTAAAGTAGTAAGGCTTAGTGTAAGTGTGGTGCTTAGAGTAGATCTTGCCTTTGAATGCCGCTTGTCGCATGGATTGTTTGTGGGTGCTAGTAGGTGGTGACAGCCCTGTCTAGTCTTAGTATCCCTCCACGTGTTTTAGGCAAGTTCTTAAAAGGTAGGCTCCCATAAGAGAATAGCCGCTTCAGGTAGAGGTTATATCCCCTACTGTCTCGCCTATCCCCTACTCACCGGAATTAAGGTAGCTGTCTTAGTATAATTTATCTATTTGATAAGATAGTTCACAAGAGTAAAGTAAGTGTCATAGGAGTCTTATACTCACTCGTTGTCCTCCCACCTAGCTATACTCTACTAGTTATCTTTAGTTATCCCAAAACCTTGTCGTGTCTTAGCGTCATTACCCTTTCCTCTACATATCGATTTACCCCCTATCACGAGTTGATACTAAGTTGCTATAGAGTTAAGGATCTCTCTTTTTATTAATTATTCCTAGCAACTGTTTTCCCTTGGGATAAAAATAAATAACGGTACCTTGAAATACTCCCGGGTGAAGTGCTACAGTGGTATATTCTGTGCGCTTGCAGAATTATCCAATAGACATAAGAAATACCCCAGGCACTTCTGGCGCCGTTATCAGAGATAGCCTAACACCCTGTCTCTGGTGGTTGCGCTAAGAAGTGTCAACAAGCATTTCTGGCGCCGTTGCCAGGGAAAGCATCAATCTAGGAATATTAATAAAAAAATTGAATCCGGAGTCTACTATCAATTTAGTTATCAATTAGTGTTAGGGGCTTACCCCTGTCTGTGTTTCTCGTTATCATGAAGCTAGACAGTTTATGAACGGTTTCCAATGCCGTCGAATTTCATTGAAGATTCTGAGCAATTGTTGATGAGAACTAGACGCCGTCAAGTTCCACCTCAAAGGTTAATCTCAAACCTGAATCCGTTCAAGGAAAGAGGCTCCGCACTATCAACCAAGGAAGCTATGGCCCAAAAGACCATCTCCGAATTCTCTGCACCATCGGTTGACAACATTGCCACCGGTCCGCAGCTCAACTTGGGGGATGCTACCTTTGAGCTCAAGCCAGCGCTTATCAACATGGTGCAAGCCAATCCATTCTGTGGGAAGCCGCATGAAGATGCCAACGCCCATCTCCAGCACTTCCTGGAGGTGTATGGTACCTTCACTATCAAGAATGTCTCGGCTGACGCCATTCGTCTTCGCCTGTTCCCATTCTCACTACTTGGGAAGGCGAAGCAATGGTTTTATGCCAACAAGAATGAAGCTACCACCTGGGAGAAGTGCGCCAATGCATTTCTCAAGAAATTCTTCCCAATGGGCAAAACCAGCGCTCTTCATGGAAAAATCTCAAGCTTACAACAGTAAGGTGATGAGACAATTCCCGAAGCATGGAAACATCTCCAGGATTACATTCGTGCTTGTCCTCATCATGGGATTGAAGAATGGCTCCTGATCCACGGTTTCTACCATAGGCTGACTGGATTAGCCCGTAGTCACCTTGATGCTGCCGCTGGAGGAGCATTCCTGCAACACAATGTCAAGGATGCTAAAGACCTCATTGAAAAGATGGTTATCAACTAAGGATGGAATGAGGAGCGTCTCCAGCCCAAGAAAAGGGGTATGCACACTGTTCATGAGGTGGACATGCTCTCAGCAAAAATGGACCTCTTGATGAAAAAGATTGAGGAAGGTTCCAAAAAAGAACAAGAGGCCATTCGAACCACTGCCACCGCACGAGTAATCGAAGCTGACCCATGGTGCGAGGTATGTGGTGGAGAAGATCACTCGGGCAACAACTGTCCCGAGACGAAGGAGTAAGTGAGCTTCATCAACAACAACAACAATGGGTATCGACCCCAGCAACAAGGAGGATGGAACTCGCGCCCCTTCTACCAAGGAAATCAAGGTAATGGTTACAACAATAATTTTAATAATTCTTATGGTAACCAACATTCTCTTAAAGATCTTGTCTTAGGCCAATCTAAAATCAATGATAGTATAAACAAGAAAATAATGGCTAATGATAATATTCTTGAAAGTCTTAGTGAGAAAATGGATAGCTTTAACACTGCTATGAAAAATCAATTGTGCTTTAATAAAATGCTAGAAACCCAATTAGCTCAAATAGCAGCAGCTGTCCCATCTTTCGAACAAGGTAAGATCCCAGGAAAACCTGAGGAACCAATTGAGAGTGTTAAGTTAATTTCCACGAGGTTTGGTAAGCCTCCGGTTAGGCAAAACACGGGTTGTCTTTTTGATCCGCCATTCATGGCCAAGAAGAGTGACCCTGGCCATCCTACCATCACCTGCGAAATCGGGCCGCACACCTTTAACAACGCCTTCTGCGACCTTGGATCTGGAGTGAACATCATGTCCAAGGTAATGTATGAGAACTTGCTAGGGGGACCTTGGTACCCCACTTTTGTCAAATTGCAGATGACCGATCAATCAATCCGGTTCCCGAGGGATTGGCGAGGGACATCCTTGTCAAAATTCAAGACGAATATATCCCCGCCGACTTCATCATTCTTGACATGGGGGCCGATGACGAAGTCCCCGTCATCCTGGGAAGGCCGTTCCTCAACACCGTGAATGCCATCATCTACGTGGGATCCGGCCAAGTCCACTTCCAACTCCCAGGTAAGAGAATTAAATGTCCTTTCAATGGTTATAAATCAATGCAACAGGCAAGAAAGAACCTGTGGAGAAACAAGCCATAATATGCACCCCGCCGAAAGAATCAACCGCTAAGGGCTAAAAAGGCCGAAATGGTAAGTAAGGCGGAGGTGGTAAACAAGGCTGACTCTGTTGAATCACAAGCATCAACCAAGAACGAATGGCGGAAGAAAGAGGTGCGATCATCACGTTCTCCATCTCCGGGACCGATCAAAGCACCCGAAGAATGAACCCGAAATGGAGAGGTCCTGCACTACGGACCTAAAACATGGAGCTCTTGCTCGTAAGGTAAATCAATATTTATCTCATATTTAATTCCTGCATTTCAATTTTTGCATTTTCTTCATCGTATTTCATATTTAAATTTTGCAAGAACAATGTTTCCCTAATCATAATGAAGAATACAATAATAGAGAAAGAAGTAGAATTATACCGAACTTCGTGCTCCAGACAGACGCCGGGGCTCCAGATCCGCCGAAGAACTAGAACTCCTCTACTCTCTAATCTAACTAGGCTAGAACTATGAACTAGGAGGCTCTTGATGGCTTGAGGACTTGATGCCTTGAATGAATGATGGGTTGATGCCTCCAGGGGGTCTGCCCCTTTATTTATAGCCCGGTGGGATGCACGTGCGTCGTAGGATCAAACCGACTTGAAACAAGGGCCGAGATGACTCCTCAAAGGCGGCGGAAGAAGACTCTAGAAGCTGGGCCGAAACCCTAGCAGTGGGCGCCGGCCAGCCCCACCCTGGGGAGTCTCGGGTCCCGGTGCCTCGGGTGTGTTCCGGATGCTTCTAGTGTTCTCGTGATGATGTTTTCTTGGTGGTTAATTTACGTGGTAATCATGCTCTTTAACCCTTCTTTTATGCTTTTCTGGAATAGCCCCTGGAAAATACAGAACATGCAAAACTCATGGAAACTGTTAGTTAAATACCTAGACTAGTGTGTATTTATGTATCCTTTGATGTCTAAAGTTCTAATAAAAGTTGACGTTATCCACCGTCAACAAACATACCGGCATCATCGACCCTATCCTTTTGGACAGCACAGGTATGACCGCGGAATTTAACTCTGCTTTCAATACAATCGGGTGGGAAAGCTTTTGGGAAGTACATGAACTTGGAATCGAAAAACTCACCATTGAATTTTTATGCTCTTTACAAGCCACTGATAATAATGTCTACTTTCGCATGTTCAACCAAGAGTATAATTTAACTTGGGGAGTTTTTAGCATGGCACTTAGTTTTGATAATGACTGTCATCATGACCTTGTTAATGCAACAAGAAGATTTGATAAAGCTGAATTTTGGAAAGCTATAACAGGAACTAATGATGGCTCTGACCCTAAAACCGATGAAATCCATAATCCTAGTTTGCGCTTGATCCGCTATTGGATGGCCATAACTTTTCTTCTTGGCTCCACTATGCAAGTTCTTTACAATGATGAATTAAGTCTACTCTATGCCATGACAATGAAAATAAAAGTTTCATCTGCTAAGATGTTAGTTCACTTTTGGCTTGGTATTTTACATAGAAGTGAGCCCATATTCTTTACTTCTTATGAAAAACATTACTTTGAATACATTGCTTCTCCTAGAGATATTGTAACCGAAGATTTCTTCATAAGTGCTCAAGTCCTAAAAAGAGATGAAAATGATAATTTAAAAATGATTTATCCCGGCCATACAGCCAAAACCTCTCTTCCATGTGAGAGGCGTCGGTTGTATGCGCTGCGCACACTAACCATAAATTGGGACTGAGAGGCAAGAAGCCAAAATATTGCAGGATCAAGAAGGGTGACAAGGAGCATGTCACAAGCCGCTCAATTTGATCAAGGTGGCACATCACAAGCTGCAGGGAGATATGAAGAAGAAGGCGATGAGGCAAGTTCCATGGACATTTCAAGGTCCACGGAACGGCCTCAACAGCACACTCCAAGAGTGCGCACTCCCCGTTCGTCCGCACGGGCGAGGGGTCGTCGGAGCCATGGATCAGAAATGGACCAACTCATCAATGACATGGGCGCAATGCAAGTTGAGCAAGATGCAACTCTGAGTATGGCACAACAAAATGCCCAACTATTGCAAGCTATCCAAGACGAAGAAGCACAACACTGGGCGGGATGGTTCCAATACTACCGGCCACCACAATGAGCAAAAGGACAAGCTTGGGGGAGATCCTCTCCCCCACCAAGCTAAGTATTCTATCCTACTTATTTACATTATTTTAATTTATAGCATAAAAAATACATAAGATAAAAATACCAAAAATATTTTCCTTATTCCCATATGTCTCATGAATATTTATCTTCCTCATGAAAATGATGAATAGTTGCTCTGTTAATGTTTCTTTAATGCCTAGTTTACAAATTAGTATTTCTTTGAGTATGGATTACTTTGCTCATTTAAATCATCATGAACCTGAAAACTTTATGGATGCTAAGTGCTAGAACTAAGTCTAAATTGTTGTGAGATATGATATAGTGAAACAAGAGCTACTATAATATTGTTCTAAGCATGCATGATTACTGGAGACTTATTTCTTAATCAATCAAAACCTTAGTGTTCCTCAATGGTGATAAATTCCTACCACAGCCATACATGCTATACATGTCTAAAACCTTCCACATAAGCTGTTTGCTTTGTATTGAGTGTTGTCAAGTCTTGTTGACCCTTATTGAGAGACTTATCATGCTCCCAAGATCAATATCACATACACACCACATATATATGCCACTTCTACACTTGAAGTACGCAACCACATGCCTTTCATTTCCACCAAATAAATGCTCCATGTGTTAAAGTCATCTCTCTTAGTTGTTATGTTAGAAGAGACAAAAGGCTATGCAAAATGAAAAGAAAAAGGAAAGAAAGATGGACACAAGAGAGTCCATAGAAAAGAGAAGAAAAATATATATGAGCAAGCTTAGACCCATAAAGAAAGAAAGAAAAATGATAGCTATGTCTCAAAAACAAAGTAGAGAGAGATACAATTTCAAATAGAGGAGCATTATAGTTCATATTTTTCACACACTTGCACATCTTGATCTAAGGGCATGACACTTCTCTCTTTGGATCCAAGCTTTGACTTTACAACATATGCAAAGTAAGTATGCTATACCCTTCATTCCTACCTTAAACTCCACGTAAGCCATTTTTAGAAGTAGGATGATAAAGAGAAGGCAACATTTACGTTGTGCCTTGGTAAGGAATCATACACCATTTGAGTGGCATGAGAGAATCATATGAGGAACATTAAGTTATCTTTTTGCAAAACATTGCTAAAACCTCCAGTATGAAACTTGCAAAGAATGAGAAAAGTAGTACTCAAGTTAAACTGTTCTGTCTCTCAACCACCTAAGGCAAAGGAAAGGTCATTAGCCCCATAAAGGACTAAGGTAAAATGGGTGAATTTATAGCCAATTTTTTCATTCAAAATATAAGTATTTAGTTGTGTACATGGTAGTATTGAAACATGAACATTGTAGCAACTCCTGATCCACTGAGGCTAAGTTTAATTATTTGCTCGGGACGAGCAAAAGTTAAGCTTGGGGGATCTTGTTGACGGTGGATATACCCTAAAATTCCACATTCAAACACCGTAAACAGGCCTCGGATTCAAGGGAAGATAAACATATCATAAACATATTTTATCAATAACGAGTTCCACTTGTACTCTTAAGCTTGTGAGTGCAGCAAAGATCAAACAGGCCAAGAAACATCAAGAAATGGTGCACAACATCACTTAGAAGAGAGGAGAGCCCAGGGTAGGGCCATGTATGGGTCGGCTGAACCCTACATGGGGCCCACCTGGCTCTGGTGACATGGCATGATCCATGCGACCCTCCACCCAGCTCATTTCATCCATCAGATCAACATGTGTTTCTATTCAACGGTGGAGAAACAAAGTGTGACAGAACCGCCCTAATCATAGGGCCCACGTGCCCCGTCATCGTCCCTAAGGACCTTTGATTAGTCTGCACGAGTTCCCTTTGACTTAGGTGGCCTGCTGGGTCTCTTGGGAAACCCTGATTTCCCCGAGGATCTCATTGTAAAGACCTTGCAAGTATTACAACAGTTTACACAAATAATTTGAATCAGAATAAAGAATGCAGAAATATTACTTAAACATAGATTACAAACATAAATTACATTATCTCAAACCAGAGTTTCGCTGTGGAGTAGCTGTATACAACTAAACACCCTGCCCAAGGGTTTCATTATATACACATCTTCATCCATGCACGATCCGTTGACCGGCACGATCCCTTGTGGATCTGTTCACTCATCTTACTTGCAACAGGGGGTTAACAAGTACATGGGGTACTCCGTAAGACTTACCCGACTAAGAAAAAGGAATGAGACTCAAGAATGCAGGCTGAGGGGAGTCAAGGTATGGCTTTAGCAAGAGTGAAAGGATTTTGCAGAAAAGCGTTACTAATCCTACTTTCAGTCTTTTACTCAATATTATTATAATCAACATCAGTAGTTCTCAGTTCTTTCTCATGTATCATCATGCTTCCAATTACTTATTCATTCTTAAAAACAACCTAGTTCCGAACCACTATTCGCCGAATGGTCGAAGGATCGAGTCTCCATAACCGAGGAGCAACGACAATTTGAATCGATTAATACCCAGCTGGGGATCCCTATCCACACTGCATATGTAGCACCTAAGCTTGCATATGCCAACCCCACCTACCACGGCTTATCCTACCCCTGAACCGGTCCTACGCCACCCGAGAGCACAGTACTCGTCTAGTACCCCTGAACGGTCACTAATTCTTCTTTCCGACGGCGACATTGCACTGGGACTCTAACCCAAATACAAATGTCCCTTCGGTTTTCAAATCCTGTTTCCGTCGGTGACAATTGTTGGGACTCTAACCCAATGCCACGATCACCGAGCAGGAAAACCCTTCTCGTCGATGACAGTGTACTGATCAGGTGCACAGCCACCGAACGAGAATAATACCAAGTCCCATCTTCATATTTGAATAATGTATCACAATAGCTCAAAAATAGCATTTTAGCAAATCTACATTATTTAAGCAGGACTAAGCATTTTTCAATAGTTTAAATAAATCAGGTTCTCAGGTATAATAAGTGGTCAAGGAAAGATAATGCATCAATAGGTTATCACTCAACTCCTATCAACTTAATGCAATAGATTAGCTCAAGTGATAAAACATTTTCAAATAACAAGGAAGGGCAAATGCACCGGGGCCTGCCTGTTGCTTGGATCAGATAAAACTCTGAAGTCAATCACCAAGAAATATCCACGTCCACTGAGTGATGACCTTACTCGGGACTTGCTTCCGATATAAATACCGTGCGTTCACTACACGAAATGAGAATGCATGCTTTACATGATGCATGATGGCATGAACAAGAATATATGACAAGAACCAACTTAATGACTTTGAGTATAACTTTTCTTCACGATAAATTTGTAAACAAACTTCATTGGACAAGGTGGTGGTTGCCTATTTTATTTATTGACCATTTTAACATTCGTTGAAAGCCGAGCTAGCTCTCTTATAACAAAAGCAACTACTACTTAAGTAATTCATAAGACCCTATTATCATATGTATGTAACATAATTTCTTAATGTTTTTAATTAATAATTTAATTAAGAACTCAACCAACTAATTAGAGTGCCGAGGATCATCTCAAGTTAATGACTCAGGGACATCAAGCATTCCAAAAGTCACACAAAACCCTAAATGTCTAGGGTTCCTATTTATTTTATTAAGCGATCTATAGAGTATTAAATAGTGATCAAGCAAACTATTTCTATTTGAGCCCAAACTTTATCAACAGCTAGATCTTGTCCTAAAATAGTACCAAAATAAATTTTATGATTTTTGGATTAACCTATATTTTATTAAAAATCCCCAAATTTGCATTTTTCAATTACAAGACACATTTATAGCTCCTGTAGAAAGTGTCCAAATGCATCGCTTAACATTTTTATAAAATACTACACACTTCCGGGAGTCTCTGTAAATATTTTTATGATTTTAGGAGCTACACAATAATTCCTATAAAGATAACAATCTGCAGCACCATTCAAACTCTCAATAAATCGGAAAACCTAATTAAATTCGCGGGAAAAATGAAAGATCCAATTCAGCCCGAGTCGGCCCACGCCTACAGGCCGGCCCATGCGCTCCGCACTCCCTCCACGCTCTTCCCCGCATGGCCGGTCCTGGCCCAACACGGCGTGCGCGGCCTGCTCTCCCTCCAAGGCTATTCCTGGGCCATTGGGCCGGCCCAGCTGGACCCCTGCGTCCCCTCTCCCCTCCCGGTACCGACGACGCGCGCGCACGGCGACTCCGGCCGCGAAGCCCGCCGGCGGTGGCCACTCCGGCGAGACCAAGGACACCGCTACGCCCCTTGAAGCACGACGAACCTATCTATAAGGCTTAGCTAACGATTTGAGGACCAGAGCAAGCCTAGCCTCTGCCATGGTGGTTCGGTCAGCAACCGACTTGCCGGCGGGAGATGTTCCGGCCACGACGGATCTATCGAGACCTAACCAGCTACCCTAGAAGCTTCAAGAGGCTCACCAGAGTCTTTTGCGCACACTAGATGGGGGCGGGGATGACCGGAGTTACGTTGTCGACATCAATGGCGGATGCGGTGGCGCACTCCGATGGCAAGAACCGCGTTCCTGCGAACTCGGTGAGGCAACGACGAACCCATCAATCTTGTGAACTCCACTGAGTCGTAACAAACATAAAATGAACGGAAGAAAAGGATCTAACCCACTGGAGATGACCGGCCACAGAGGAGGCTTGCACGGCGGCGACCCTACCGGCAGTGGAGAAGCCAACCCCAAGCGACCGATCCCGACGGTGAGCTAAGGCACGAGTGGTTCGGGAAAGATCGCCGGACAGAGGAGAGGCTACCGACGAGCTGGAGAAGGTGGAGATGTACAGAGCACGATGAATTTACCGTCGAACCGAAGCTCGACAGTGGCGGCAAATGGAGGAAGGAGAAGAACGACGACGACGACCGGGTGCTTAAAAAGAGCAGCAGTGGACTCCAGACGCGGCTGGGGTCCTCCCACGGACCCGGCCCCGTCGGTGACACGCGGCCGGCCGGCCCCGGGCATCGCCGGCGGCCAGTGTGTGCACGCGGCCCGCGCCCGAGCAGAGGCAGAGCCGGTCCCCCCTATTGAACACTGTAGCTTGTATTATCCCCCCTTTAGACATCTTTCAAAATTACCTTTTATTTTACATATAAAGTCAAAAAAATTCCCAAAATAAGAATGGTAGACAAATTCAAACTGAACAACTTTTGTTTTGGAAGAAGTTTGAAATTTTGAGTAATTTTTGAATAAATTAAAAGGGGGTAAAAAATTGATTTGAATTTCATTTACAAATCATTTAAATTCTCTAAACTTTTCTCAACAATTTGAATTTATTCAAAAATAAAAGTTGCTCCATCTGACAAGGCCTACAGCTTTCAATAAATGGGTTTTGCCATATTATTCAGAGTTTTTGAAATAGTATTTCAAATTTAAATTTTAAAACACTCATTAGGGTTTATTTTGAATCCAATGCATAAGTTCAAAATCCCCAAATGTAAAAGTTGTTCAACTTTAAAAGCCTTACAACTTTCATTAAAGGAGTTTGCCCAAAATCTTGATTGTTTTTAAAAGAGCATTTTAAATTTGAATAAACAAACACTAGTTGGGGTTTAATTCAAATTTTTACGGGTAAACTTCGAAATCTTCAAAAATTAAAGTTGTCCCATTTTAAAATATCTATAATTTTTATTAAATCACTTTCATCAGATTCCTTTTAGTTTTTGAATTTGTATTTCAAATTTAAGCTTTAAAACATAGGTTAGGGCTTTGTTTGAAATTATTTTTGATAACTTCAAAATTTCCCAAAATAGAAGTTGCTCAACTTTTACAGATTTACAACTGTTGTTTAAGGCTCAACCCTTGATTCTATTTAGTTTTTTATTTAGGGTTTCGGGTCCGATTAAGGTTCTTAATTGTCTTCCTTTTTATCTTCTATTTGGATTTAAAGGCATACACACAAACAAATTTCTAAATCATAAAGTCACTCAAAGATACCTAAGCACAATCACATGTGGAAATAAAAATTATTTTAATTAGTGCACAGTGATCAGATTTGATGCGGGATGATTTGCAATTAAGGATGATGACATGGCAGGTTTTAATTAACCGTAACACCAGGAGTGTTACACAAAGCACAAGGATTCAACGTGACAAACATGCAACAAAGCTGGAACCAACACACGGGGATAATCAATGATAGATGGGGACCACAGTGGTGGGCCCAACTCCCCAATGGTGGTTCGGCCGAACCACCCAAGGTGGGACCAAGCCACTGCTGCACTCCATGACAGGTGGGGAATCCTTCTAGAAGACCCTGGCTGGGCCCACCTGCGATAGGGGGTCGGCCGAACCCCCCTGGCGCCCAGCCAGGTCGGTTGGCCTTCACCGCCTTCCAGCATGTTTCCCATGTGCTGAAATCACCACGGCCGTCCATCTTATGGCGGTTCAATGGCGGTTTATCCAAGGGTGGAGAGGCAAGGAGCACGCGGATCGCTGACGTGGCGCCCCTCAACTCTCTCCTATAAATAGAGGCTGCCATCACCCTCTTCAAGACAACCCAAGATACACAAGAGCCACAAGTCGCAAGAGTTCTACTACTTAGTAGTAGTAGTATTAGTCTAGTGTGGGAGTTCGAGTCGAGTCGAGCTACGTTCGGAGTCTCCGGAGTCGTCTGCTAGAGAGTCTGGTATAGCTCTTCTACCTTTGCTTCTGTAAGACTTTACCTTTATTAATATATTATCTTTACTTTACTTTACTGAGTCTCTACTTAGTACATTACTATTCTTTACAGTATTGTTGTGTTTTGTCTTAACTTATAGTTGAGTTATATTGGATAGTGATCCTATAACCAGCTCACATGTGTAGTTCATCGCTTGTCATAGGGTACTTTAGTTGTTGGTACGTAACTAAAATAGTAAGGCTTAGTGTAAGCGTGGTGCTTAGACTAGATCTTGCCTTTGAATGCCGCTTGTCGCGTGGATTGTTTGTGGGTGCTAGCAGGTGGTGACAGCCCTGTCTAGTCTTAGTATCCCTCCACGTGTTTTAGGCAAGTTCTTAAAAGGTAGGCTCCCATAAGAGAATAGCCGCTTCAGGTAGAGGCTATATCCCCTACACACCGGAAGTAAGGTAGCTGTCTTAGTATAATTCATCTATTTGATAAGATAGTTCACAAGAGTAAAATAAGTGTCATAGGAGTCTTATACTCACTTGTTGTCCTCCGACCTAACTATACTCTATTAGTTATCTTTAGTTATCCAAAACCTTATCATGTCTTGGTGTCATTACCCTTTCCTCTACATTTCGATTTACCCCCTATCACGAGTTGATACTAAGTTGCTATAGACTTAAGGATCTCTTTCTTTATTAATTATTCCTAGCAATCGCTTTTCCTTGGGATAAAAATAAATAACGATACCTTGAAATACTCCCGGGTGAAGTGTTACAGCGATATATTCTGTGCGATTGCGGAATTATACAATAGACATAAGAAATACCCCAGTCACTTCTGGCGCCATTGTCAGAGATAGCTTAACACCCTGTCTCTAGTGGTTGCGCTAAGAAGTGTGAACAGTCGCCAAGGAATTCTCCAACCGACCTGCGCAGAAAACCGGTCAAGAACTGGTCGTTTGACCCTCGAACCGGAGCTAAACCGAAGAAACCGCGCGTCCCCAGCTTTTGTGGGGAATTCTGGAAGGTTCTCGGCCAGCTGGACCAGCGGTTCGGCCAGTCCAACCGCCCGCAGCGCAGCCGAACCGCACCACCGCCTTCGGTCGCCAATACTGCAGCGCCACGTGCCCCAGCTCAGGCGGAAAGCCGAGCTGCCACCAGCCTGGCTGCCTCCGCGCAGGCGCGTGCGCAAGTGCTTGCCCCAGCGCCAAGTGTCGCGGCCTGATTGGCCGTTGCGGACGAGCGGCCGGCAATCTCCCGCGCCTGAGAGCGCGAGCGTGCATGCGCCTGCTGCTGCCCGCCTCGTGTCAGCTCTGGAGTGGATGCATGGTGCTGTGCATTTTAGTCCCACGTGCCATTCTTCTTTTATTTATATCTTTTGCTTCTGGAATCCAAATATAGCAAACAATATATCCATTTCGATCAGCGCGACGAGCCCTTTGCAATGATGTGCTCCAAATCACATTCTAAGATACTTTTATTTGGTGCATATTTAAATATTGCTGTAAAACAGAGGAGAATACCAAAACTCGTGGAACTCGTTAGTATAAACCTTACAACTATTGTTTGTAATTTTTTTATGTATTTTTATGCAATAGTTGATGGCTATATTTAGAGTTTAACAATGGTCAACAATAAGCATAATGATCAATCAATAGATAATAATGTAATCACTTAGAGCACTTTCTATCTAGCCGATAAAGAGTTGTGGATAGATAGTTGTCATATGCACATATAAATATGGAGATAACCATGCATGATCTACTTACTCAAAACAGAGGTTATGTCATAATAATAATAATGATATGTATGATAAACATAATGATCAATCAATAGATAATAATGTAATCACTTAGAGCACTTTCTATCTAAGCATTAGCATGGATTAGTCAGAAGCATAAGAATATTCCTAAGTCATTCTAATTGTACTACTAAAGAAATATTAGATTGGTACAATTATACTAACAATCATGGCAAAGATATTTTATACTCATACTTAGGGGAATATTACTGAGAAAGATCAATAATATAGTCATCCTTCTATAGTACTAATAACTTCCTACTCCCCTACATTCGAGGTGGGGACTATAGAGGACTCAATGGGAGTGTCACATCCGCGATCTACCATAGAACCTAGTATATAAGGTGCATTTGCAGACAAACTACATTTAAGCACCATGCTTACATGCTGTTGGTCACCCATCCATGACGTCAATGAATGAGAGTTATACGAACCTATGTATGAATATGAATGCATCCTAACTATGCAAAGTATACAATCTAGATAATAAATGAATAGCATAATTGAGAACATAATCAATAATAGAATAATGTCAATCATATTTATTTAAAGCACTCAAAAGAGGTATAAGATATAACAGAGAGCTTACAATGCCTCCGGGAAGTCTCGCTCCAAGATCTGGAATTCAAGTAGAACTTGCCTCCTTCTACTTCTAAACATATGTAACTATGCTCTAGATGGTAAAGCTGTAATGATCTAGAGTTTCTGGCTCTATTAACTAGATATGACTTGATTGGTCTAGGGCTGTATATATAGGCCGGTGGGATGAACCATAGCCCTTGGATCAAACCGACTTCGACGGAGGGTGCAAACGGGCCCCGCTTCTGCAGGCGAGTCTCTGGTGTTCTCTAGGACGTTCTTGATCCCCTTTCATGACGGAATTCAATATATTAGTCCGACATGTGGGTCTCCTTTGGTTCTTTTCTGATTAGCACCCTACAAAACACTGATCCACCAAAACTGTAGAATTCTATCAGTTAAAACCCTATTCTATGGTGGTGTTTGCCTTTATACCCTTATTTCATGTTTGGTTGATGGATAAAATCATACAATAATTACCATCAACATCTGGCCAGAAACTAGATCCCTCAACGGTGTGTTGAAGTTGTTATCTTGGTAATTACCTGAGTAATTATCTTGGTAGTTGGGCCTCTGTTGCTGATTCCAACCTTGGTTCTGATTCCAGTTCTGATTCTGAGGATGGTAGTTGTTGTTGTTGTTGCTGATGTAGTTCACATCCTCCTGAATCTCCAGATAGCTGTGGCCTGAGTGTCCAGTTCGTCCACACTCTTCACATGTCATGTATGCATCATGAATGTGCTTGACCTCTCTCTTATCACTCACTCGATCATCAAGCTTCTTCATCAGTAAGTCCATCTTGGCAGAAATCATGTCAGTCTCCTTGAGCTGGTGCATTCCTCCTCTCTTGTGGGTCAGAGCTCGTTCTTCATTCCAGCTCTAGTTGGACGCCATCTTCTCCACAAGAGTGGTAGCTTACTCGATGGTGAGTGACAGGAAAGCTCCTATAGCAGCAACATCCATCGTCTCACGGGGTGCTAGTAGTCAACCCATGGTAGAAGGTCTGCATAAGCAACCAATTCTCCATCCCATGGTGAGGACATTCTGAGATGTAGTCTTGAAAGCGTTCCCATGCTTTCGGGACAGATTCATCGTGCTGTTGCTGAAAGCTGGTGATCTTCCCTCTCAGAGCATTTGTCTTGCCCATAGGGAAGAACTTTGTTAGGAAGGCAGTGGAGCAGATATCCCATGCAGTGTTCTTGCCTTTGTTTGCATATAACCACTATTTTGCTCTTCCCAACAGTGAAAATGGTAATAGGCGGAGCAAAATAGCATCTCTAGTTACTCCCTTGATGGTGAAAGTGCTGCATATCTCCAAAAAGTGTTAGAGATGTGCACTCGCATCCTCATGCGCATTTCCACAAAACTGACAATCTTGCACCATGTTGATGCGCGCAGGCTTAAGCTCTAATCCATTGTCTCCAACATCAGTAGGTGGTCCAGTATGGATGTTAGCAGTGGTTGGAGCAAAGAACTCACGTAGGCTCTTGTTTGCCATGGCTTCAAACTCTGGTGTCAAACTTCTTCTTGTACGGATGTATTCCGGCGAAGGATCTGGAGTCTTCCTGATCAAAGCTTCCGGATCTTCAACAAAATTCTATGGAAGGTCAAATCCATTCATACATCACTGTTGACATCTACTAACGTCGCCAAATATAACTATATAACTTTTAATGCGAGAGGCGAGATTAGAAGATGAATGGTAATTAATTAACTTGTCATTAGCAACTAGCCACTTTTCTATTACCAACATTCTTATGCAAGAACTAGGTTGTCATCCCTAATTAATAATGCTAAGAATAAATAAAGGTTTCATATATTAATCTATGTGACTAGGTAGAAATAAATATAAATAATATAAACTAAAATCAGTTCTGCAAATGGACAGATAATTATACCATTGTAGCATTCTACCTAGAGAGTTCTACCAGGTTGTCGATTTATATTTATACCACTGGGAAGGACTAGGATAAACTACAATCTATTATATTGATAGTGATGGTATACAATGGATAAGTAAAATTACCGATGTCATTTACTCTACTCATAACAGGTAGAGGTCACAAGATAAATAAAAACAAAGGTGATAAGTATGATCAAGCATCATAAATAAAAGATAATCATCAGAGCAATTCTCTAGTCATAGTAATAGCTAGCCAATGGATAAACTAAGGAATTAATATCAAAGGTAATTCTATAACTACATCAATGAATAACTCTAATTAGTGCAATTACATCTAGCAATCATTGTTAGACTAATCCTATATCATGATCACATGCAATGGGCATCATCTAGGAAAGGTGTGAAACAGAGTCATCACCCAACTTCACGACCGTGCCTGCTGGCCTACATACGGGGGGTGGACTACAGAGGACTCAACGCAGCTGTCACTTACGCGATCTACCGCACGACCCGGCACATCAGGTGCACTCGCAGATAAATAGAATACCTAGACACCACGTCTACATATCGTTCATCATCTATCCATCGTACGCATGAATAAACGCTATAGAGCAATTACATGAATTGAATAAGATCAAACCAACTAAACTAGACATATAATCAAAGTAGACAAAGACTATTGTAATCAACAACATATAAACTATTAAGAACAATGTTTCCCTAATCATAATGAAGAATACAATAATAGAGAAAAAACTAGAATTATATCGAACTCCGTGCTCCAGACAGACGCCGGGGCTCCAGATCCGCCGAAGAACTAGAACTCCTCTACTCTCTAATCTAACTAGGCTAGAACTATGAACTAGGAGGCTCTTGATGAACTAGGAGGCTCTTGATGGCTTGAGGATGTTGGCGGTCCTTAGCAACATAAATATAACATCATTTTAATACTAAAACAAATAGAGAATAGGGCTTTATCTAACCTTTCCACGAGTTTTGTTGTGCACCTAACTTACAGAGATAGCACGTGGAAATGCATCAAAATATCAAGGAAAGCGCACTTCCAGAAAACGCATTCAGAAAAGGCGCAAATCAAGAATAAAAGAGAAAAGCCCATCAAAGCATCAAACGGGATCATTCCGTAACCGCGGGGGAGGCCCAGGCCCAGGAAGCAACCAACCATCCGAAGGCGGTGGCCAGTTGCCACCTCCCAGGGACCGACCGCCCCCCGGGGCGGCCGCCCCCCAGATGGCACTTCCCGGGCCCAGTTTTCGGCCACATGCTCAAGGCGGTTTGCTGATGGCGGTTTCACCTCCTACCATACTTAGAACGCCCGAACCGCCCTTGATCAACTATAAATAGATGTGCTTCACCCCTTCCAACACACACAGCAACATTTGGAGCACTACACCTCACATTTCTTACTTGTTCTCTCTAGTTTAGTAGTAGTAGAGCAAGGCAAAGCTATCAAGGAGAGCTTGTCTCCTTGGAGGAATCAAGAACATCTTGGTATGAATACACATCGGTTCTCCTCTATGAGCAAGCTCTTATCTTTTTTATATAGCAATGCATCTGAATTAGAGTATAGTCTTGTCCATATTATGATCATAACATGTAAACTAGTTCATAGTCTATGTGTTATGTTCTTGATATGTTCATCAAAGTTCTTCATCGTTCATCAAATTAGTATGAATAGAGGAAGAACTAAGGATGGGATAATAGTTCGTTGTGCTGTCATGGTTGCACCTAGCCGAGCCTGTCAATCCGTAGGGTTAGGGTCCCGGGGGGCTAGGAGTTGTTTCCAATTACACGGGCGTGGTGCTCAGGTATGCGGGAATCAGCGGATATGTCGGTACCCTACGGGCAGAGGGGTAGGTGGGCAGGTGGTGACAGCCCTGTCCATCCCTAGCATTCCCCCACGTTCGGGTATTCAGTAGGAGTTCGTAAAGTCTCTATCGGCTGGCAGACCACCTGCGGGGATCTCCCTATCATCACAGACTTAGTCCTGATCCTAGTCTTATTAATTCGATGTAATTACTATTCGTTGCATAGCTGTATATGACCAATGCCTGCTCACGTAGTTATTCTTTATTCTTTATTTTATCTTTTATCCTTGAGGTTGCTCCAATGTGTGTGTCCACTATCTTATAAACCTGATTTAACCCCTGCCTATGCTATGCCTACCTATGCATTCAATAAGTGATCATGTTTATACCAAAAGCTAGATGAATTCACCATGCCCTCCTACGGGAAATTATAAATACGACACCCTTGAATACTCACGGGTTGAAATGCTACAATGATAGTTCTGTGCACTTGCAGAGTAATCTTATTCCTTACTGAGCTATCGATTGGCGTACCTAAGTACCGTTACTTAAGGATTGTAATTCTTGTTGCACCCCACGGCGTCGTGCCACAGTATTGCATATCGTAAGTAATGACGGTTAGGAAGGCCAATCCGGCACTTCTAACTGCTATTACCGGACTGCATTACCTAGGCCGGCGCCACTAAGGGCCAAGGATTACCTTTCTGAAGTAATGGTGGTTGGGAATGTCAACTTATGTTTCTAGTATTATTATTAAGGACGGACCTTTAGTCTATCTTTAGTAGTAATGCTAAGAAACGCCAACAAGCATTTCTGGCGCCGTTGCTGGGGACGGACTTTTAGTCTATCTTTTGTAACGACGTTAAGAAATGCCAACAGAGGACTTGATGCCTTTAATGAATGATGGGTTGATGCCTCCAGGGGGGTTTGCCCCTTTATTTATAGCCCGGTGGGATGCACGTGCGCTGTAGGATCAAACCGACTTGAAACAAGGGCTGAGATGACTCCACAAAGACGGTGGAAGAAGGCTCCAGAAGCTGGGCCGAAATCCTAGCAGGGGACGCCGGCCGGCCCAACCTGGTGCCGGCTGGCCCCAACCTGGGGGTCTCGGGTCCCGGTGCCTCGGGTGTGTTCCAAATGCTTCTAGTGTTCTCGTGATGATGTTTTCTTGGCGGTTAAGTTACGTGGTAATCATGCTCTTTAACCCTTTTTTTATGCTTTTCTGGAATAGCCCCTGGAAAATACAGAACATGCTAAACTCGTGGAAACTGTCAGTTAAAATCCTAGACTAGTGTGTATTCATGTATCCTTTGGTGTCTAAAGTTCTAATAAAAGTTGACGTTATCCGCCATCAACAACACCCCCAAGCTTACCTGTTTGCCAGTCCCTTGGCAAACGAACTAAGCCTAATTACTAATGTAATTGGATCAGGAGTTGCTACAATGTTTTCATACTTCCCAAGTACACATGCTGCAAAAATGGATTCTCCTCCGGATTAGACAAAACTGCTCTAACTTTTAAACTTACCCATCTTACCTTTAACTATAGGGCTTTACAGGTCTTGCCTCAGCCTTGAGTAATTAAAAGAAAGAACAATCAAGTCTTGCACTATGTAGCAAATTCTTCACAGTACCAGTTTCCCGGAGTTTTGCAAGTTTTCAAAATAAAACTCAAAGCTTTAATTGTATGACACCCTCAAGTCTCTCAGTGTATATGGTATTTGTGGATCTCACTTAAGGCATTAATGTTATGCCTTCCTATAACTAAGGATTTATAGTGGAGCTTTTAGGAGTGGCAATAACAAGGTTTTAAGCATACTTGCAATTCATATGTTGTAAAGTCAAACAATGGATCCATAGAGAATCGAGGCATACAATCAAAGCAGGATGTGCATGTGTATGGAATATGGTGGATAAGTGTATATGTGGTATTTAGTGGCTATTCCTAATTCTACTTTTTCTCTTTGAAAATGATTCTCTCTCCTTTGTGACTTGGAGGAACACATGGGCTATCTTTTCTCTTCTCTTCTTTTTTTCATTCGGGAGGCGGGCATATAGTACCCATTGTTTTAATGCTGGGACACTTGTCCATCTTTTACTCCCTTTTTATATTTTTGCATAGCCACATGTATCCTTTGAATATGAATAACTGGAGAGATAATAATAATAAGAACTTAGAGCAATTATATCAAGGCTGTCCTACGGGGTTTATATATTTTTGGGTGTTTACTCCTAGTGTAGGAGGAAAAATTTTCATGATGAACATTGATGAAAGTGGAAATGGTTGCGATTACTCCCAGGGTAGAAATAATGCATATGTGCTAAAGTGTGTACGTGATCTTGGTTTTAAAAGCATGACAAGACTCTCATATGGTATTCAACAAAGGTTGACTGAACTCAATGTAAAGCAAGCAGCATGAATGTGCAAAATGTTTTCCTATCTAGATGTATAATATATGGTTTTGGTAGGAATTCACATTTTGTAGTACAAGAGCTCATCATATAAATTTCAAATTTTCAAAATAAATCTCCAGAACTTAGTAATGGGAGGAATAAGATAAATAGCAGCTCAACTTTCATGAATCATATCAATCAATTACCTAGACCTAGCTCAAACATATGCCTCCACAAGTTTCAGGTCTAGAGTAAATTCTTAAGTTAAAACAGCAATATCTAAAACTTAGGAGAATTTAAGTTTGACAACTAGGTATTTGAAAAGTATTGTGACAGAGCAACTCTTCATCATCTCCGAGACAAAATTTTAATGTTCATCATTTTTAATTTAGTTCTAGTCTAGACTGACTCTAAACAAACTCTAATATATAGATAGATATTTATTTGGTTTTCAGATTTCATTTTACTAGCTAACTCACGTGAAAAAGCGATATAATAATAATTATAAATTGGATAGAAAAGTTATACTTAGCTGTATTTTAATTGGAGGGTGCCCTCCCCCAAGTTTGACGTTTGACAGGGTCTTTGATGTTGCAAATTGAGTGATCCTTTTGAGCTGTGTATCAGCAGTGTAAGGACGTTGGGTTAACTAGCTCCTTGATCTTGTGTTGTCCTATGAAACTCAATTGCCAACAAAAATACCAAATCTTATGGAGAGGGGTTAGTTTTAATACCACTCCATAGTAAGTAATTGATTTTATATTTCCATCAGAAGTTTAAGCTTCTTTACCCAATTAGGAAACTTCTCTAAGAGTGTGAACCTTCATGTGCCCACATATTTTTTGTATTTTTGTGGAAGGTGTGGATCTTCATGTGCCCACATATTTTTGGTATTTTATGACTTTATAAAATAGACTCAATAATCGCATAGGTAAAGCTACCTGATAACTAGGGGATGCTCCTCCCCCAAGCTTGATGTTTGTAATACTTGATGCTTGAATGATCTTCAGAGCGAGTTGGTTAGCAACAGTCCTGATGGGTGCCACTAATAAACTCTCTCCTTAGTCATATTATTATTCCTACATAGTTATACTCCAACAAGAAAACCAAAACTCGAGGCTCGAATTATCAAGGGGTTAGCGGTCAGCCAATGAGCACTTTGATTATTCTTTGAGTTGATTTTAATTAATGGATTCTAACAGGATTCCAACAGGATTCTCTTTTTAGGATTTTCTAATTTTCTTATGTAGAAATCAAATATGTATGCATGCTAATAATTTTTATGCCACCACAGGGAATATTCATTCTCATGGGGCCTAGGATTTTCATAATGCAACAAAGCAATTATAAATATTACTACCATCTATAAATCATTTTTATTTTTATGCCACCACAGTAAATATGCCTACAGGGTTACTATAGGTTCATTCACATGGGGCTTTAATTTTTATGATGCAGTAAATAAAGCAGTAAATATTTTTATTATTTTATTATTTCTTAATATGCAAAAAATGATTATGCTAATAAATGTGCTAAGCAAAATTACTAATGAATGCTAATTTAATTAGATAACTACCATTCTAACCTTATGGCTAGGGTACGGAATTTAAAGTCTACCGACAGGACTTGATAGAGGAGAGTACTTACTTAGTAGGTTCATTGTCTGAGGTTACCTTAGTCAATTCCCCATTTTGCGGTGGTGTAGCAGGTGCTTCTTCTTTCTCCTTCCATCTCTTTTCTGTCTCTTCTGCTCCTCTCTTTTCTAGCTCCAGCTCTTCCCTGTAAGCTTCTCTTGATTCTTCATCTCTCTTCATCCATTCTTCTACTTGCGCCTGGATCTCTTCTTTCTCTGCCTTGGCAATCCGGTCCATCCTCTCAGCTTCCGCTTCCCACTCACTCCAGCGTGGTGTTTGTACGGCTTCTTCTTGCTTCTTGTAGTAGTCTTCAGACTTCCCAATCCTTCCAGGGAACTCCTCCCATCCACAGTGAGGCTGGGTAGCCTAACGGCGGGCTCGGCGTTTCCTTCTGTTGCGTTGCTTTCTGATCTGCTCATGGTTAAGATGTGTTTTAAATTGACAACGTACCTTTCCGGTGAGTAAGTTGAAGTGGATCTATCCAGACCCGATGTAGATGAACAGTCTTCCCAAAAGAATAGGCGATTCATCATCCCCCTGCATATCAAGAACTAGAAAATCTGCGGATATATATTTATTTTGAATTCTTACCATTACGTCTTTGACTATGCCTTTAGGGAATCTAAGTGATTGGTCCGCCATCTACAACTGAATATACGTTGGGTATAATTGTAAATCATCAAATAATTCATCATACACCTTTTTAGACATTACGTTGACGCCTGATCCAGTGTCACAGATGGTGTCGAGAAAAATGATATCTCTGATTGTGCATTCAATGATTGGTACACCTGGGTCACCTTTCTTTGTTGGAAATGGTTTCGGGAGCATATGATCATTTTCTGTGTTAATAGCATTGATTAGCTGAGCGGTTCCTTCAGGTACGTGCTGGGGCTTGTTCTTCCTCTATGTTCTATTGTTCTTCTTCTTGGGTGCTGGTTGTTGTTGTTGCTCTTCTTGTTGATGGAATTGCTTTGGGACTGCAGGATTCTTGAGGATGCGGTTCTTGAATGCAAATCTCTCCTTCTTGTCTTTGATGGAGAGGACAATCTTGGCGTGTTCCGCATAGATGATGGCTTTGGTTGTGCATTAGAATGGTCGTCCCAAGATAATGGGTGCCTTCTCATCTCCTCTAGTATCCATGATCACAAAGTCAATTAGGACATACGATTGCCCCACTTTGATAACAGCCTCTTCTAGTACTCCCTCGGGGTAGCAAATGGACTAATATGCAAGCTGCAAATGCATATCTGTGTACAACAAAGGATCACCTAAAATTTTCTCATAAATTACCTTGGGCATTATGTTGACACTTGCGCCGAAATCGCATATAGCCTCTGGAAAGTTGTGACATCCTATAGAGATAGGAATCACAGGTCTTCTAGGGTCTCCCATCTTCTCAGGTAGTGAGTGATCTATCCACTATATATCTGTAGGCTCAATTTGGTGTTGTGTTGCATTGTGAATATCAATAAGGTTAGCAGTTTCTAAATCCTCCGGCTGGCCCGAAATCTTTCCTTTCTCAAATGGAGGGACAGCAGCAGCAAGCTGAGCTAATTGTGATTCTAACATTTTATTAAAACTGTGCTGATCCTTTATAGCATAAGCAAAGGTATCCATTCTAGTATTTATATTTTCTAAAGCTTTATCATTCAAGGCTACCTTTCTAGACATTTGATCTAATAATTTAGATTGACCAGCAACTAAATCTCTTAAAGGCGGAAGATTATAATTATTGTAATTATTACCTTGGTTGTTACCTTGGTAATTATCCTTGTTGAGGTTGCTGATTCCATCCTTGGTTTGGCTGGTTCCATCCTTGATTTTGCTGAGGACGATAGTAGGTGTTGTTGTTGATGAAGTTCACATCCTCTTGCAACGTAGGGCAATTGACATCTGAATGCCCGTAATCTCCACATTCTTCACACGTCATGCAAGAATCATTGATATGCATGACTTCCTTCTTCTCTATGTCGAGCTTCTTCATAATGAGGTCTAGCTTGGCAGTGACCATGTCAGTCTCCTTCAGATGATGGATGCCTCCTCCTCTCTTGCGAAGGTTGAGTACGTTCTTCATTACAGCTTGAATTTGAGGCCATCTTCTCAACAAGTGCTTGAGCTTCTGGAAGCTTAAGTGACAGGAAAGCTCCTCCAGCTGCAGCATCTATGGACTCACGGGTGCTTGAGATAAGCCAGTGGTAGAAGGTCTGCAATAGTAGCCAATCCTCTATCCCATGATGCGGACAGTCTTCAATGTAATCTTGGAATCTCTCCCATTGCTTCAGTGAATGATTCGTCATGTTGCTGTTGAAAACTTGAGATTTTCCCACGCAGAGCATTTGTCTTGCCTGTAGGAAAGAACTTTGCTAGGAAAGCAGTTGAGCATCGGTCCCATGTAGTGTTCTTGTCTTTGTTGGCGTAGAACCACTGCTTGGCTTTCCCCAAAAGTGAAAATGGGAAAAGACTGGAGTAAAATAGCATCCCTTGGTACTCCTCTGATCGTGAAGGTGCTGTAAATCTCTAAAAAGTGTTGTAAGTATGCACTTGCATCTTCATGAGCTTTTTCACAAAACTGGCTGGCTTGAACCATGGTGATAAGAGCAGGCTTGAGCTCAATTCCATTCTCCCCCGTGTTGACTGCTGGTCCAGTCCGGAATGTTTTCTGCTGTTGGGACAGAGAACTCGCGCAGCGTCTTCTCAGCCATGTCTTCAAACACAGGAGATAAATCTTCTCCTAAGTTTTCTTCTTCTAATATTGGAGCTGGCTCCTTTGATAAACTAGCTCGAGAAACGATGGGTGTTTTTGATAGTGATTCAGGATCTTCCCTCGTCTCTACAAACTTCTTTCTTCTCAGGAGTTTCTCTGGATCGTCAATATAATTATTTGAAGAGAAAAACCATTCATTCATCACCCTGCATAAGATAAGCAAATGATAAAAAAACAAGGGTGTACCTGTTTGAGTTAGAGATCAATCGGTAATATAATCTTATCCATTATGTATACATATGCTATCAATATTTCCTAATTTTAATGTGCCTTCCTCGGCAACGGCGCCAAAAATGCTTGTTGACATCTACTAACGTCACCAAATATAACTATATAACTTTTAATGCGAGAGGCGAGATTAGAAGATGAATGGTAATTAATTAATTTGTCATTAGCAACTAGCCACTTTTCTATTACCAACATTCTTATGCAAGAAGTAGGTTATCATCCCTAATTAATAATGCTAAGAATAAATAAAGGTTTCATATATTAATCTATGTGACTAGGCAGAAATAAATATAAATAATATAAACTAAGATCAGTTCTGCAAGCGGGCAGATAATTATATCATTGTAGCATTTTACCTAGAGAGTTCTACCAGATTGTCGATTTATATTTATACCAATTGAGAAGGACTAGGATAAACTACAATCTATTATAATGATAGTGATGGTATACAATGGATAAGTGACATTACCGATGTCATTTACTCTACTCATAACAGGTAGAGGTCACAAGATAAATAAAGATAAAGGTGATAAGTATGATCAAGCATCATAAATAAAAGATAATCATCAGAGCACTTCTCTAGTCATAGTAATAGCTAGCCAATGGATAAACTAAGGAATTAATATCAAAAGTTATTCTATGACTATATCAATGAATAACTCTAATTAGTGCAATTACATCTAACAATCATTATTAGACTAATCCTATATCATGATCACATGCAAAGGGCATCATCTAGGAAAGGTGTGAAACAGAGTCATCACCCAACTTCGCGACCGTGCCTGCTGGCCTACATACGGGGGGTGGACTACAGAGGACTCAACGCAGCTATCACCTACGCGATCTACCACATGACCCGGCACATCAGAGTGCACTCGCAGATAAACAGAATATCTAGACACCACGTCTACATATCGTTCATCATCTATCCATCGTACGCATGAATAAATGCTATACGAGCAATTATATGAATTCAATAAGATCAAACCAACTATACTAGACATATAATCAAAGTAGACAAAGACTATTCTAATCAAGAATATATAAACTATTAAGAACAATGTTTCCCTAATCATAATGAAGAATACAATAATAGAGAAAGAACTAGAATTATACCGAACTCCGTGCTCCAGACAGACGCCGGGGCTCCAGATCCGCAGAAGAACTAGAACTCCTCTACTCTCTAATCTAACTAGGCAAGAACTATGAACTAGGAGGCTCTTGATGAACCAGGAGGCTCTTGATGGCATGAGGAACTTGATGCCTTGAATGAATGATGGGTTGATGCCTTCAGGGGGTCTGCCCCTTTATTTATAGCCCGGTGGGATGCACGTGTGCCGTAGGATCAAACTGACTTGAAACAAGGGCTGAGATGACTCCATAAAGGCGGTGGAAGAAGACTCCAGAAGCTAGGCCAAAACCCTAGCAGGGGGCGCCGGCCGGCCCCACCCTGGCGGTCTCGGGTCCCGGTGCCTCGGGTGTGTTCAGATGCTTCTAGTGTTCTCGTGATGATGTTTTCTTGGCGGTTAAGTTACGTGGTAATCATGCACTTTAACCCTTCTTTTATGCTTTTCTGGAATAGCGCCCTAGAAAATACAGAATATGCAAAACTCGTGGAAACTGTCAGTTAAAACCCTAGACTAGTGTGTATTCATGTATCCTTTGATGTCTAAAGTTCTAATAGAAGTTGACTGTTATCCACCATCAACAATCACCCTGCATAAGCTACAAAAGAATAAACAAAGACAGAGGTGAGCCAGTTTGAGTAAGGTTTGTATGGTTTCTCGACATATTGGTGTGGTTCCATATGAGCTATCTATATCTTATGTATCCCAAAACAACCTTCCCCGAAAATGGCGTCAAAAATGCTCGTTGACTATTTCTTAACGACGTCATTAGAAATAGAATTAGACTCTATCCCCAATAACAGTGCCAGAAATACTGGTTGGTATAAATTATTGTGGCACCTGATTAGCCTACAGATCACTTGAACTCTTAACCTCTATCTCTTAGAAATAACTAGGTTGTCATCCACAGCATGATTCTGAAATATCTATGAACTTTCCTCTAGTAAGTGACTGAAATAATTATATTATATCCGCAAGCGTACAGATAAAATATACATCATTGTAACATTTTACCCAAGAGTATTCCGGGTTGTCGATTTATATTTTATCAGTGGGAAGGGTTGGCGATAAAGAGTTGTGGATGTCATATGCACATGTAAATATGGAGATAACCACGCATGATCTACTTACTCAAAACAGGGGTTATGTCACAATAATAATAATGATATGTATGATAAGCATAATGATCAATCAATAGATAATAATATAATCACTTAGTGCACTTTCTATCTAGGTACTAGCATGGATTAGGCAGAAGCATAAGAATATTTCTAAGGCATGCTAACTATAGTACTAAAGGAATATTAGATTGATGCAATTATACTAGCAATCATGGCAAAGATACTTTATACTGATACTTAGAGAAATATTACTAAGGAAGATCAAGAATGCAGTCAATCTTCTATAATAATAATAACTTTCTAGTCCACCTATATTCGAGGTGCGGACTACAAATGATTCAACGGGATTGCCATATCCGCGATCTACCACAGAATCCAGAATATAAGGCGCATTTACAGACAAACTACATCTAAGCACCATGCTTACATGCTGTTGGTCACCTATCCATGACGTCAATGAATGAGAGCTATACAAATTTATGTATGAATATGAATGTATCTTAACTATGCAAAGTATATATTCTAGATAAGCAATGAATAGCATAATTAAGAACATAATCAACAGTAGAACAATGTCAGTCAACTTTATCTAAAGCACTCAAAAGAGGTATAAGATACGAAAGAGACCTTACAATAGCTCCAGGAAGCCTCGGTCCAGATAAGATCTGGAATTCAAGTAGAACTTACCTTCTTCTACTTCTAAACCTATGTAGCTATGCACTAGATGGTGAAGCTCTAATAATCTAGTGTTTTTGGCACTGTGAACTAGATATGACTTGATTGATATGAAACCCTGGGGGGTCTGGGGTTGTATATATAGGCCGGCCGGATGAACCATAGCCCTTAAATCAAACCGACTTCGACGAAGGGTGGAGATTGATCCTTAAAGACGGCGGAGAGTCCACGTCGAAGGAGACGCGATTTGGCGACTCTAACATGTCGACTGACCTGGCAGTGGGGTTGGCCGATGCCCTGTCTCCGCAAACGGGCCCTGCTTCTGCATGCGAGTCTCTGGTGTTCTCTAAAATGTTTTTGATCCCCTTTCGCTGGCGGAATTTGATGTATTAGTCCGACATGTGGGTCTCTTTTGCTTCTTTTCTGATTAACACTCTACAAAACACTGATTCACCAAAACTGTCGAATTATGTCAGTTAAAACCCTATGCTATGGTGGTGTTTGTCTTTATACCCTTATTGCATATTTAGTTGACGGGTAAAATTATACAATAATTACCATTAACATATTATGTTGCGTGACCCATTGAGTGTGGAACATTTATTTAATAGATGGCATAAACAAGGCAAGAAGCAGTATACAATACACTGCTTCTGACTGGTGCAGCGGCTTTCTTTTGTTGGTCTATATGGCTAACAAGAACTGACATAATTTTTAAGAAATCTCAACCATAAAACTTATTTACTGACAATATTCTGTAGAGCGATATGTCATACACCTAATGCTGAGGCCCCGACCACTGAGCGAATGGGCTAGCTAAGGCCCAGAGGAAGGCCCTGGGAGGGGTGCCGGTGCCATAGGCCACCGCAACGGCCGTTGCATCACATTGTCTACCATAGTTTACGGAAATATATAAATAGAATCATTATTAAAGTTTGTTTAGAAAAAGAGAAACCAATCTATTAGGATATATCTAAGGTTTGTTTGGAATAGAATCACACTAGAGGTCATAAATAGGAGAAGGATGTAATCATTCTAATTAATAAACAATAGAGTAAAAGCTTTTACCTTATTTCTCTCTCTACCCTGTGTGCCGCCTGTCCCTCTCGCCTCTCACGCACGCCACACCTCTCCCTACCCTTCCCCAGCCCTAGCCCCATGCCCTAGCCGCGCTGCCCCCTCCCTGCCTGGCCATATCGGACAGGAGCGGTTGTCCGACCATCCTATACCTTATGTTGTTTTGTTTTATAGTTTATATTCTGTTATTCTATCCTATAGTTTGTGATGTTCTGTATTTGCAATATCCCTCTTTTTTCCCTTTTTTCACTCTAGTGGTATTTTTATTATTATTATTTTTTAATTTATTTTTATTTTTATTATGTTTTTATTTTCCTTTTTCCAGTCATTTCATTCATTCATTTTTCTTTTCCTTTTTTTTTTATCTTGTGATGTTCTATACTTCTATGTTATAGCTGTGATGTTTTGTCTCTATAAAGCTCCTACTTTTTTCCTTTTTCTTTGTTTTTATATTTTTTGTGGTCTGTTTATTATTTTCTATTTTATTTTTTATTTTTATTTATTGTATGTTTTATTATCCTTTTTCCCTTTCATTTTATTAATTTATTTTTCCTTTCCTTTCTTTTTATCTTGTGATGTTCTATGCTATAGCTAGTAATGTTTCTGTATTTGTAATGTTCCTCTTTCTTTTGCCTTTTTCTTTGTTTTTTATTATTTTCATGAAATTTTTATTAATTTATTTTTTATTTTCATTTTTTGTGGTCATTTTTCGTTCTGATGAGCTTTTGTTCACGTAATATATATGATGTCCATGATGTTCTATGCTTCTTTTGTAGATGTCCTTTTGTGTGTGTATGATGTTCGCGTAGTATACATAGAATGTTTCATGATTTTTTTTATTGTTCGTATAGTGTTAATGTGATGTTCTACTTTCATGGTATATATATGTTGCTCGTGTAGTATACATAGGATATTCTAAGCTTTTGCCAATGTTCGTGTAATTTCAAAACGATGTTCGTCGATTATCTTTAAATATAGGTTTATTATGATATAAATATTCGTTAAAAAATTTATTGGAACATATTCATGTGGGATATTATTTTGTAGAATTTATTGTAAGGAACATGATGGTGCAATCAGATTTTAATTTTGATACTTGGTTTAGAAGATATGACTTTTTTTACATCCCAAGTACATATGAACAGCCTAGTTGGATGGCTGCTGCTGTCCGCCCCTGACGGATGGTAGCAAATCCCCTGCCTCTCCCTCTCTCCTCTCACACACGCTGCCCTAGCAGCGCCGCCCCCTCCCTACCCAACCAGCGCCGCCGCCCCTCGCCCGACTCCTCCCCATGGCGCAGCCGCCCCCTGCACAACCCTAGCCGCTACCTCCCTAGCCCACTCCCCCCAACTAGTCTCTCTCAGTATAGGCGACACCTTTAGACCTAATTACATGGTCAGGATGAGGAAATGAACTGCTTCATACAACCATGTCGTGAGCTGGAGTCTGAGTGATGCCTTGTTTTTCTTCCCATGGATGGTGCTTTGTTATTAGACTTTAGATATAATCATTTTTTAATGTGCGAGACTATTTTAAATGGTGAACTTTGTAATAAGCGGGGTCTGATTTGTCCTTAGACAAGACCAAGCCAAAAGATATTTTTTGTTGTCTAAAAGAACTAATATCTCTATCTCAATCTCTTCTCTTCTCTACAACTAAAAAAGCCGTGCTGATATCGTCAGATTCTACTGATCGCTTCACCCGGCTGCGAAAACCGTCGTCTACTCGCACGCCTGCCCGCCCAGCGCTCCCAGCAACCTTTCCCTCAAAATACCAGCCAGACAATCACGACTCACTCGCCTCGCATGCCCATCTGACAACCGCCACATTTGCGAAGGAATCCACCACCGTGATGCTTCTACCAGAGCAGTGACCCAGCGACAGCGGCGCCATCCCTCTCGCGCTCACCGGCCTTGCCAAAGCAGCGGCCCAGCGACGGGGCGTGGCCAGCTTCCTCGCCCTGGGCTGCCGCCGGGCACCATGCGTGCACACAGTCAGGATCCCTATGGCAACCTCCAGGGGAGCCACCCTTAGCTGCTGTTACGGTAGAGCGCCACGGCCGTCATCGGTCTCCGCCTCGCCGCCGCCAAGTCCAAGGTGCATCTGAAGCATCGAGTCTAAGGAAGCGGAGCCAATGGAGGACGGGAGATTTGTCTTTCCCATCGGGGGCCTAGAGAGAGGGAGAGATGCGGCGGCGGCAGGGCACACGTGAGCGGAGCTAGGGAAGACGGCCCAGGAAGTGCCGGCACACGTCCCGCTTTTCTACTTCAGTCTCTTCCTCGCGCTCAGTGTCGACGGCCGCACCCCATACTCTTGGTGGTACGCGCTCTAAACCCTAACCTCCCTGCCCCCTCCCAACCGATTCTTGGCCCTCACCCTCCGCTTGGATTCGATCTAATTGATTTTGTTTCAGCGAGCTGGGGGATTTTAGTTGCTGGGTAGCCATTGCCTCCACTACCGCAAGCTCGTGGTCATCCTCACGGTAACACCTCTATCTATATCTTCATAATACTGCACTTGTGCTACCTAATATAAGTTCACCTGTGTTGATAATATGAAGCAGCTTTAATTTGCTCTCTAAGGTTTCTTATAAGAAGCCAATTGTTTATTGTGTTAGCAATAATGGTCGGTTATTAGAAGTCTGTCCCTAGGTAAAGATTTATTGAATCTGAAAACTGTGTGAGTCGTTATTTTGCTGACTAGGTTGACGGCCGGCTGTAATGTTAGTGTGAATCTTTTTGCAGTCGGATAGTGTGCTGCTGGTAGGATTTGCCCTTGGTAGTGTTATGGACTTGTAATGCAATGAATATAGCAAGCAACACAGATTTTTCTTATACTAGAAACGAAACATATTTATTGTTTTTGACATACAACACAAGCAAAGTCCAGTAGTGACACAGCAAGGGACTGTCGTCGATATACTTATTTATTCTAAGGGATTCGATTATTCCAACGCCTTGCATCATCGCATGGCACTCATCAGCTTGTCGTAATCACTCGCACGTTCTCGCTGACGAAGTCGTCAGGGCAGCGTGTAGTCTGTGAAAGTTAAAACAGACTCAGGTGAGATCAAAACTGCACAAATGTATATGCATAGAACGAATCTTGAATATATATATACACACACACACACACACACACACACACCACATACCTCCGCACTTGTATCCGACGGGGCGATCGGCCATGTTGCAGCGCTTGGGGATGGTAATGGCGACCTCCGGCTTGATCCCGGCAGCCCTGGCGGTGCCGGACAGCATGACGGCGCAGAGGCAGCTGGGGCTCTGCCCGATGGCGTGCACGGCCGAGCAGCAGCTGCTCGTCGGCGTCGACTGCGGGTCGTCGGCGGCCGAGATGCAAGGCGCCAGTCTTAGCGCCACCCTGTCAGCGGAGGATCTCCCACACTCCCCCGCGCCATGCGCCACAACGGCAATCACAAAAAACAAGGCAAGCACAACCAGCGGCCTCATTGGTGATGCGTTCTGTTCTTGCGGTACTAAGCTCTGATCTACTACTCCACTAGTGTGAATCAGCCAGCTGGTGCCCTCTCCTACAAGGCTGGTGGTGCTTATATAGTGCTGCTGACACTGATAAGGGTTAGTGACTGCATTTAATTCGTGATCGCTCTTGGCCAAATGGAATGACCACCACAGCACTCGAGCAGTGGTAGTGTTGTCTCCACTTTGGCTTGTGAGTGGTCACTTGATTAGTTGCAAACCGACTATAGTTAGTGGGCTTCTGCATTGGACGGCACACTGCACGCGCGGTGGCCTCCTCACTTCTCAGTGTATGGATGCGACATAAGCCATCAACCAGATCATAATGCTTCTTAAGTAATATGGAAACTGGGCGATGGGTCGAAGGGCACGCTCGCCTATGTGGGCACACAGGAGATGCGGCATTAATATATTTTTCTACACTAGCGTCGGTGGAGGCTAGTGTTTCTAGCAAAATATTATCAAGTGGTACCTGCACAACGTACGGTGATGCGCGCGTATGGACAATCAAGTGGTAGCTGCACAGCATACGAGCGGCGTGATAATTCATCATCTCTTGGCCTTGCACCATCTACTCCATGGTTGCCATCTAGCTCATCTTGGGGTGGACGTAACCTAGATCATACACAACATTAAGTGCAGAGGTTAGCCCACAAATGATTGTCTCAATTACCAAAATTTACATGGAGCTTTCAAATGGTCAGTCAATAAAGTTTCACACGGAGCGATAAATGGGCTAGAATCAAAGGGTAGCATTACACCTTAGCTAGGTGTCGTGTGGCAGAAGGACATAGTAATGGTGAGTGTTATAGGTTGCGCAAGACATGATCTTCGTAGGCCTTCGGGAGTTAATTAGTGTGCCTTGCTAGAGGCCAATGCTAACTATTGCTTGGAAAAGGTTTTCGGGTCACGAGCATTTGATGAGGACATGCCACTGGTTAGTCAAGTAAAGCAAGTGTAGCAATGGTTGATTACTCGTATCTAAGCAAAATTCCCAAAAAGAGGTGAACTCACTCCTAGGCTCCTAGCTAAAATTAATTTCAATAAACATAAGAATATTATACTACCTAAGTGTTCTACTTTGATTGTACTCAGGTTTAAACATGAAGACATGGAAGACATGGTCCTAAAAAGTGGATCTGTCGGAAAAATAACACGGATAGACGACCGGACTAATCTGCTGATAAGAAAAAGTAACACGGGCGACGACTAGACAACTGGCAGGAAAAAATAACACCAACGCACAATGAAAAGTAACACCGCGGAAGGTCCGTAGTCTCCTTGGAACAAAATGTTGGTACAACTTCTCATGCAAAACTGTACCATTCTACAACATTTTGTGGTGTATGTCATATATGGTTGGAAAGCCTATCAAGTCTACTTTCACACCTAACAAACGGCGCATCTTTTGGACAATAATGTGTTATGTTTAGATTAGTGGAGTTTATTCAAGGGGACAGCAGTCAAGCGAGACCACTTATGAATCCATCTCGTGATGACCTTTCACATAACCTACCTCAAAAACTCCAATTTGTTTTCATACCTATTTAGGAGGGTTGTTCCTAGTATAAATATTCCTTGTCTCTAAGCTATAGAATCTTTTTATAAATTTATAAACCGCATGATATTGCAACCGAGTTGCTGAGAGTTCTTACTCAAACCATTGTTCTTGTTCTTTTTGGACTTGTTCATGCTATATGGTTACCAGTACGGCTGCACTGTTTTGTGTACACCACGTATCTCGGAACAAAATGGTTTCCTGGTCATGACCGTTTCATGAGGACATGCCACCAGTTACTCAAATTAAGCAAGTGTAGAAGGGTTGATTACTCGTATAAGCAAAACTTTTCCAAAAAGAGGTGAACTCACTACCTAAATTCATTTCAATCTACATGAGAATATAATACTACCCTAGTATTCTATTTTGGTTGTACTCAGGTTTTGTGTGGCTTAGTTCTAGATTGTGATTCTACGGTCGTTCGGTGATCGAGTCGAAGTCTACGTTGTTTCAGTGTGTCTCTCTCCATCACTTGGTTGCATCTAACCCTATTGTTTGTAGCGAGTATTCTTTGTTCTTCGAGCTACTGTGGTCAAGATTGGGCCATCCTCAAGGAGCATCCTTAATGTCACACACTTAAGAAGGGAGACTAAACGGACAAATCAATCAGTTGGATTAAGTTCATAATGCAGTAGTATTTGACCATACCGATTGTCTGTGGAAGATAGATAGAAATATGGCCAAGTCAATGTGGGCGTATCCAGCCCATGTGGCCCAATTAGCATATCCTTATATATATGCTAATATAACCACCGGCCCAAGTTTGGATTAACGCTAATCACCTAGGAGAGCACGCAGCCGCGGCACTTACCTGTATGTGCATGCGCGCGCCGCTAGTGTGCGCACACGGGCCCTACAACGCTTCTCCCTCGTAGTGCTGCAGTCCCTCGAGCACACCGTTGAGTGCTATCATGCTCTGTCACGCCGTTTTCCCCTCCGTATGTGTAAACGTATGTATATGTGCTGCTATGTTGATTGACGATGTGCGTCAAGAAGGTATAATCTATGATCGTCTATATGTTAACAATCACGTATTTATGTGGTTTTAAATTTGAGATAGCATGCTTCTTCCTTATCTCCGGACTCGTGGCTGCCGAGCGTGGGCAACCTTTGTCGAGACCCGACGACGACTCAACGAGCGACTGTTTGGCTGTTCCTTGGTTCAACCCACTAGCCCAGCAGCAAACCAAGAGCCCACATGAAGACCCAACAGTACATCCATCCTCTCGGCCACACAATGGAGCCGCCCAACTGATGCCCAGTAAAATCCCTGATCTCCTTCTGTAGCTTCTAGACCCTAACCCTTGCTGGCACGCGGCGCTGTTCCAACTCCACTACCAAGGGTCCAAGGCTGCTGTCGTCGCCCGCCGGAGCCTCGAGCAGCCCAGCGTGTGGAGCAACCGCGGGTCCGCGGTGGCTGTGGCCGGACAGCCGGCCACACGAGTTGCGACTACCCGAGGAGGAGGCAAGAGCAGCCCTTCGGCAGCCGACGAGGGCCGGGAGCAGCGGGCAGCGACCAGCCGAAGGTCCAAGGTAGCGAGCTAGGCAGCAAACTATAGCGCAGAACGGCGATGGATGGAGGAGGAGGTGGACGTCTTGTGCTATTTTTTTCTGCCATATGTCATTAATAATTTGTGTGATTATAGCTTTTTATCATAATTGTGTGATTGTAATAGGTGAATGCGGTATGATTTTGTCCATATGATTTTTGATTTAGATAATCGTTAGAATTTGCCCCCACCTTTTTTTTTTTTTGCTCCATCACTGTAACGACCCGCGTAATCTATCATAAACAGACTTGCCAACCAGCAGGGTCGCCGATCACCATTGCCCATCCAGGAAAAAAAAAATTAATGATCATTATAAAGTTCGTGGGGTCGTGCGATATATAAAGATCGTGGGATTAGCAGAATACTAGAAAAATCAGTGCGGCCTTTGCCGCACCCTACTTGAGTACTTGAGCATGCCAGTGGACTATTACCATAGGATGCAGCATGAAGGAACTCATAATTAGCTAGGGATGGAAAACGGGTCAGATATGGATGGTAATAGATATGGATGCCGCTTTTCATGTTTTAAAAATTGGAATACGAATATAGATTCGAATATTCTCGGATACAAATACAAAACGGATTGTTCGAATATGAATACATATTTGGATATTTGCTCGATTTACATGACATCACATATATTATTTATTTTAGCTTGGCATTGGAACAATAGAATTATCATGTACGTAAAAAATCCAAGATTGAGTACAAAAATCACGTAGATACCTAAAAAATATTTATTACTACATATTTCAATAATTAAATATATAAATAAATAGTTTTTAAAATAGTATTCTAAAAAATAATGATAAAATAAATTAAAAAATGATTAAAATATATTAAAATATGATTTATGTCATTAAATAAATAAACTATTTGAAAACAATTGTCATTAATAAATATATTAGTTTCACATTAGGTTGAAAATAATATATCCATATTATGGTTTAGAGATGTGCTTCGTTTTATTCGAATAGAAATCCCATCAGATACAGATATGAATTCGGATTATTAATGAAGATAAAACTGAATACGGATATATCCACTTTAGTATCATTTCAAAATCGAATACGAATACGGATATCCATATTAACTTTAAATCGGATATAGATATCGGATAATTTAGATATCCATTTTCGTATCAGATAATATGGATATTCCATATTAACTTACGAATATGGATATGAGATTCTACCAACCGAGCTGCTAGGGATATTGTGTTCAATCATTTAACTGATTAATAACTAATTGTAAAATAGATTCATTTCGTATTTGAAAGATCAAATGGTAGAGAGAAAATATCTGTGTTTATTTCATAACTAAATTTGGTGCATGCGCCGACAGCAAGCGGTGCGAGTGTCGGCTGTTTTGGGCGGCCTCACGAGGCTTGTCAGCTCACATGTCCTCCGTGGCCTCCCCTGATCGCCTGGCCATGTCCACTACTCCTATGTTCATCGGCGGCGGAGGCAGCGCTAGCCAGTGGTCCGGTACAGTGACCGAGCAGGTGCGGCGCGCCACTTGCACTCGAGCCATCTCGGCTAGGAACCGAAGGCACAGGATGATCTTTTAAACTTGAGATGCGCCAGAGAAGTTATACATGAAAGTAGCACGTGAAAACGTAGCATGCTCATGAAGCCTCTAGAGCTTTATGCTAGACTAACGGTTCCGATTTATCATGATATGCTCGAACCGTCATGCTTTTCTTGGTGATGTGGCCCAATAATGAAATGCTAGAGCTTGACTCTGGACTAGAGATATAGAGATGGAGATTCTATTACATACAAGCCGGCCTCTTATTATATAGTAGAAGCATATTTAAAGCTGAAGTGGAGGGCACAAATTAAAGTGACAGACGGAGTTTGGATCAAAATTATTGACTTGACTTGGTGAGCATGTTCTACCAGTCCGGCAACTTACAGCCATTTAATTATGGTTCACTTGAAAACAACAGGATAGCTATACCGTTCTAAAAGGATTGGTTTCCGGTTCAGCTCTGTAGTGGTTTTGGTGACCAGGTGGGCCTGGGTTTGGTGGAGGGGACACATGACAGACCATCCGCCAAAATAAGATACTGTCAAGGATGTTGTATCGTGCAATGTAGATCAGGGATTAATTAACAAATACTGCCAGTACATTCACACCGGCCGGCGTACTATATAACAATAACAACTGGTTCAAAAGTTGAAGTGGACGTCACAAAGTGATAAAGTAGTTGGTTCAATTCGATATTATTGACTCGACTTGGGACGCAAGTGTGTTGCCACGGTAATAACTTAGTCTATTTGTTGACAACAGACCAGTACTATCCATCAATGCCACAAAGACGCAACCATTTAATGATCAGGTTCTCACGTGTAGGCTCCACGTCAAAACCTAGAACAAAAATCCGCGTGTTCACATCCTTAAACGATAATCTGATGAAAATGATTCATTACGACAGGCGGCCACTTCTATCTCTCTGTGTGTATTTGTGTGTGGTCGTTCGCTTCAACTTGTAATAAGCATTTATTTTGGTTTCTTTTTGCCATGTAACAGTATTTTCTTCTCACAATATTATTAGCTTTCAGTTTCAGTTTCAGTTTCAACAAACAGAGCCAAGTCTTGTAAAATCACACAAAGAAGCAAGAAAATCTGCTCAACCACACGTACATGGAGCAAGAACATGATTATATTATATTCTTCTAAAACCATTCGAAAGCAAACGGCCTTCATTTCTTTTGGCCCCACAAGGTGAAAAGGGGACAGAACTGAATGCACATAAATATACCTAGATATAAACAGATTAAATAATAAGTGCAACACCGAAATCGCACGACAACTACCTGTATGCATACGACATTCTTTGGCAATAGAGCAACTCCAACAGGAGCCTCAAAACATGGTCTCTACTTTTTATTTAGGTGCTCCCATATTTTTTGGGGCCCTGTTTTCTTGACTGAACGAACTTCAGCAGAATAGGGCCCTTACTGCTTAATTACCTCTATTTTCTCACACATTATATGCGTATATATATTGGAAAATGTCATATTATATAATAATTTATTTAAACTATAAAAATAAAAGCATTATATGATAAAATTATAAATAGAAAACACAAATATTCAAATTTAAATTCAAACATAAATTTAGTTCACAACATTTTTGCAAATCAAATAACATAATCACCAACAAAAATACGAACAAAACAACTAACTTGCGCCTAGTGGCGGATCTAGGATTTTAGTTCAGGATATGCTGGCTAAAAATTTTCATATACAACTCGGTAAAACCATTTCACGATTCATTAAGAAATTATAAATATTTCCAACGTAATTTAGCATATATGCATTAAATAACACAACCTTAAATTTGAATATTAAGTTGAGAATATCTACAAATTACAATATAAACTGTTCAAACGCCATACTGGTAGTTCAAAATATAAGCATAAGAAAGAGTAGGAGGTTTACCCTATACCAAATTAGGGTATTGATTTGCATAGCCAGCGCCTTCTTTGTTGCGTGCTCATGAAAAATAGATGCAATGTCAATGATACCTACACCCGCATGGCGACATGATATTATGTACTAAAGTTTTTATCAATCGCAATGATGTTGAGCGAATTCCAATGCATGATGACTTGATGATGTTAGCAATGAAAGTAGATGTTTTTTTTTTCTAGAGAAAGAAGAGGATAAAATATCTCACCTCAATGGCCTGAGCGGATCCCATATTCCCATTTAGTCACGGCATCGCGTATTGAATGGCATGGACACTTGTGTGGATCGATCCATTCATCAAAAAACGATGGAACCGTCATGTGGCCAATGTGTCATCGCATATCCCGTCTTGGCGTTGTGTGGCCACGGGCTGCGTCATCACCACGTGAGACCGTGGCCCAGAACATGGAAAGCCTGTTCTAGTGAGAGCAAAGTAGCTGCGGGCCGCACGGTGACCTCTTCCAGGTAAACTTTCTCGATTCTTTTCACATATGTTCCTGCATATACTTCAGTACGTGGTAGGATTTCAGGGTATGCCGGTGCATATATGGCATACCCATCCGCCCATGATGCGTCATGACATGCCCACAAATGCTCCAAAAGATCATTTTAGAGTTTCTCATGTCCCTCTTTATCTTCAATATCCTTGTGTATCCTGAGAAACTCTGACATTATATTTGGACTGCGGCGTTGGTATTCCTCCAGCCTCAACACCTCACCCCCATCTTGATCATAGTCACATCGTTGTCATCTTTCTCATTTTCAATTACCGTATTATGCAAGATTACACATGCTGTCAATATGTACCATAACATTCTTGCCCCAAAATCATGGCAAAGCGTGAGTACAAAACACCAAATGCTCTCTCAATATCCTTCCTAGGCACTTCTTGAGCTTGTTTGAAGTGAGATTTCTTTTTACCTTGTGGATTTCTATAGTTCTTTCACAAATGTAGCCCAAGAAGGATAAATACCCTCTACCAAATAATAACTCATGGTGTACTTGCTGTCATTCATTGTATACTCAACCGGAGCTGAAGTTCCTGAAGTTAGCCGTCGAAAAAGGGGATACCTTCGAAGTACACTGATATCATTTATTGATCCTGGTAAACCAAAAAATAAATGCCAAATCCACTAATCCTCCTATGCAACTGCTTCAAGGATCATAGTAGGACCATCCACATGTCCCGAGTACATATCTTTCCATGTAGTCGAGCAATTCTTCCATCTCCAATGCATACAGTCAATGCATTCAATCATACCTGACCAGCCCCTATTGTTGTTTATCTCTAGTAACATTGAAGTATCCTCAACTGTGGGTGGCCTCAAGTATTTCTCACCAAAAACATCAACTACTGCTCGAACAAATTGCTTGAAGGCCTCAACCATAATGCTCTCAACAATTCTCACAACCTCATCCACGGAATATGTAGGAACACACTACTACAGAAAAGATTTTTAGAAACGCCTCCACTTTGTATCAGAGGCGGTTAACCTAGCAAACCACCTCTAACCGCGCCAAGGAGCACTGTAGCATTGTAATAGCCTCTGATAAACCATTTTCAGGGGCGATTAAATTAAGCAAACCGCCTGTGAAAATAGATATATCATCAGAGGCGGTTCTCGTACGTTAACTACCTCTGATGGTCTTATTTTTAGGAGTGGTTCAATTAAGAAAACCACCTCTAAAAATGGCTACATTCAGAGGCTGTTCTCATACTACATAAGCTAATATCGTAAAAGCTCCGATCACTTTCTGAAGGGTAGTTGCTCCAAGAAACCCTACTGCATTTAGCTTTTGCCTGAAACAGTCATCATGTGTCTCAACTCCATGGACAATTCTCAAATACAATGGTTTAGACATTCTAAATTTCATCCAAAGGAATTTGTAATTGTAAATTGGAGGATCTGTAAAATAATCTGCAACAATGCGCAAGTTATAAGCATACATGTCTCTTGGCACCACTTGAAGACCAGGCATTGAACCATGGCGATGCTTCTTATGACTCCTTTCTTCTTTATCAGCACAAATTAGCATTAGTGCAACCAAATTGTCATCTTCCGATTATTTTTCCTCCCACCATTGCTCAAAAAATTCATATCAATCATCAGTAAACACCATCTGCAATATCATTGTCACATAGTAATATATAATTTCAGCAACCCAATAAAATTACTTGTGTAGGAAATTTCATTCAGTGCTATTTGCTAGACAGGCAATCTGAATTTCATTAGGACAGATAGGAAAGTTATAAAAAAATTGATCTACAGTATGCACTCCTACAACAATAATGCATAAGTAGAGAAACGGTAGGTCTACTGATTGAAAAAATCAACCTTCACTAGTGACTCTGACCAGATGAGAGTATCTGCGCTACTGATTTAGAACAAGCAACCTTCACTTGTGCTGTACATTGACAAAAAGAAATTCCTATGCCAAAAAATGATAACCATCTGCACAATAATGTAATATGTGAAGCATCTAGGACCTAGTGGTTTTGGTGATTAATGACAACAAGGAGGTTATTATGACTAACGTGTGTTTTGCAGGATAACCTAGAGGTTAGGTCATAATAACATGTAGGTTCAAGTCCCTAGAGATGGAAATCGATTCGGTTTTCAAAGGACGGAAGCAAAGACGGTGATAAGCTAGTTTCAAGTGTCGTTTAGAGTTGAGAGACACTTGGAGTATTTTAGGTCTTGTTTTTGACTTTGGCCATACTATTAAGAGGGGTTTGAATGGATAGCTTGAGCTAGACTTGGCTAGGAGATGGTAGTGTGGTGCACACTTATCAAACCTAGGTCTAGAGAGTGCAGAGAGGTTTGGTGAAGTATTTAGAATAAACTTCGTTTTGGAAAGTTATCGATTCAAGTGATGATTTGGGACAAATAGGAGCACCGGACGCTACACCGGACGCGGGCCAGAGCGTCCGGTGCAATCTCAGAATGCAGCGGACGCTTTCTAGAACCACCGGACACGCAGTGGTTACTGTGTGGGCGTCCAGTGCTTAACCCTGGGTTAGGGTATAGCACCGGACAACCATCGGACAAAGCCGGGAGCGTCTAGTGTCCACACAGAGAGGTTCTAGAAAGGGCTTTTGAGCACTGGACGCGTCCGGTGAAGCCCCACCGGACACTACCAGCGTCCGGTGCATTCAAAAGCCTACAGGTATAGTAGCCGTTGGAGGGGGCACCGGACAACCACCGGACGCTTCTGGTGTAAACTTAAGAGCGTCCGATGCTCCCGAAAACAGAAGGTTTTGTGCCTAACGGCCATGGGCTTGTGTGGGGAGGTTTTTATACTCCTTGTGCTCGTCCATGGGAGGTCTCTTGCCACTTCTAACAGCTGAGAACACCTTGAGACCTTGAGAGCTAGCAAGAGCACTAGGGAGGTTGAGTGAATTGCGAATTCGAGTAAGCTTCTTCCCTAGAGTTGATCAAGAGTGACTTGTGTGCATCCATCCATCTCTTTGGCCTTGTTTGGTCATGTGAGAGTTCGAGCTTGTTACTCCTGGTGATCGGCATCATCTAGACGGCTTGGTGTCGATCGGAGGCTTGGTGACCACTTGGAGAGCTTGTGGGCGGCCCAAGCCAAGCTTGTGAGCAGTTGTAGAGAGCACTTGGTACTTGCCTGGATGAAGGGGCAGCTACACCCTTGCGCGGGGTCTCCAACGAGAACTAGTAGAGAGTGCCGACTCTTCGATACCTCGAAAAAAATTAGGTTTGTCTTTCTATCTCATTTACTTTCCCATATTTATTTTGTGCTCTTTACATTCCTAGAGTAGAATTGCATGTTTAGGACTTGGCTCTAGGTTGCTTAACTTGTTTTAGGCGTAGATCACACATAAGCACTTGTGGGGTGAGATTGGGCAAAATGATGATAGGTTAATTTGTTTTGCGAAAAATTATTAGTTGCCCGATTCACCCCCTCTTGGGCATCCTCGATCCTTTCAATTGGTATCGGAGCCTTGTGCTCACTAATTCGGCTTAACCGCCAAGAGAAGGATGTCCGGGGGTCAGGATGGTCCCCTCCCGTCTTTGACGGTAATGATTTTCCTCATTGGAAAATTCGTATGGAGGCATACCCTGAGGCGGTGGACCTTGGTGTTCACAAAGCCGCCACGCAAGGTAACCACAAACCTAAGCCCGACGCTACCCTCACACCCGTTGAGGAGGAACATGAGAAATGGAATGCTAAGGCTCGAAACATCATCTTTAGAGGCCTCAGCAAAGAGGTGTTCAACCGTGTGAGGAACCACAAAAACGCCCATGCACTATGGTCGGATATTTGCGCGCTCCATGAGGGAACTAAGAATGAGCATGAGGAACGATATTATATTATCATGGACAAGCTCAATTCTTTCAAAATGCTTCCTAATAAAAATGCTAATGACATTTATTCTCACTTGAATATCATTGTAGAGGAAGTCAATGACCTTGGTCTCACTCAAATCACTCCGGCCGAAGTTGCAAGGAGGATCCTCAATACTCTTCCTATTGACAAGTATGGTCACATTGTGACCGTGCTTTATCAGGGGATCTCTCCAATGCAACTCCCACTCAAATCTTAGGAAAGATCAATGCTCATGAGATGTATATGAAGATCACTCCCCAAGATGGCTCATCATCAAAGAAAGAAGAGAAGAAGAACTTAGCTCTCAAGGTTCGAAAAGAAAGGAAAATCTTAAGTCAAGTATTCTTCTCTTGACTCCACAAGTGATGATGATGATGATGATGTGGAGATTGCTCTCATGGTGAGGAAGATGACCAAGGTGCTCAAGAAGCTCAACAACAAGGGAATCAAGTTTGATTCCAACAAGAAGAAGTTCTTCACAAGTAACAAAAGAAAGCCCATCTCCGAGATGGATTGCTACAATTGTGGGGAGCTTGGGCATCTTGCTCATCAATGCCCAAAGCCCAAGAAAGACAAGTTCAAGAACAGGAACAAGGGCAAAAGGCATGACTCTAGTGATGAGAGTGAAGATAAGGAGAAGAAGGCCAACCCATTCAAGAAGAGAGAAGGCAAGAAGAAGCAATTCCACAAGAAGAAGAATGGTAAGGCATACATTCTTGGTGATTGGCTCACGGACATTGAATCTTCTAGTGGCTCTTCCGGTGAAGAAAGTGATGATGAGAAAGAGAAGGTGGCCGCTCTTGTTATTGGGACTTCACTTCCTCCACCGCCATCACCGCCCTCATCTCCAACACACCTTTGCCTTATGGCTAAGGACAAAAAGGTACAAAGTGAAGATGAGAGTAGCGATAGTGACAATGAGTATGATTCACCAACCTATGATGAACTTGCTAGCTTGCTAAATGATTACACCAAAGTGATAAGAAAGCTAACAAGTAAAAATGAAAGACTAAAACTTGAGAATGGTAACCTCTAAAGCTAGTGATGAGTTTAGAGAGGAAAACCAAAATGTGTCATCTAAGCTCAAGAGCTCAAATCCAACATAAAGGAGCTCAAAGAAAAACATGACAAACTTGAGAAGATGCGCATTGAGCTCACTACTAGCTACAACATGCTAAAAGAGGACTGCACTCAAGTTAAAGTGAATTATAGCAACCTTGCTTTAGCTTATGACTTGCTCTCCGATGAAACACATGATGCTCCTAACCTTGTCGTTAAGTGTGATATAGCTACATCATGTGATGACTTGATTGATGAAATCATTGAGTAAGGTGCTAGTAGCAAAGGCAAGAAAGTGGTGGTGGCCGATTGCCATGATGACTATTTGAAGCTCAAGATTGAGAATGAGAACTTGAATAAAGAGCTAGAGAAGAAATCAACCACCAACACCATTGTCATTGAGACAGTGCAACAAGATGATGAAGTTTACTTGCTTAGAGAATAGAACAAGATACTCAAAAGTGAGAATGTCAACTTGCAACCTTGTTGGAAAAGAACAAGAAATTGAAGCAAGAGAAGAATCATCTCACCATTGGTTTGCAAAGATTCATAAGAGGGCAATATCTTCAAAGTGACCTTCTCATGAACACTGTGCTGAAGTTTGATAGAAGTGGGATTAGTTACATGGGTGAGAAGGTGCAAAATATTAGAGGTCAAAATAGACTCGACAAAGCAAAGAACAAGCCAAGTCCAAGCCGAAGAGATGCTTTGAATGTGGACAAGAAGGACACTTTACTCATGAGTGCAAGACTCCACCACCACAACCTTCGCCCAAGCATGTTAGGCCCTTTGCCTTTGATGCTCAATACATGCTAAGAAAAGATTCTAAGGGCAAAGTGAAAGTCATGTTCCTAGGTCCCCCCAATAAGAATAGGCCTAGAAAATTGTGGGTGGCTAAAGCTTTGGTTAAGAAAGTCTAGGAGCCCTTCTCAAGTATGGGTTCCTAAACATCAAGCTTGATTTGTTGTGTGTAGGTGAACTACAAGACCGGTGGCTCTCATCGGGTAATTGATAGTGGATGCACTCAACACATGACCGGTAATATTCATATGTTCACCCCACTAGAAGAGAATGTAGAAGACCAAGGAAAGATAACATTTGGTGATAATTCAAAGAGTAAAGTGCAAAGGCTTGGCAAAGTGGCTATTTCGAATGATCAGTGCTTCTAGTTGCTTCTTTGAGCTTCAACTTGCTATCCATTGGGTAATTGTGTGATCTTGGCTTCCAATGCCTATTTACAAGTGAAGAAGTGGTTGTTTCTAAGAAAGATGACAATGAAGTAATCTTCAAGGCTTTTCGGTACAATCGTCTCTATCTAGTGGACTTTAACTCGGAAGATGCTAACTTGAATACTTGTCTATTCACCAAGCAATCTCTTGGGTGGCTTTGGCATAGAAGGCTTGCACATGTTGAGATGAGTACCCTCAAGAAGCTATTGAAGAAGGAGATGGTGAGAGGATTGAAAGATATTGTATTTGAGAAGGACAAATTGTGTAGTGCTTGTCAAGCCGACAAGCAAGTGGAAAATACACATCCATCCAAGGCATTTGTATCAACCTCAAGACCATTAGAGCTACTTCACATGGATTTATTTGGGCCAACAACTTATGAAAGTATTGGTGGCAAGCTCTATTGCTTAGTGATTGTTGATGACTTTTCAAGATATGCTTGCGATGTTCTTTCTTCATGACAAGATCGAAGTTGCCGCATCTTTCAAGAAGTTTGCCAAGAGATGCACAAAATGAATTTGAAGTGAAGATGAAGAAGATTAGAAGTGTGTTGACAATTCCTGACGCAATCACCAAGGCTAGAGATAACCCCGGACAACAGCGCCAGAAAGCTTGTTGACACTAAATATAGCAAGGGGGTAAAACCGCAAGCACACGGTTGTCAAAGTAGCTTTCACCGGAGTATTCCAAGGTATCGATTTTCATAGGGAACGTGAGTGTTCTACTAAGAATCAAGATCATCCTAAGATAACTAAATGTTTGGGATAAATAGGGTAGAGAGGGTCTTAATGGCAAAGGTTCTAGATCAAACAATGATTGTTCACTTCGAAGCTCTGTTTCGGTCAAGCACCGCAAAAGATAACTTGTGCCGTTATAGCTTCGGGCCCTACGCTTTAAGAACTTGCACAAACACGTGGTGGACTACAGAGACTAGATGGGGTTGTCACCACCTACTAGCTACCACACACCCAAGGAGCAAGCCGCACACACTGGTAAACGATAGCCTAAGCACCATTCCTACACTATAGCTTACTACTCTAATCTAGGTATACCAAAGATAGACTAGAGCACTCAAGTAAATGAACAATGTACCAATGAACAATAGAAGTAGAACACTTACAGAGCCAAGTACCTTAACTAAGAAGAATCCCGGAGCAGCTCACTTGAAGGAGACCTGCATCCGCAAAGATACACGCCGAAGATGGTGCCGACATGCCCGGCACTCCTCCAGCTTCTCCTCACTCTCTCCCTTTCTTCTACTCCTCACTAGGAGAGCTATAAGGCTATGACTCTCATGTGGAGTGTGTATCTAGTGGTTTCTCTTACAAGTGAGGCAGGGGATCCTATTTAAAGTGGAGAGGTGGAGTAGAGGCTACTCCATCGCCACGTCATCGATCCGCGTGATGTCCATCAGGCCTTCGTTGGATCAAACCGACCTCCAACCGTCATGGGATCAATGGTGGGGGTAATTGTGTCACATGGGGAAGTGAACCGACTTGAGTAGAGTGGCGAGCGCCGTAGATGTAGGGTGGCCGCCCCCTTGATTTGAGTTAGCGCCTCAGATGCATTCCTAGAGGTCGGTAGAAGTTGAACCGACTTGGTCCCGGTCGGTTTGGGCACCGACTTGGTTGTGAAGAGTCGGTAGCCCCACTTGTCAGGGCCACCAGACCAAAATGTGATCCACTATGGCCCAAATGACATGAACCATCTTGGATGGGCTCTAGGATAACGGTTGTAGAGCAACTGGACTTTGGCCGTGCCGATTTGCTGAGGTGGTCAGGGCGGGCGCCCTGTAGATAGGGTGGGTGCCATCCAACTTGGGCCAAATGTGCTCATATTTGGTGAGCATGTAGGCCTCTTAGTTAGCTTTACAACGCCTGGTCGTATGCCTGATTCCGAGTCCAGATGTATCTTGGGTGCTCATTTTACCTGAGACTGCTCCTACGGCTCGTTCTCCAATCTCCGGAAAGCGTAACCTTATCGTCCGACCTCCGATTTGGGTGAACCAAAACTCCATTTCAAACTCTTTAACTTGGTGTAGTCACAATAAGCATGGATGAAGCCTTTTCTCCTTATATATCGTCGTTTGTACTTACTTTGCACCTACACTCACATAGCCATCACAACTTGTGGAAATCGTTAGAAATAAAAACCTATGACTATGGTTTGTATCATTTTTATGACCAAATTAGGCATTGTTGATGGTATAAAATGGGATGTTAAGGACAGTAAACAAAGTGACAATGGGAAAAAAATTTGATAACACAAACATTGAAGTATATTGTGATGAAGTTAGGATCAAGCATTAAGTGTCATCCACCTATACACCTCAACAAAATAGAGTTGCTGAAAGGAAGAACCTGACATTAATCACCCTTGCAAGGACTATGCTTGATGAGTGCAACACACCATAGAAGTTTTGTCCGGAGGCAATCAACACCACATGCTATGCATCCAACCGGCCTATTCCCTCACCGGTTGCTAAAGAAGACCCCCTATGAGCTAATCAATGCAAGAAGCCGGACTGTCTTCTATTTCTGGGTGTTTGGTTGCAAATGTTACATCTACAAGAAGCGGCAACATCTAGGGAAGTTTCAAAGACGTTGTGATATTGGCTTTCTTATTGGTTACTCATTGAAGTCCAAAGCGTATAGAGTATTCAACAATGCCACCGGCCTTGTTGAAGGAATATATGATGTGGAGTTCGATGAATCTAATGGCTCTCAAGGAGAGCATGAGAATCTTGATGATGTAGGTAATGAACCATTGAGGAAGGCTATGAAGAACATGCCAACCGGAGACATCAAGCCCAAAGATGATGAAGATGATGGTGATGATGTGCAAGTGATCAATCAACAATCTTCATCAAATGTGCCTCAAGATGATGAAGATAAAGATGGGGTGGATCCACATGAAGACACCCACATCACACAAGAAGAAGTTGAGGCACAAGCATAAGATGTTGATGCTCCATAAACTCCTCCTCAAGTGGTTGGTAGAAGAACTACTCCACTCCTACAAGCTCATCCTTAAGATCTCATAATAGGGAGTCCTTCAAGGGAGTAATGACTCGCTCACAAAGGCATGCTCAATTCATTGAACATCACTCTTTTGTCTCTTGCATTGAGTCTACTAGCATAGAAGAAGCTCTTCAAGATCTGGATTGGGTGAACACCATGCATGAAGAACTCAACAACTTCACACACAACCAAGTTTGGACACTTAAAGAGAAGCCAAAAGGAGCAAGAGTTATAGGCACCAAGCGGGTGTTCCGCAACAAGCAAGATGACAAGGGCAACATTGTGAGAAATAAGGCAAGGCTCGTGGTAAAAGGGTTCTCCCAAGTTGAAGGCTTGGATTTTGGGGAGACTTTTGCCCCGGTTGCAAGATTGGAAGCCATCCGTATCTTACTTTCATATCATCTAATCACAACCTAAAACTCTTTCAAATGGATGTGAAAAGTGCATTTTTGAATGGCTTCATAAATGAACTTGTCTATGTTTCACAACCACCCGGGTTTGAAGACCCTAGATAATCAAACTATGTTTATAGGTTGTCCAAGGTGCTATATGGCTTGAAGCTGTAATACCTCCGGTATTACGGTTAATTAAAAACTGCCATGTCATCATATTTAAATTAATTGTCTGCATCTGATTGTGCTTAGGGCTTGTAGAGTGATTTGATTGTGAATGAAAATGATTGTGCAATTAAATTCATAAATGAAACCCCAAAATTAAATCCAAAAAGAAATTAAAAAATAAGCCATAATTGGATCCCAAAGCCTAGTTCAATAACTATAAGGAAACTGATGAAAATCTTTTAATAAAAGTTGTAGATCTTTTAAAATGGAACAACTTTTATTTTTGGAGATTTTGAAGTTATACAGGCAAAATTCAAATTATACTCAAAACAGTATGTTGGAATTTGAATTTGAAATGCCATTTCAAAAATTATCAAGAATCTGACCAAACACCCTAAATGAAAGTTGAAGAGCTCAGCACGTTGAACAACTTTCATTTTTACAGATTTTCAAGTTGTGTAGAAAATTTTTGAGAATTGAACTGGATTGCATTTGAAATTCAAAAACCCTTTTTACCCCTTTCTGATATTTTCAAAAATATCTCGAATTTGAACTTGGTGCAGAAAGAAAAAGTGTTCTACATGAAATTTGGCACTACTTTTATTTTTGGTGATTCACCTGTTACCATTTGAAAGTGGGAGATAAGGATCAAATTAGGGGTTGACCTATAGGACTCTAGCTACAGTAGCTGGGAAGGGGCCCCTACTGTGGCGTGCTCGCCGAGCACGCATGAGCGCGCCGCGCGCTGCCGCCGTTCGGCCGGGGCAGGCACTGTCGCCACCGCGCTTGGGGTCGCGAGGGGGCCCCGGACCTCCCTCGCCCTTATCTGTTTCTCCTCCGCCCATATAAAGCTGACAACCGCCCTCTTCTTTCCTTTCCCCATCTCCTCTGCAGCCAGCGAACTCTCGATGCTCGGCGAAATTTGTCGTGCCCCGTCCACCTACACCCACTCCATCTTGCCATAAGCTTCGTCACTTCCTAACGCACCCGTCGAGCCCGCTGGTGTGCCTTCTTGTCATCAGAAACGCGCGGGCGTCTTCGTCTTCTTCCTCGCGTCCGGGCGGAGCGCCGCCGCAAGCCATCTCGCCATGTCCAGCTCTCTGCGGTGAGCTTCTTCCTCCTAGGTCTCATGTTTTGGATTCCGTAACTCTCATTGATGCTCGTGCGCGCGGTGGTTCTTCATTCGGTGCTTTAGGGTCGTCGGAACGGGAGCCTCACCACCGGAGCACTCCGCCGCATCCACCGCCGCCGTCACGCTCGTCTCACCAGGCCATCTCTACGCCGACCTATGGGTGTTCTTGAGTCTCGGTGAGCTCCTGCGTCATTTGCGCCCTAAACTTTAAACACTACTGTCCTGTACTTGTCGGAGTGCGGCGTGCCACCATCACCGAGCCGCCATGGGCGGTGTCGAGCTCGTCACCGGCTGGTCCTGGCCCATTTCAGTCCATAGGAAAGTGTGCTGGGGTCTGGGTTGTCCGTCGAAGGTGTCTCCCTTGCCGGGGAAGTCGCCGGCGACGAGCCGCCGTGTCACGAACGCTCGTAAGGCGCGGCGGGAGGTAGAAGAAGGGAGAGTGAGAGAAATAACGGGCAGGGCCCTGTTGTCAGCGAGCCTGGGAGTGAGGGCGCCGCGCTGGGCCGGCTGGGTTTCTGCTGGGCCGTGCTAGGCTGAAAGGAGTTTTCCATTTTCTCTAGGATTTATGTTTTTTTATTTCCTGCTTGAATGAATAGTAATAGGATTTATTCTTTTTGTGGGAATAAATATGCCATGCCAAAAATCATGAAAATATTTGAGAGTGCTCTCTGCAGTAGGTAATATTTAATAAAAATATTAAATATTGTATTGGAACACTTCCTGGAGGAGGTAAAAATCAATAGATTAAACGATAAATGCAACTTTGTACAATTTTAAGTAATTCTCTGTAATTCCAAAGATCATAAAATTTATTTTGGTACTGTTCTAGCTGTTGGTAAAATTTAGGCTCATTTATAAGTAATTTAATTAGTGGTTAATTATTATTAGGATAGTTGGTTAAATAAAACGGTAAATAAATGTTAATGACTTTGGGTTGTGTGATTTTATGATTGATTGTGGTCCTAGGTCAAACACCCTTATGACCTAGGGCATCTTAGAGTAAGTTAATTTAAATAGTATGAAAGTCATTAGTAATTGTAGCTGTTTAAATTATTATGTCTTGTATTTTCGTATCATTGCATCGCATTAAACCATTCATTATTGCATATGTGTAGCGACCGAGAACCAAGAAGTAAAAGCTGAAGTGACTGCTCAGGAGGAGGTTCAGGGGTTTGACATCTGCGGGACTGATCCTGACCCTACTCTCTTCGCACTTCAAGGCACGCCCCGGTGCATTTAAACCCTACCATGTGTTTTATAAAAGTTCATCACTTGAGTTAATCTTTTGCATTAGGTGGATAGGAGTTGAGTGATAACCATTTGATGCATTACCATCCTTCACTTACCCTAAACTGAGAACCTGATTTATTTAAAGTATTGAAAAATGCTTAGTCATGCTTAATTATTAGATTTGCAAAAATGCTATTTTAAGCTATGATGATATGAAACAAATGAATCATTAAAAGGGAATGGTATTGTTCTCGTTCGATGGCAGTGCACTTGGCCAGTCCATTGTCATCAACAGGGATGGGTTTTCCGTTTGGTGGTCATATGTTTGGGTTAGAGTCCCAACTTATCGTCTCCAGCGAAAAAGGGATGTGAAAACCGGGTGGTCACCAGTGTACTTAGATTAGAGTCCCAATGCATGGTTTCCAATGAAAAAAGAATTAGAGACCGTTCGTTGTTGGCCTGTTGTGGTACGAGACTTTGCAACTAGCCACATACTATGGAAAGCTCTGACTCCGGTGGCTCTATTGCTTGAACCGACGACCACACACTGGGAGTGGAGAGATGGTGAGAGTAAGCTTGTACCCTCGTGGCCGGCGTGCTGGATTGGAGGTGTACGGTACTCTGGGTGGTGCAGGACTAGTTCAGGGATGGATAAGCCGTGGTAGGCGGGGTTGGTATATACAAGCTTAGGTGCTTACATATACAGTGTGGTTAGGGATCCCCAGTTGGGTACTTAATCGATTCGAATCATTGTTGCTCTTCAGTTATGGAGACTTGATCCTCACACCTACATCGAATAGTGGTTCGGAACTAGGATGTTTTTGAGAATGAATAAGTAATTAGAATTGAAGGATACATGTGAAAGAACTGAGATCTATGTTTATTGATTAAAATAATATTGAGTTAAAATATTAAAAGTAGGAATCAAGATTAGTATTGCTTTTCTGCAAAAACTTTGACTCTTGCTAAAGCCTTACCTTGACTCTGTTCAGCCTGCATTCCTGAGTCTCACTTTTTTCTTTAGTCGGGTAAGTCTTACAGAGTACTCCAGTACTCAGGGTTTGTTAACCCCTGTTGCAGGAGATCAGTAGCCGAAGGTTTGTCTTGCTCCCTGCTGCGTGACCATTGTTCAGGAAGGAAGTGAGGAAGAGTGAAGTTGGACCCTGTGGGCAGGGTTCGTGTTATCATTTATCTAAGTATATTGTATCGTGGTTCCACTGCTACTATCTTTTAAATTATGGTTTGTAATAACTACAATTAAATTCTATTTGGACAACTGGTTTGTAATCTAAGTATTATGTGATCTTTTCGCACTTTTACTCTAATATATTTTATTATGAAATGTTATAATCCTGTAATGGCTTCGCAATGGGATCCTGTTGGAGAAACGGGCGCTGATGTAGCCTGGCAGAGCCTCCTAGATTATCTAGAACACGAGCCCGGCTGTAAGAGGTCATTAATGACAATGACAGGCGCCTATGGGCCACATGATTTAGGCTGGTTCTGTTATAGAAGCAAGCCCCTCGGGCTTGGTATGATGGGCCTCCTGCGACTTCCTCATCAACAAGGGCTTCAAAATTGGCTTGGTCGATATCACACTCTTTACCAAGAAACATAAAGGGCACATCTTCATTTATCAAGTTTATGTCGATGATATTATCTTTGGTTCGATTAATGAAGATTTTTGCAAGGAATTTGGTGATATGATGTCCAAGGAGTTCGAGATGTCCATGATCGGTGAGCTCACATTCTTCCTCGGCTTTCATGTCAAGAAATTGAGGGAGGGGACGTTCGTGTCGCAAGAGAAGCACACGAAGGACCTCCTCAAGCGCTTCAAGATGGAAGAATGCAAGCCCATCAAGACCCCCATGCCTACCAATGGACATCTCGAGCTTGATGAGGGAGGTAAATGGGTTGACCAAACTCTCTATCATTCTTTGATCGGTAGTTTGTTGTACTTGACCGCATCTAGGCCCGACATCATGTTTAGTGTGTGTATGTGTGTGCGCTTTCAAGCTAACCCTAAGGAACCTCACTTAGTTGTGGTAAAAAGAATCCTTAGGTACCTAAAGCACACCCCAAGCATTGGCCATTGGTATCCCAAAGAAGCTAACTTTACTCTTGTCGACTATTCCGATTCGGATTATGTCGGTTGCAAGATTGACTGTAAAAGCACATCCGGAGGGTGCCATTTGCTTGGAATATCACTAGTTTCTTGGTCCTCCAAGAAACAAAATAGTGTTGCCTTGTCAACAACCGAAGCGGAATACATTGTCGTGGGTGCTTGTTGTGCACAAATCCTTTACATGAAACAAACCCTACTTGATTATAGAATTAACATAAAAAGGGTGCCTTTGTTGTGTGACAACGAGAGTGCGGTAAAACTTGCTAATAACCCGGTTCAACACTCCCGCACTAAGCACATTGACATCCGCCATCACTTCCTTAGAGATCACATTGCTAAAGGTGACATTTCCTTTGAGGGAGTGAGAATAGATGATAACTTGGCGGATATTTTCACAAAACCATTGGATGAGGCACGGTTTTGCACGCTAAAGAATGAACTCAATTGCCTTGATCTAAGCAACTTCACTAAAAGATGATCTTGTGTTATCATGTGTATTGCATTGTAACATAAAACATGTCTAACTTTGAATTGCACGTAGAGCTTGTCTTACTCGGTTAAGATAACCACCCAAAAGCGTGTGAAGAAGCTTACCCAAGCATAAACTTGACAAGCAACTAGTTTAATTTACCGAACTTGAATTGCATGTGCAAGACTTTTTGTTCTTCATTAGTTATTGGATTTGATTGCCTATTTTCTTAAAAACTACTTATGCCCAAGGCAAAATATTTGAAAAATTGAGGGTTTGAGAGAGGATATCTCATACCAGTTCCAAACAGTATTTATTTGCCTCTTATTGGTGTTGGAACTTGGTTGGGAGAAAGTTTCACGAAGACCGGAGGAGAAAACAGCACTGAAAAGTGCACCGGACGCAGCACCGGACGCTGAGCAGTGTCCGATGTAAGCATCAGTTCTGCAGATAAGATAAACAGGAGCACCGGATGCTTGAACAGTGTTTTCAGCGCGTCTGGTGAAGTTTTTGGAGCATCCGGTGTGGATTCAAGGAGAAGGTCCAGAAGAGTACACCGGACGCGGAGCTTGTCTGGTGGGTGGTCACCAGACGCGTCCGGTGTGAATTTTTGCTCTCGGGTGCTCTCTGATGGCGCACCGGACGCGTCCGGTACCACTGTGTGAGCGTCCGGTGCAACATTAACCGGCGCAGTTGACTCTATTTTGACCACGGGTCCCACATTCTTTCTCATTCACCCTTTCGCCGCCTGCCCGTACGCCACCTCGCGCCTCCCGTGCCCTAGCTCACCGGAGCGCATCCGTCCTCTACCGCGCGCTGCCACTCCTCGCCGGCGCTGCCATTGCCCTATCCTCTGCGTCGTGCGCCCTCCTTCACGAGCAGCGCCGTCCTCCGCCGCGCGCCGCACCAACCTTCCCGCTCGCGTTCTCCAGTTTGCCTCCAGGCTCCTCGCCGCTGGCGTTCTTGGATCCCTGTAGGAGGCAAGTCCTCGAGCTCCCCTCTACGCGCCCCTTTTCGCAGTGGTGAGCTCCTGCCCTTGATCTATGCCCTAGCCCACTATTCTGCAGCGTATGCTAGGTGTTCGATGAAATGTCACTTACATGATTTTCGTCGTTTCTCACAGCTTGACTGAGCTAGGGTATCTCCCTTGAGGCTCTAGGGTTTGGGAAGCCCTTCATCAATTGTCTGGTACTCTCTTTTGGTCTTCAAGCCCTTAGATCTTCGTCTTCACTGCATCTCGTGTCATTGCCCTCTTGACATTGACTTGTGACCTATTGCCGTGGAGTGAATTGCTGTCATACCCATATTTTAAGAATAAAATAGGATGCATAAATGACTCATATGTGCCCCAGGAATAGTCGCACATATAAGCTGACAAATTATAAATGTATCATCACAGTGTTAAATACATAACGAATAAATAATTATTACATAGTCTTATACAAATATAGGTAATAACTATGACGTCACACTCGCGGAAGCTCCATCACAGGGACACAGGTCGACTGGGAGACACCAAGCCTAATATTCATTGCGATAGTCTTCACTCCAATCTTCATCTGTGGTGGTGAATTGCAAGGATGAGCACATTTCGTACTCAGCAAGTACAATACGGGTTCATGAGGCACAAATAGGCTAGACACTGTTTGACTGCGTTTAGCTTTTAATATACATGTTCATTTTAGCAGTTGAGTAGCATCAAGATCCCAAACCCATAATTAATGCAATGATCAATTGTAATAAGGTTAATAAATAGCAAAGATATTAACAGCAATAATCAACGTAATATAATTCATAGTAACCATCTAGCAGAACGTGTGACCAAGGCCGCTCGTGACCGTGAGCACGACTATCATGATAGATTATTAAACTCTGCGCAGAGGTGTACACTTTACCTGTGAGTCATGATTTTCTAATGCTTGGGTTGATCGGACCCAAACACCAGCTAACCATATAAAGCCATTTAAAGGTTCGTCTAACAACTTAGGGCCGCAAGGGTGAGTGGCAGCGAGATGTAGGAACCCTCCTTTTCAATATAGCACATTCCTTCTCGGCTATACACATAAAACTAGAAGCTGTACTACACCCAAGGTGGAAAACGCCCAACTACGCCCTTTCGGGTAACCTCTAACAAGCTAGAAAAGGTCTTTTAAATGACTAAAGCCAGAGCCATATAGCCCTCACAGCTGTACGAAAAATCCCGGTTCATCAGATTCAGAAATCTTATGGAGAGAAACTAGAGCCAAACCATCCAACCCAAGGCTCTAGCTCCCTTTTGAACAGTAATAAAAAAATCATATTAAATTGTTCATTGCACAATCCATTAATCATATCACAAGATTATTGGCATTAATAAAGCACTAGCAAAAGCTACCCAATGCACATCCCAATAGGTAAACAAGGAATCAAGATAGCAAAACTAGATTATGATCTCTAAGGTTGTCAAGGTGGACATATGCATATGTAGTATGAATTTATCATGAATAGGACACAAGGATGGTCCATGTTATACTTGCCTTGATCAAAGAATTCCTGCTGGTCCTGCTCGTAGAAGTACTCTTGATCGTCCACGAATTGCTCACCTTCTACTCACACGATCATCATATCACCACACAAACAACGGGCAATCATACACGAAGCAAACAAGGGAAATTAATTAGAACAGTACACCAACAGAATAAAAACAGTTTGAAAATGTTATAAAAATATTCTAATCGTTCCAACGATTACGGCGATATAAAGATCACGAAAAACGGATTTAAAACGCAGAAGATATGATTTTCCGAAGATTTGCTATAGAAAAATAATTAATATATTATTAACTCGAATTTTCAAAGTGTCAAACTCCCTGTAAATATGTAGAGCTCGCGAATACGAATCTAACGCAATTTGAATCAACTCAAACGGATTTAAAATAATGAAATTATGAATAAAACAATGCAATGGCAAAACTGAAATTTTTCGATTTAATTAAAATGTGATTTTTCCCAATTACAGAATGGAGTGGCGTCTTCCTAATGAAGAAAACGTATTTCCTAGCAGGGGCGCGAAAGGACGGCGGGTTCTAAACTGAAGAAACGTAGGGTCTCTTTAACAATTTTCCAGCGAAGGGGTATGGAGGATTTCCGGCCGTTGGATTCGATCTGGACGTTCCAGATTAGAAGCAAGAGAGGGAGCAGGAGGTGCTGGCTGGAGAAGACGACCAACACGGTGGTTCCATGGCCGGAAGTTGGCCGGAGAACGCATTCCTGCGCTACGGTTCACCAATCTACGCGGGATAAGTCCGAGGACGTCTAGGAGCTTGTGGAGAACACCTCTGTGGCATCAGGAAGAGCAGCGGGCGCTCGTAAAGGGAGCAGCGCGCGCGGTGGCGGAACCGGAAAGGCAGCGAGCTCTCGGTAACCTAAATAGGAGAAAGAATTGAGCAGGGAAAACACGGTTAACTTCCTCGCCTGTTCACGAAGCTTGGAGACCTGCCAATTTAGACGATGAACCCTTGGGGATGCGGCTTCTACGTCGGCGGATGGATGTTTCGTCGTCGGCGGCAAAGCGGCGGCTGCTGCGGCTACGCTGGCGGCGCGAGGCTAATAGATGGAAAAGAGGGGCGCGTGAGGGCTTAGGAAACTTTATAGGGTGCACACAGGACACAGGAGATGGAATCCGATGCGAATTCCTTGATCTGACGGAGAGGGCAGAGCCCTGCTTGTTTGCGACGCAGAGAAAAAAATTGCTGGCACTTCGTCCCAGCAAGTCAGCGCGACAGGCAAGGAGGGAGTGCTCGGGTGGGTCCTCCTGCTGGGCTGCTGGACGGCTCTCACGCTGGGCTGCTGTTCAGGAGGAACGGCCTGTTCGGCCAAGAACAAGGAGGGGAGGGTGGGGCCAACTTGGCCTCTCGGCCAAAACAGAGAGGGGGTGCTCTCGGCCAGAACAGAAACGTGAACAGGATACTACCTTTCCCCTTTTTTTAAACTCAAAACTTCCAAAAATTAATTGAATAGCCAGCAAAACAAAATAACACCAAGCAACAAAACAATGCACGGCAGCATGTATGCATAATACATGTTTTCCAGAACTTAATTCAAGTCAAACTTATTATTTTTCCTATTTTTTTCAAATAACTAAGGAAAATACATTTAAACATTTAAATTTTCTATGTTTTTAAATAGGTCCAAAATTAGGGTATTACAAATTCTACCCCCTTAAAATAATCTCGTCCTCGAGATTGAGATGCTTACTCAAATAATTGCGGGTATGATTTCCTGAGATAATCTTCCCTTTCCCATGTTGCCTCTGCATCTGAATAACGGTTCCACTGAACTTTACACATTTTAATAACTCTACTCCTGGTAATTCTCTCTGTTGTCTCCAAAATCTTAATCGGATACTCCTCATACGTGAGATTATCTTTAATCTTTAATTCTTCCAAAGGTATTTGCTCTTCCGGCACACGTAAACACTTCTTCAGTTGAGAGACATGAAACACATTATGCATAGCGGCTAGATTTCCAGGCAGCTCTAATTCATAAGCAACTTCACCACGTCTGGCTATAATTTTAAACGGCCCAATATACCTTGGTGCTAACTTCCCTTTCATGGTGAACCTCTTCACACCTTTTATTGGTGAAACCTTCAAGTAGACATAATCACCTACTTCGAAAGCCAAATCTCTTCTTCGATTATCAGCATAGCTCTTCTGACGGGATTGTGTTATTCTCAAGTTCTCCCGGATTATCTGCACTCGTTCTTCTGCATCTCTCAGAACATCTGATCCAAACACCTGAGTTTCACCAGTTTGATTCTAAAATAGAGGGGTTCTACACTTACGTCCATACAAAGCTTCAAACGGTGCCATCTTAAGACTTTGCTGATAACTATTGTTATAGGAGAATTCTGCATAAGGCAAACTTTTATCCCAACTGGTACCAGACTGCAATGCACAAGCTCTCAACATATCTTCCAATATCTGATTAACTCTTTCTGTCTGCCCATCTGTCTGTGGATGATATGTTGTACTAAAATTCAATTGGGTCCCCAATGACTCATGTATTGCTTTCCAAAAGTGAGACGTAAATTGTGTACCTCTGTCAGAAACAATCTTTTTAGGTACTCCATGTAGACAAACTACCCTCTCCATATACAAAGTGGCTAACTTTGGTCCTCGATAATCAGTCTTGACTGGTATAAAGTGAGCAACTTTAGTTAACCTGTCTACTATCACCCATATAGAATCATAACCGTTTTGCGTGCGAGGTAATCCCACTATGAAATCCATACCAACTTCTTCCCAATTCCATTCAGGAATCTTCATTGGTTGCAACAATCCTGCAGGCCTCTAATGTTCAGCTTTCACCCTTTGACAAACATCACACACTGCCACATATTCAGCCACATCTCGCTTTAAACCAACCCACCAATACTTCTCTTTAAGATCAAGATACATCTTAGTACTACCAGGATGTATAGAATAAGCTGACTCATGTGCTTTTCGCAGAATTTTCTGTCTTATTGCTGGATCCTCAGGTACACACAACCTCTTGCCATGCCACAGGGTTCCATTATCATCCATTCTAAAACCAGGTGACTTACCAACCACTATATTTTCCGCTATCTCCTTCAACTTCTCATCTTTCAACTGTCCTTCGTGAATCTCTTGTTCAAGTGTAGGTTCTATTACCAGTTCCGCTGCATTGACAACAATTCCTAAGTTTAGATGTTCAAATTCAGCACATAACTCACTCGACGTAGGCAACAATTGCATCTCATTAGCATAACTCTTCCTACTAAGAGCATCTGCAGCAACATTAGCCTTTCCTGAGTGATAATGCACATCCAAATCATAATCTTTAATCAACTCTAACCATCTGCGCTGCCTCAAATTCAAGTCAGACTGAGTGAAGATATACTTCAAACTCTTATGATCGGTGTATACATCACTCTTATGTCCAACTAGATAATGTCTCCAGATCTTCAAAGCATGAACCACAACTGCTAACTCTAAATCATGAGTAGGATAGTTAAGTTCATGTTTTCTCAACTGCCTAGATGCATAAGCAACAACTCTACCTTCTTGCATGAGAACACATCCCAAACCTTGACGAGATGCATCACAATAAATAGAGAACTTCTTGCTCAGATCAGGTAATATCAACACAGGCGCAGTAGTCAATCTCTTCTTCAACTCTTCAAAACTAGATTGACAGGCATGAGACCATACAAACTTGGCATTCTTCTCTAATAAAGCAGTCATAGGTTTAGCAAGTTTAGAGAACCCTTCAATGAATCTTCTATAGTAACCAGCCAATCCCAAGAAACTACGAATCTGACTCACATCAGTAGGTGGTTGCCAATTCAACACATCCTTCACCTTGCCTGGATCTACAGATATCCCACCATTGGACACAATATGACCAAGAAAGGCAACTTTCTTTAACCAAAATTCACATTTACTCTGTTTAGCATATAGCTTATGCTCTCTAAGTTTTTACAATACTAGCCTCAAATGTTCAGCATGTTCATCTTCAGTTTTGGAGAATACCAATATATCATCAATAAACACTACCACAAACTTATCCAGATACTCCATAAACACCTTATTCATCATATACATAAAGTAGGCTGATGCATTGGTCAAACCAAAAGACATGACAGTATACTCATACAAGCCATACCTAGTAGTAAAGGCTGTCTTCGGAATATTAGAAGCATGAATCTTTAGTTGATGATACCTAGAACGCAAATCAATCTTAGAGAACACACAAGCACCTCTCAACTGGTCAAACAGATCATCAATCCTAGGCAATGGATATTTATTCTTGATGGTAACTTCATTAAGTGATCGATAATCAACACACATCCTCCGACCACCATCTTTCTTATCAACAAAAATAACTGGTGCACCCCATGGTGATGAACTAGGTCCAATGAAACCCTTTTCTAGCAATTCCTTTATTTGTTTCTTAAGTTCTTCTAGTTCATTAGATCCCATTCTATATGGTCGTTTAGCTATAGGCGCAGTTCCAGGTAATAACTTAATAAGGAATTCAATGTCTCGGTCAGGTGGCATACCTGGCAACTCATCTGGAAAGACATCCGGAAATTCATCCACAACACGATCCTGTTGGTTCCCATCTTCGCTCACTTGATTCACAGCAGCTGTCGGTGGTTTTTGCACAATCACATCAACACTGAGTTTATCTCCATTGGGCGTAGTCAATTCGACTATCTTCTGTGCACATTTAATCTCTACCTTGTGTTTCTTCATCCAATCCAATCCCAGGATAACATCAATACCGGCAGTTCTCAAAACTGTAAGCTTTTCTTTGAACTCTACCCCCCTTAGAATAATACTAACTGATGAAAGGTAAAATCCAGCTTGCAAAACTCCACCCGGTGAATTTACTATAAGTGGGTTTGTCATTGGTACTATGGGGATGGCATGTATCTTAACAAAATTGTGCGAGATGAAAGAATGTGAAGCACCAGAATCAAAAAGAACAGTAGCAGGGATGGAGTTGACACTGAACCTACCCATCATCACCTCCGGCACTTCCTGAGCGGTGTCGGCAGACACATGATTCACCTTTCCAGTGTGGGATGGCCTTTGACTGTTGCTCTGACTCTGGGGGGTCTGCTGGTTCCTCTTCTTGGGACAAAAGTTGGCATAATGGCCTGGCTCCCCACAATGGTAGCACACTCTGGGAGTACTGGGTTCACTGGTCTTCATGGGGGTGGTGTTTGGATTTCCCTGACGTGGAGTCTGCTGACCACTCTACTGCTGGTACTGTGGGCGCTGCTGAAATTGAGAGCGCTGCTGGGACTGAGAGCGTTGCTGGGACTAATTGCCTTGCTGATTGTTGTTGCGGTTCCACTGACTAATGGGCCCCTGATATTTCTGATGAAAGCCATGCTGAGAGTTGAGACGCTGATGTGTTTTGCTTCCTGAGGACTGTCCCCTCAGCTTTCTCTTCCTATCCATCTCCCTACGCTCATTGTCAAGTACAATAGCATGGTTTACTAGAGCTTGAAAGTTAGGATATGTGTTGCCTTTCAGCTGTAGCCTGAGATCATAGTAGATGCCCTTCAGAAACATCCGCTGCTTGTTAGCATCTTCTCTAACTTCATTTGGGGGCATAGCGAGCCAGATGTGAGAACTGATCATGGTACTCACTGACAGTCATCTGTCCCATCCTGAGATTCCTGAACTCTTCTTGCTTGAGTTCAATCATGCCTTCTGGAATGTGTCGGGCCCTGAAGTCCCTAACAAACTCGGCCCAAGTGATGGGAGGAGCATTGTTAGGACGTGTAGCTTGATATGATTCCCACCAAGTTTGAGCTGCTCCCTGAAGATGTCCAGAAGCGTACAACACCTTCTGCCGGTCATCACACTGACAGATATTGAGTTGTTTCTCCATAGCACGAAGCCAATCATCAGCCTCCAATGGGTCAGTGGCATGAGAAAACACAGGAGGGTGACCCTGCATGAACTCCCTTCTCTTATTCACGGGCGGTGGAGCAGGTGCATTCCCTCCAGCAGGCTGATTCTGGATGAATTGCATCATCGTTTGCATCAACTGTGCCTGCATTTCCATCAACTGTTCCGCCGTCATTGGTGGCGGTGGTGGGGGTTGGTTAGCTCCAGCAGGCCTTCCTCTAGGCATTTGCATTGCAATTTAAGTAAAAAAATTCTTTAGAATTATTCATTAACTCAAAAATAGCAACATATAAGTGCATCTGAAATTTTCTGGCGAGATACATCTGTAATAGTTCAGTAAAACGGAAATATCTGGAGTTCCCGAATCCAATTTATGTGTACCATACACGGTTGGAAAACTAATAAAATTTCCTACAACTTTTATTCAGACCACTTTCCCAGATTCTGAAGTTAAATTTACCAAAATAGAGCAAAACCGAAACTGTTCTAAGATTTCCAGGCTGCACAGAACCTCGTCTTAGAACAGGTATATCTCTCAGCACAAAATTGATAAAAAGGTAAAACTTGTGGGGTTGGAAAGATATAAAAGTCTAGTTATTCCTAGAAAATTTTCATAATTTTTGCACGAGTATATTTATAGATATAACAAAAACATTACAGGCTGCTCTAGAAAACAGCAAGGGTAGAAACAGGTTGCAACTGAATCCACACTATAATTATGACTATAACTCAATATTATTATATAAGAAACTTGTAGACATGCCCACAAAGTTCCAGCAATCATCACAAAGATCCAAATCACACATTATCACAAGAACAATTCATCCAAACACATAGTTCACAACTTCGAAACTACACGTGCTTCTTCTTAATTGGTGACATCCTAAAAGATATATATGATGATAGACCATCGATATTTTGAGCAAGATGAGTATAGAAAATTTTATAAAACAACTAAAATAATAGCTCAAGGAGAATAGCAGAAATAGCTCAAAAGAAGCTATCAAGGGGAATGGCAATAATATGACAAGGATAAGAATTAATCAAATGAATGAGCCAAAAAGGTAGAAAAATAGTTTTGTATCAAAATAAGGTTTGCAACTCGACTAGTGCTAACTAGGCTTGCATCCTACAATCAACACAGCTTTGATACCAATCTGTCACACCCATATTTTAAGAATAAAATAGGATGTATAAATGACTCATATATGCTCCAGAAATAGTCGCACATATAAGCTGACAAATTACAAATGTATCATCACAGTGTTAAATACATAACGAATAAATAATTATTACATAGTCTTACGCAAATATAGGTAATAACTACGACGTCACACTCGCGAAAGCTCCATCACAGGGACATGGTCGACTGGGAGACACCAAGCCTAATATTCATTGCGATAGTCTTCACTCCAATCTTCATCTGTGGTGGTGAATTGCAAGGGTGAGCACATTTCGTACTCAGCAAGTACAATACGGGTTCATGAGGCACAAATAGGCTAGACACTGTTTGACTGCGTTTAACTTTTAATATACATGTTCATTTTAGCAGTTGAGTAGCATCAAGATCCCAAACCCATAATTAATGCAATGATCAATTGTAATAAGGTCAATAAATAGCAAAGATATTAACAGCAATAATCAACGTAATATAATTCATAGTAACCATCTAGCAGAACGTGTGACCAAGGCCGCTCGTGACCGTGAGCACGGCTATCATGATAGATTATTAAACTCTGCGCAGAGGTGTACACTTTACCTGTGAGTCATGATTTTCTAATGCTTGGGTTGATCGGACCCAAACACCAGCTAACCATATAAAGCCATTTAAAGGTTCGTCTAACAAGTTAGGACCGCAAGGGTGAGTGGCAGCGAGATGTAGGAACCCTCCTTTTCAATATAGCACATTCCTTCTCGGCTATACACATAAAACTAGAAGCTATACTACACCCAAGGTGGCAAACGCCCAACTACGCCCTTTCGGGTAACCTCTAACAAGCTAGAAAAGGTCTTTTAAATGACTAAAGCCAGAGCCATATAGTCCTCACAGCTGTACGGAAAATCCCGGTTCATCAGATTCAGAAATCCTATGGAGAGAAACTAGAGCCAAACCATCCAACCCAAGGCTCTAGCTCCCTTTTGAACAGTAATAAAAAATCATATTAAATTGTTCATTGCACAATCCATTAATCATATCACAAGATTATTGGCATTAATAAAGCACTAGCAAAAGCTACCCAATGCACATCCCAATAGGTAAACAAGGAATCAAGATAGCAAATCTAGATTATGATCTCTAAGGTTGTCAAGGTGGACATATGCATATGTAGTATGAATTTATCATGAATAGGACACAAGGATGGTCCATGTTATACTTGCCTTGATCAAAGAATTCCTGCTGGTCCTGCTCGTAGAAGTACTCTTGATCGTCCACGAATTGCTCACCTTCTACTCACACGATCATCATATCACCACACAAACAACGGGCAATCATACACGAAGCAAACAAGGGAAATTATTTAGAACAGTACACCAACAGAATAAAAACAGTTTGAAAATGTTATAAAAATATTCTAATCGTTCCAACGATTACGGCGATATAAAGATCACGAAAAACGGATTTAAAACACAAAAGATATGATTTTCCGAAGATTTGCTATAGAAAAATAATTAATATATTATTAACTCGAATTTTCAAAGTGTCAAACTCCCTGTAAATACGTAGAGCTCACGAATACGAATCTAACGCAATTTGAATCAACTCAAACGGATTTAAAATAATAAAATTATGAATAAAACAATGCAATGGCAAAACTGAAATTTTTTGATTTAATTAAAATGTGATTTTTCCCAATTACAGAATGGAGTGGCGTCTTCCTAATGAAGAAAACGTATTTCCAGCAGGGGCGCGAAAGGACGGCGGGTTCTAAACTGAAGAAACATAGGGTCTCTTTAATAATTTTCCAGCGAAGGGGTATGGAGGATTTCCGGCCGTTGGATTCGATCTGGATGTTCCAGATTAGAAGCAAGAGAGGGAGCAGGAGGTGCTGGCTGGAGAAGACGACCAGCACGGTGGTTCCATGGCCGGAAGTTGGCCGGAGAACGCATTCCTGCGCTACGGTTCACCAATCTACGCGGGATAAGTCCGAGGACGTCTAGGAGCTTGTGGAGAACACCTCTGTGGCATCAGGAAGAGCAGCGGGCGCTCGTAAAGGGAGCAGCGCGCGCGGTGGCGGAACCGGAACGGCCGCGAGCTCTCGGTAACGCAAAAAGGAGAAAGAATTGAGCAGGGAAAACACGGTTAACTTCCTCACCTGTTCACAAAACTCGGAGACCTGCCAATTTAGACGATGAACCCTTGGGGATGCGGCTTCTACGTCGGCGGATGGATGTTTCGTCGTCGGCGGCAAAGCAGCGGCTGCTGCGGCTACGCTGGCGGCGCGAGGCTAATAGATTGAAAAGAGGGGCGCGTGAGGGCTTAGGAAACTTTATAGGGTGCACATAGGACACAGGAGATGGAATCCGATGCGAATACATGTTTTCCAAACTTAATTCAAGTCAAACTTATTATTTTTCCTATTTTTTTCAAATAACTAAGGAAAATACATTTAAATATTTAAATTTTCTATGTTTTTAAATAGGTCCAAAATTAGGGTATTACAATTGCCTTGTCCCGTGGTGCCCCGTTTGTGGTCGTCTTCCCTCTTCGCAGGGTCTACTTCTTACCTGAGGTAGTGAGCCTTTTCACTCTATTACTCATCTTCATGCTTGCTTCTATTAGGGTTTCATATCTCTAGTTGTATAATGCTTATGTAAACCCCTCTACTCTATCTTGCAGTTGAGTCACTGTCTGTTGAATCCGGGGCCAAGCCCGCAGATACGGAATGAGGCCAAGCCTCTGAGTGACAGTTCCACACTTCTACTCGATCAGTGATAGAGGCAGTTGGCAATTGTTCACAGTGATAGTGATCAGAGGTTCAGGGGCAGTTGTTCAGGGTTTGTCAGGGTTTCAGCAGTTCACTCACCAGACTTGCTTATTCGTGGCGTGATGGCCCGAACTAAGCGAGTTGGGAGAGCTCCTCCAGAGGACGACCCACCACCGCCCTCTCGCCCACCAGGTGGCGACAAGGGCAAGGGGCCAGTGGTCGAGCAGCCTAAGAAGAAGAAGAAGAAGAAGAAGAAGAAGAAGAAGAAGAAGCGCACCAGAGAGGAGAGGGAGGCAACAGAGGCACTTGCAGCGGTAGCAGCAGCCGACACGGCAGAGAGAGCAGGTCATGGGAGTGGCATAGTGATTGGTTCCACTCCTGTCTCAGCTGAAGAGAGAGCGTCTGCTTGACATAGAGAGAGAGGCCCACATGGCCCACACCCCTCCGACAGAGGCTGTACTAGTAGGAGGGAAGCTTGTTCAGCCGATAGTTACTCGGGGCTCTTCACAGCAGACCAAGCAGGCAGAGGGCACAGCAGCAGAGGAGCAGCCAGAGTAGGCAGAGGGACAGCCAGAGCAGGCAGAGGAGACTCCGCAGCTTCGCCGGTCTGCACACCCGCATTCTCAGACTTCAGTCCCTCCTAGGGGCGAGACGCAGTGTCGTGGTGGCCAGGCACCTCCTCGCCGGGAAGAGTACCACCACCGTTCAAACCTTCACATTGTCTCGGCGAGGCAGATATAGCTTCTGAGGTACATCCTATTCCACGAATGGTTCCCTCCGCAGCGGGACCCCAAAGCCGGCCCTCGCTTCTTCCACCCACTGCACGAGGACTTCTTTCGGGCGTTCCTCAGAGCAGGGACTCAGTTTGCAGGTCACAGAGTTATATTAGTTGAGTCGATCTGCGCAGTTGTTGGAGAGGAGGTATGCCCCTACATGACGTACCTACCAGGGCTTGCAGGACTGATCAGCAGGACATGGGAGTATGCAGAGACTTGGGTCAGAGAGTTCTATGCTTCACTCTACGTCGACCCAGAGCACAGGTGGATTCACTTCATGTTTGCTGGCAGAGACCACCGCCTGTATGCTTAGAGAGCCAGAGAGATACTCGGGATTGAGGTGTCAGAGACCAGAGTTCATGTTGAGTGCTACGACCTGACAGACCCACCTTGATGACCTCACGACGGTTTAGACCCAGGTACAGAGTTTGTTCGGCCCTGCTTCAGAGAGCCGTTTGGAGAGGGTTCTAGCCGCCGTCCCGAAAACCTCACCTTCCTAGCCCGAGTGCTAGAAGCCATCCTCAGGAGGATGATTCTATCACGTGAGGGCTACAGAGAGGGGATCACTTGCCTTTAGCTTTGGCTCTTAGTCCACGTGGTGAGACAGGAGAGGTTTGACTTGTAGGATCTGATGCTGTCAAAGATGGAGGACTTGATTACAGATGGATTCAGAGGAGGCCGCAGGATGCCATATGGGCATTGGATCTATCACTTGATTGTGCGTACATTTACTCCTATTCCACCAGAGATCCATGCCGAGCTGACCAACACCACTGATGCCTACTCTCCTTACAACGTGACGCAGCTTGTCCGTCGTGAGAGACCTTTGGCAGCTTGACGTCAGTGGCAGCTCCTATCTCGTCAGACTCGCCAGATAGGAGCTGTACCAGAGATTGAGCAGGAGCAGGATGAGGCCATCAGGGCCTTTGCCGAGGCAGAGGAGCTTCACGCTGAGCGCTTAGCACGGGGGAGCCCAGTTGACAATGACTTTCCGTCTGACAGCACAGACGAGGACTTTGACCCTGTGCTACCATTGTCTCCTCGTGCTCATGACCGCGAGGCTGGCAGCTCTAGCTCTGCTCCACAGAGCCACCAGAGTGACCCAGCACTGCTAGTTATTCTACAGAGTCTTCAGCAGTCACAGCAGCAGCAGGCTTTGGAGGAGCAGCATTTAGCTTAGGAGCAGGCCCGTTACGCTAGAGAGCAGGCAGCTGCCCTTGCACAGGTTCAGGCTCGCCAGGACGCCTTCTAGAGGTGTTGGCCAGAGTGACCGGGATTCCACTTTCTACTCAGCCTGGCTGTTGACGGTGGATAACGTCAACTTTTATTAGAACTTTAGACACCAAAGGCTACATGAATACACACTAGTCTAGGGTTTTAACTAACAGTTTCCACGAGTTTTGCATGTTCTGTATTTTCTAGGGGCTATTCTAGAAAAGCATAAAAGAAGGGTTAAAGAGCATGATTACCACAAAACATAACCGCCAAGGAAATATCATCACGAGAACACTAGAAGCATCTAGAACACACCCGAAGCACCGGGGCCCGAGACACACCAGGGTGGGGCCGGCCAGCGCCCCCCCACTAGGGTTTCAGCCCACCTTCTGGAGTCTTCTTCCACCACCTTTGTGGACTCATCTCGGCCCTTATTTCAAGTCGGTATGATCCTACGGCGCACGTGCATCCCACCGGGCTATAAATAGAGGGGCAGACCCCCTGGAGGAATCAACCCATCATTCATTCAAGGCATCAAGTCCTCAAACCATCAAGAGCCTCCTAGTTCATCAAGAGCCTTCTAGTTCATAGTTCTAGCCTAGTTAGATTAGAAGTAGAGGAGTTCTAGTTCTTTGGCGGATCTAGAGCCCCGGCGTCTGTCTGGAGCACGGAGTTCGGTATAATTCTAGTTCTTTCTCTATTATTGTATTCTTCATTATGATTAGGGAAACATTGTTCTTAATAGTTCATATTTTCTTGATTACAATAGTCTTTGTCTACTTTGATTATATGTCTAGTATAGTTGGTTTGATCTTATTGAATTCATGTTATTGCTCGTATAGCGTTTATTCATGCGGACGATGGATAGATGATGAACAGTATTGTTGACGGCTGCTAACACCTCAAAATACCATCAACATAACAATATAAAGGTGACAAAATCCATGGAAATGATGCATATTATGTTGAATTTTACTTGGTTCCACTTGTACTTGGAGAATTGTGAGTGCCGATACAAAACAGGTGAAAATAAAACAAACCAAGGCACATATGAGCAATGCAAGTGATGGGAGACAGGCAGGAGCCAAGTCACAGGGCGCCCGCCCTATTGGACAGGGCGCCCGCCCCCCTCTTGGTGCCATTTGCACCCTGCCACGTCATGGATCGTTGATTTACTGTCAAGGGCTGAGAAACGTTGCACTCGGACCCGATAGCTCTCCGGAGCAGGGCGCCCGCCCTGTCAGGATGGTCTGCCATGACCAGAATCCGAGGGAAAGGCTCCAAAGCCTTTGCAACCTTCCAATTGAAGTTGATTTTCATCCAAGGGAGATCAAGTGATGAGCCAAGGATTCATGGGCCCACATGTGTCACACCCAATTTTAAGGATAAAATTGAATGAACCATCTTATGTGCGCCCAGAGATCAATCACACACATAAGCGACAAATTACATAGTACCATCACAAGGTTCAATACATAACGAATAATATCACAGAGTCTTTACACAAATAGCAGCGGTCTAATAATTATAATCTCTCGCGGAAGCTCCAATTCATAGGGAAGTAGTTGACTGGTGAACCACAATCCTAGTCATCCTCAGAAGAATCATCATAGTCATCTGTTACCCTCCGGGATTTTTATCCAAATATGAAAAATAAAGCAAGCGTAAGTACATGTCGTACTAAACAAGAATAACATGGGTTTATGAGGCTCAATTAAGGCTTGACACTGGTTGACAGCGGTTGCTTTTAATTGATCATATTTTAGCAAATTGAGTAGCAGCAATAGAATATTCCAAGAAAATAAGGTTCGCATGATCATATAAACATGATAATTAATATGGAATAAACATCAATAGAAACTCCAAATAAATCAATATTAAATTAGTTAAGTTCCTGTAAGACGTCCAAGGCCGCTCGTGACCGCGAGCGCGGCTGATATATCAGTTTTACACTCTGCAGAGGTTGCACACTTTCACCATAAGTCGTGATTCCCATATGCCAAGGGTCATGACTCCCATGTCACCTCACCAAGGAAGTGCGGCAGGGTACACTATGAAGTCTTTCAAAAGCCTTCCTAACATGCCACTAATCAATCCGGGCGCAATGGCAAGGGGTGGTAGAGCCCTCCTTCTAGTGGCACACACACGCAGCAGTACACACAAAGACAGGAGCCGCAAAACAACCAGCTCGGCAAGGAACCTTTCAAGATTAACAACATAATAGCAAGTAACTTCATACTTGACTAAAGTCAGAGCCATATGACCCTCAAGGTTGCGCTGTAAGTCCCGGTGTCATACTTACAGTTAAGTCCTTAGTCCATGTTACCAAAAAGCATCTTTTAATCTTTATCTCATAACTAATTAATCAAGTTTATAAGATCATGGCATCATACAGCGCTAGCATCACTACTCAAATGCAATCTCATAGGTAACAAGGATCAAGTGATCAAAACTTAGGAATAAATACTACGGTTGCCAAGGTAGACACATGCATCATGAATTTAGTGATTAAGGTGAATAGGCAACAAGGATGGTCCATGCTATACTTGCCTTGATCAAAGTGCTCTGGAGAACTTGGATCCTCTGTGTACTCTTGATCACCAACGAATTGCTCACCGTCTGAACTCGATCATAAAATCACCACACAATCATCGAGGCAATCATACACGAAGCAAACAAGATCTATATTAGAAACAGTACACCAACAGTAGAAAAACAGATTGAAAAGTGTATAAAAATAATCTACGCGTCGCTACGATTCCAACGATATAAAGATCACGGAAATCGGAGTTCAAACGGGAAAGTTATGAAATAAACAAGTTTTACTTTAATAAAATAATAGATTAAATCTAATCTCGAAATTTAAAAGTTGAAAACATGAGTAACAGTAGCATCATTATATAGATTACAAAATTACGAATCTAACGAGACTTGAACGGATCAAATCGGAGCTAAAACGAATAAAATATGGCCAAAATAAACTGAGTGGCAAATCTGTAAATATTGAAAACGCCTTTTGAATTAAAACCGAGGAAATACGTTTTCTAAATAGGAAAGCGTAATCTGAGAAATACGCCAAAGGATCGCGGGTTAGAACATTAAAAAGCTCAGGGGGTTTTCTGCAAAAGTGCCGGTCGAAAGGGTATCTCTCGCTGTGAGCCGTTGGATCGGCCGTGGACGGCGCAGGTAGCTCGGGAAAAGAGGGGCGGCTCTGGTCGCTGGAGTCGGGCGGCGCTCGGCCGATTCCTCGCCGGCAAGATGGCCGAGGACGGCATTTTCGGGGCTAGGAAGCTCGGCACACCTCGGGACCTGGTCGGGAAGCAAGAGGAGTTCAAGCCGAACCTATCTATGGTTTCGGTTGCCACAGGGGTAGCTCGGGGAGGATGTGGCGAGCTAGGTGGCGGAACTATGGTGGCGGCGAAGCTCGGCATCATGGCTGTAGTGCACAAAACTGAGGGAGAAGGGGTCGGGAAGATCCCTGACCTTGCTGTGAAGCTTGGAGAACAACCAATTTCGACGGAGAAGTCTTCCCGAGGAGAAATCGACGGCGGCGGCGGAGCTCGGGGCGGCGGCTAGGGCAAGATTGGAGGGCGTGGCTTGCTCGGGAACTTGTGGGGAGGGACGGCAGAGCTCGGCCGACCTATATAGGGGCACGAGGGAGGCGTAGGAGATCCGGACTTCGGGAGATTCGGTGGTTAGGATACGGTCGGAGGCGGCGGTCGTGCTCGGTTCGGGCTCTGTTCGAAGGAAGGAAACGGCGCTGTGCCATGGTCCGACGCGTCAGTGCCAGTAGGAGGGAAGGGGAGAGGGTCGCGGCTTCCTTTTACGGGCCGTGAAGGCGGGCTCAGGACGGACTCGTCCGAGGATTCTGGCGGCGGTCGGTTGGCATCGAGTCCTGCTCGGACTCCAGAGGAAGGAAGGGGACGGCTCTGAGCAGCAGGTCCCGCATGGCAGCCAAAAAAAGGCGCCTGCGCGAGGGAGATAGGCCGGACTACCGACGCTCGGGTGGCCTTCGGCCCACACGGGCGAAAAAGGAAGAGGGGAGGTTTCCAAATACATTTGAATATTTCCAAATCTCAATAAAGTGCAAATCAAACAAAAATATCATCGAGCAGCATGGATGCAACAAATCATGTTTCTAAATCCTATGATTTATTTTAATTGCTAAAAGCTATTATTTGCTAGGTTAATATGCCAAACAATTGCATAAATAAATCAATTTGTCCCTACTTTAATAATAGCAAATTTTAGGGTGTTACAACATGTTAGCCCCTACGGGTTACAAATCGCCTTTCCAAGCAAGAACCGACGTGATCACCGACTTGGGAGAGTGATGGAAGGCCGCTGGATGCAAGAGGCGGTGGATCGTAGGGCGCCCGCCCTACCCACCAGGGCGCCCGCCGCCTCACCTACTCCAAACCGACTTCAACCTCCCCTACAAGTACCCTAGGGGTCCCTAAACAATATAAATAGGTGTTAAAGGTTCATTTGTAAGTACGCTATGAAGCTTAAGTGAGATAGATACTAGATACAAAAGATAGTCTCAAGTAGTACTCCTACACATTAGAGATTGAGAGAGTCTCATCTCTGAAGAGAAGAAGAGGAGTCCGAGGAGGAGCCAGGTTTGTCGGCAACTTCTTCTATGGTGCATCTCTGCGCTTCTTTATGGTAACAAAGTTCCCCTTCTCTATTTAATTATTGTTATACTTTAAGTATTTGTTTGCTTGTCTCACTGCTTGGTTAGAGTGCTCTAGTTCTTGGATCCGAGTTAGAGTAGTAAGTTTATAGATTAAGCGCGGTGCTTAGGCTATATCTTACCCGTGAGTGCAGCTAGACCCACGGATAGTAGTGGTAGGTTCTAGGTGGTGACAGCCTTAGAATCCTCTGGATTCCACCACATTCGGCCTAGTTTTATCGTAGAGCTTCGGGATGTACGGTGCCTAATCAGTCCTACCCTGGGCGAGTTTAGGACTTTGCATGCTCACAGTAAACAAGTTTTGGTATATCATATAGTTATTTGGAGCTACCATTCGGACCTTCTCTTTCTACCCAAACCTTAGATCTTGTCTCCCTTCACACACGTTCCCTGTGGATTAGATAGAAATCTGGGACTACTCCTAGGGAAAAGCTACATCTGACAGCCGTGCGCTTGCAGTTATTTTCGTGTGCCACCCCAGGTGTCAACAAGCTTTTCTGGCGCCGTTGCCGGGGAACGGTAGCTGATTTAGTGAGACTAAGATCTATATTTACCCCTATCTATTCTTTGTGGAAGAATTATCTATCTTCCAATTTGCTGCTCCCAAGAGTACGCGATTGGAACCACCTTCATTATCCCAACCTATTCTTACCGATGGGTATGAATTGCGGCCTAGTTTCATAACTATGGTTCGAGAAAATACTTTCTCAGGAAATGAGAAAGAAAACCCATATACTCATTTGCGAGAATTCGAGCAATTGTGTGCATGTCTGAATATCCCAGGCATGTCACATGAGACCCTTAAGTGGAAGTTATTTCCGTTCACTTTGACGGGAATAGCCAAACTGTGGTACGCTCGGACCGTAGGTGGTGTAAGTGGAGAATGGGAAGAATTGCGCACTCAGTTTGCCTTAGCCTTCTTCCTGTATCCCAAGTAATTAAACTCTGAGTCGAGGTAATGAGTTTCCGTCAACAGGAAGGAGAAACCTTAGGTACCACCTGGGCTCGTTTCCTTGATTTAGTCAGTTCTAGACCTGACTTGGCCATTCCAGACCAGGTGTTATTACAACACATGTATGCTGGATTTGGAAAACATGGTGCTCATCATCTTGATTTAGCATCCGAAGGTTCATTCCTTCATCTTTCTGCATCTGGTGGTAGAAATATTCTTAAGAAGATCCTACAAAACACCAAAATGCATGATGATTTTCCTATAGAAGAAGAAGTTAAGCCTTCAATTCCCAAAGAAACCGAACCTCCCGTAAACAAATCTAAAACTTTAGAGGAGAAAGAAGAAGTACCCTTAGAATTCTTATCTGAAATCGAAACTGATATATTCGAAGACTTTGGGAAATCCTCAAATTACTTGACCCAGCCTAAACCACCTTCGAAATCATCTTTTGAATCTCCTGACGAAGTTCTTGATCAGTAAGATATGCAACATCTTTCTGCTATCATGAGTCACGAGTGGACTACTAAAGCTGAAGTATCAGGAAAGGTTCCTTGCATAGACAATATGACCAATAGGATAGAATGTAGATTTAATGGAGATCATATTTCAGCCTTTTATGATCCCATTCTTGGAATAAACATGCTATCGAGCACTTTTCTATCCGAGAAATTCCCAAATATTATCCTTCAACCTACATCTCAATGCCTTAAAGACCCCGATGGTGGCATTATACAGAGCCAAGGTATTGCCAAGATTATCCCTTGCCACATTAATAATACAGACCTACTCTTGGACTTCTATATCTTTGACACCACCAAATTCAAAGTCTTTATAGGACAACCTTGGTCCAACCTAGCTTATGAAGGGACAACCAGGGGGAAGGTTGATATTAAATTAGGAAGGGAAAGGTATACTTTGCCTATAACTCGTGTAATAAATTCTATTGCCGAGCATCCTCCTGATCCAGATCCTTTGGAACAAGTAGTAATAGCCAACCATGAAAAGCTAGCCCAACCAAATAATGAAGAATTTGAGTCATTTATAGAGGAAGAAGCTCCAGACAATAATACCTATCACTTAGACAAATTTGAAGAGCCAACTAGGACACCCATCGAGCTAAAACCTCTACCAGACGGGCTTAAGTATGTTTTTCTTAACAATAACCCTGAGACCCCTGTCATAATTAGTGATAAATTATCCACAGAGGAAGTTGAGAGGCTTACCATTGTTTTAGAAAAACGTCACTCAGTCTTTGGCTATTCACTACAAGATTTAAAAGGCATCAGTCCAACCCTCTGTACTCATCAAATCCCAATAGAATCTAATGCAATTCCATCTCGTGAGCCCCAAAGAAGACTCAATAATGCCATGCGTGAGGTTGTCAAGAAGGAAGTGTTGAAACTTCTGCATGCAGGCATTATTTATCCAGACCCTTATAGTGAGTGGGTAAGCCCTGTGCAAGTAGTTCCTAAAAAGGGTGGCATGACCGTCATAAAAAATGATAAGAATGAACTCATACCACAACGTACTGTTACGGGATGGAGAATGTGCATAGACTATAGGAAACTCAACAAGGCCACTAAGAAAGATCACTTTCCACTTCCTTTCATCGATGAGATGTTAGAGAGATTGGCCAAACACTCATTCTTTTGCTTTTTGGATGGATATTCGGGATACCATCAAATCCCAATCCATCCTGATGATCAAAGCAATACAACCTTTACATGCCCGTATGGAACATATGCTTATAGGCGCATGTGCTTCGGACTTTGCAATGCACCTGCATCATTCCAAGGTTGCATGATGTCCATATTCTCTGACATGATCGAATAAATCATGGAAGTTTTCATGGATGATTTCTCCGTCTATGGAAAATCATTCGATGACTGCCTAGAAAATCTAGACAAAGTCCTACAACGCTGTGAAGAAAAACACTTAGTACTTAATGGGGAAAAGTGTCACTTCATGGTACGTGAGGGAATTGTCTTGGGCCATCGAATATCGGAGTGTGGGATAGAAGTGGACAAAGCTAAGATCAATGTAATAGAGCAACTCCCACCACCCACGAATGTTAAAGGAGTAAGAAGCTTCCTAGGCCATGCAGGCTTTTATAGGAGGTTTATCAAGGATTTTTCGCGGATTGCTAGACCTTTGACTAGCCTTCTAGCGAAAGACATCCCTTTCAATTTTGATTATAAATGTCTTCAATCCTTTCACGTTTTAAAGAAAGCTCTAGTTTCGGCCCCAATCATACAACCCCCTGATTGGAACCTGCCTTTCAAAATCATGTGTGATGCTAGTGATTTTGCTGTGGGAGTCGTCCTTGGTCAAACTAAGGAGAAAAAGCATTATGCTATCTCCTATGCTAGTAAGACCTTGACAGGACCCCAGCTTAACTATGCAATCACAGAAAAAGAGCTTCTAGCTGTTGTCTTTGCAATAGACAAGTTTAGATCTTACTTGGTGGGAGCTAAGGTGATTGTCTACACCGACCATTCCGCCTTGAAATATCTGCTCACCAAGAAAGATGCTAAACCCCGCTTGATCCGCTGGATCCTACTCCTTCAAGAGTTTGATCTAGAAATTAGGGACAAGAAGAGAGTGAAAAACTCAGTAGCAGATGTTGATGGTATTTATACCATGTTTTCCACCATCATAACCATCAACAAAATACTCTTTTTGGGAAGAAACAAGCAAACACATAGTGACATAGCTACAAATAACTTGGTTCCACATGTACATGTTAGTATTTGTTTGCAGGTACCCAAAACAGGTGATTTCAGAGTTTAGAAGGCCAAGATGAAGATATAATGCAAATCCAACTATGACGAAATGGCAAGGTGATGTCACAATCATCAAAGATTTCACTCCAGGATCAAGTGGACACTGGATGGACACTATTCATGGTTCGGCTGAACTATGAATATTGGCCCTAGCACTCCACCTTCAAGAGTCCAGCAAAGGAGTGATGCAGGAGAGAGCTGAGGCCACGTGAGGCCAAGCCATGGTTCGGCCGAACCAGGCATGGTGCCCTCTTGGCCCTGCCAACATGGCACAATCCGTGGCACACGTCCTGAAGTCCATTTCCACCCTTGGATCACAAGTGTGCGTTCAATCAATGGTTAAAGAGCAAAGCACAAGGACTAGCCATGAATCGATAAGACCAAGGCAAAGCAAGTACATAGCCACACTCTATGACAAATGGGGACCACAGTGGTGGGCCTATCTGCCCTTAAGTGGGTCGTCCGAACCAGCTATTGTGGACCCAGGCCACATTCACACTCCAGGACAGGTGGGGACATCTTCTAGAAGACCCTGGCTGGGCCCACCTGTCATGGGGGGTCGGCCGACCCCCCCTGGTGCCCAGCCAGGTTGGTTATCTTCCCACCGACTTGAGCACACTTCCCACGTGCTGGATTGATCATCTCCGTTGATTTGAGGCGGTTTCAAGGGCGGTTTATCCAAGGGCCAAGGAGCAAAGGCACATGGATTTATGACATGGCACTCCTCTCATTCCCCCTATAAATGCCCCCTAGTCCTTCACTTTAGAGGCATCAAAGGAGTAAATATCAAGTGTATCATAGAGAGAAAGACTACTTAGTAGTTTTAGTGTTAGAATAAGAGGGAAGAGAGTGAGGGAAGTCTTCAGGAGAAAGCCCCGGGCCTGTCGGGAGTCTTTTCCAAGGTGTCCCTCAGTGGATGCAAGCTTCTAGTAAGTTTTTCATCTGAGTCCTTCTAGCATTTAATATTCTGGTTCTTGTATTTTAAGTATATACTTGCTTTACCTGCACATTGCTTTACTTGTGAAGTGCTCTAGTCTCTAGCTAAGATTAGAGTAGTAAGTATAGTGTAGACGTGGTGTCTAGGCTATATCTTATCTGTGTGGGCCGCTTGTCACACGGATTGTTTGTGGTAGCCAGCAAGTGGTGACAGCCTTGTCTAGTCTTCGTATTCCACCACGTGTGTAAGACAAGTTATTAAACGGTAGGGCATCAATATAATAGTACAGCCGCCTCGGGTAGGAGTTATATCTCCTACTGTTTTGCCTGTCGCCTCTTGTAAAGGGAGGAGGTGGTAAACCTCTTTATACTTAGAAAGCCAAGACCAGATATCATTTGCTACATAGAACCTCTCTATACCTACATTCTAAACCTCTTTGATCACCAACATCCTTGATCACTATCTACCGGTCTTGAACCTAGTTAGTTCACTTCACGTTCCCCGTGGAAAATACGATACCAGGAATACTCCCGGTGAAAGCTACATTGACTACCGTACGCTTGCAGTATATCCGTTTGCCACCTTTGGTGTCAACAAGCTTTCTGGCGCCGTTGCCGGGGAACGGTAGCTGTCTTAACTAGAGTCGCGTCATTGTTGACGGTGGATATACCATAAATTTCTACAATTAAACACCGTCAACAGGCCTTGGATTCAAGGAAGAATAAACATATCATGAGCATACTTTATCAATAACGAGTTCCACTTGTACTCTTAGCTTGTGAATGCAGGAAAGACCAAAACAGTGCAAAGATGAGCACTTGGAAGCCATTCATAGGGGTCGGCCGAACTGACCCTATGAGCTCCAAGCTACCACACATTAACATATGACAAGTTCAAGTGAATGAGTGTAACCAGAGCCAAGGGTGGGCCCACCCATGGGTCGGCCAAACTGCCCATGGGGCCCACCTGGCTCTGTTGACGTGGCACAATCCTTGTGACACTCCTCCCAAGTCCTTCCAACCATCAGATTAAATGTGTGCTTCCAACCAATGGTAAAGATAAGGGGCACACGGATTGAGGCAGTAATCAAGTGATCAAGACAAACCAATATATGGGAGTACTCTATGACACATGGGGACCATAGTGGTGGCCCAACCCCACCTAGGGTGGGTCGGCCGAACCACAAGTTGAGGGCCCAGGACATCTACACCCTCCCAGACAGGTAGGGCCACCTTCTAGAAGGTCCTGCCTGGCCCCACCTGTCATTGATGGGTCGGCCGAACCAGGGGTGGTGACCCCTGGCCACCGACCTTCTCCACCGACCTCCTACATGATTTCCATGTGCTCAAATTGCCCAAACCGTCCATCCTATGGCGGTTACAAGGCGATGGATCCAAGGGTGGAGAGGCAAGGAGCACGCGGATCGCTGACGTGGCACCCCCTTGCTCTCCCCTATAAATAGTGGCTGCCTCCTTCACTTCAAGAAGACCACACACCATACAACTCAAGAAGCAAGCTAGAGTTTACTCTTTAGTAGTAGTATTAGTCTAGTGTGGGAGTTAGAGTCGAGTCGAGCTGCGCTCGGAGTTTCCGAAGTCGTCTGTTGGAGAGTCTGGTATAGCTCTTGTACCTTTCCTTCTGTAAGACTTTACCATTATCAATATATATTATCTTTACTTTACTTCGCTAAGTTCTTACTTAGTCTCTACTATTCTTTATAGTATTGTTGTGTCTTGTCTTATTCTATACTTGTCTTATACTTGATAGTGATCTTGTCCCAACTCAACGTGTGTTAGTTCATCGCCTGTCATAGGGTGTTCTAGTTGTTGGTACGCGGCTAGAATAGTGAGACTTAGTGTAAGCGTGGTGCTTAGACTAGATCTTGCCTTTGATTGCCGCTTGTCGCACGGATTGTTTGTGGGTGCTAGCAGGTGGTGACAGCCCTGTCTAGTCTTAGTATCCTTCCACGTGTTTTAGGCAAGTTCTTAAAAGTTAGGCTCCCATAAGAGTGTAGGCGCTTCGGGTAGAGGTTTTGTCCTCTATTGTCTCGCAGTACCCCCAGCACACCGGTAGTAAGGTGCTATCTTGGTATAAGTCATTTATTTGATAGGATAAGTCACAAGAGTAAAGTAAGTGTCATAGGAGTCTTATACTCTCTCGTTGTCCTCCCACCTAGCTATACTCTACTAGTTATCTTTTAGTTATCTTAATACTTGTTGTGTGTTGGTGTCATTACCCTTTCCTCAATTTATCGATTACCCCCCTACCATTAGTTGGTACTAAGTTGGTATAGACTTAAGGATCTCTCTCTTTTTATTAATTATTCCTAGCAACCGCTTTTCCTTGGGATAAAAATAAATAACGATACCTTGGAATACTCCCGGGTGAAGTGCTACAGCGGTATATTCTGTGCGCTTGCGGAATTATCCAATAGACATAAGAAATACCCTCAGGGCATTTCTGGCGCCGTTATCAGAGATAGCCTAACACCCTGTCTCTGGTGGTTGCGCTAAGAAGTGTCAACAAGCATTTCTGGCACCGTTGCCGGGGAAAGCATCAGTCTAGGAATATTAATAAAAAAATTGAATCCGGAGTCTATTATCAATTTAGTTATCGATTAGTGTTAGGGGCTTACCCCTGTCTGTGTTTCTCGTTATCGTGAAGCTAGACAGTGCATGAACGGTTTCCAATTGCCATCAAATTATATTGAAGATCCCGAGCAATTGTTGAGAAGAACTAGACGTCATCAAGTTCCGCCTCAAAGGTTCATCTCAAACCTGAATCCGTTCGAGGAAAGAGGCTCCGCATTATCAACCGAGGAAGCTATGGTCCAAAAGACCATCTCTGAGTTCTCTGCGCCGTCCGCTGACAACATTGCCACCGGACCGCAGCTCAACTTTGGAGATGCTACCTTTGAGCTCAAGCCTGTACTCATCAACATGGTGCAAGCTAATCCATTCTGTGGAAAGCCACACGAAGAGGCCAATGCCCATCTCCAGCACTTTCTAGAGGTATGTGGGACTTTCACCGTCAAGAATGTCTCGGCTGACGCCATTCGTCTTCGCCTGTTCCCATTCTCACTGTTTGGGAAGGCAAAGTAATGGTTCTATGCCAACAAGAGTGAAGTCACCACCTGGGAGAAGTGTGCTAACGCTTTTCTCAAGAAGTTCTTCTCAATGGGCAAAACTAGCGCACTCCGTGGCAAAATTTCAAGCTTCCAACAACAAGCGGACGAGACGATTCCCGAAGCATGGGAACGTCTCCAGGAGTACATTCGTGCCTGTCTTCATCATGGGATTGAAGAATAGCTCCTAATCCAAGGTTTCTACCATGGGCTGACCGGATTAGCCCGTAGTCACCTTGATGCTGCAGCCGGAGGAGCATTCCTGCAACACAATGTTAAGGATGCTAAGAACCTCATTGAGAAAATGGTTATCAACCAAGGATGGAATGAGGAACGCCTCCAGCCCAAGAAAAGGGGTATGCACACCGTTCATGAGGTGGACATGCTCTCCGCAAAAATAGACCTCTTGATGAAAAAGATCGAGAAAAGTTCCAAAAAGGAACAAGAGGCCACTAGACCCACTGCCACCGCACGAGCAATCGAAGCGGATCCATGGTGCGAGGTATGTGGTGGAGAAGATCATTCGGGTAACAACTGTCCCGAGACGAAGGAGGAAGTGAGCTTCATCATCAACAACAACAACAATGGGTATCGACCCCAGCAACAAGGAGGATAGAACTCGCGCCTCTTCTACCAAGGAAATCAAGGTAATGGTTACAGCAATAATTTTAATAATTCTTATAGTAATCAACCTTCTTTTAAAGATCTTGTCTTAGGTCAATCTAAAATTAATGATAGCATAAACAAGAAAACAATGGCCAATGATAAGATTCTTGAAAATCTTAGTAAGAAAATGGATAGCTTCAACACTGCTATGAAAAATCAATTGAGCTTTAATAAAAATGTTAGAAACTCAATTAGCTCAAATAGCAGCAGCTGTCCCATCATTCGAACAAGGTAACATCCCAGGGAAACCTGAGGAACCAATTGAGGGTGTTAAATTAATTTCCACGAGGATTGGTAAGCCTCCGGTTAGGCAAAACCCGGGTTGTCTTCTTGATCCGCCATTCATGGCCAAGAAGAGTGACCCCGGTCATCCTACCATCACCTGCGAGATCGGGCCACACACCTTCAACAACGCCTTCTGCGACCTTGGATCCAGCGTCAACATCATGTCCAAGGTAATGTATGAGAACTTGCTAGGGGGACCCTTGTACCCCAATTTTGTCAAATTGCAGATGGCCGATCAATCAATCCGGTTCCCCGAGGGATTGGCAAGAGATATCCTTGTCAAAGTTCAAGACGAGTACATCCCCGCCGACTTCATCATTCTTGACATGGGAGCCGATGACGAAGTCCCCTTCATCCTAGGATGGCCGTTCCTCAACACCGTGAACGCCATCATCTACGTGGGATCCGGCCAAATCCACTTCCAGCTCCCAGGTAAGCAAATTAAATGTTCCTTCAATGGTTATAAATTAATGCGACAGGCAAGAAGGAACCTATGGAAGAACAAGCCGCAATATGCGCCCCGCCAAAAGAAGCAAGCACTAAAGGCCGAAAAGGCCAAAACGGTAAGTAAGGCGGAGGTGGTGAACAAGGCAGAATCCGCCGAGTCACAAGCCTCAACCAAGAAGGAATGGCGGAAGAAAGAGGTGCAATCATCACGGTCCCCGTCTCCGGGACCGACCGAAGCACCCGAAGAATGAACCCGAAACGGAGAGGTCCTGCTCTACGGACCGAAAACATGGACCCCTTGCTGGTAAGGTAAATCAGTATCTATCTCATATTTATTTCATGCATTTCAGTTTTTGAATTCCTATCATTGCATTTCATGTTTAAATTTTGCAATAATTTATTTCGATAAAATAAAATGGCTAGTTGAATAAAATTTGAAAGAGAGAATAATTCTGCTCGCACCTGAGGTGGTGGGACCACCTAGGCGGGGTCAGCCGGCCCTACCATGGGGCCCATCCACCTCTGGTGAAGAAAGCCTGGTGTGTTTCTGCTTCTCCCAAAATTTTGAGCACAAATTCATTTTGGCCGGCCAACTTTTGGTCATGCCAACTTCCACATGCCTCAAGGAGAATCAAACATCCACAACCATCCAAATTCTGAAAAGTGGGCACTTTGGCATGCAAGAATGCTCTCATGATCCATGGGAATCACTTTAAACATGTCCCCACTTTTGACATTCACTTTTCTCTTCCACAAAGCACAAGACAAGGGAATCTCTGAAATTTTAAACTTTTGATCCACCACTAGTGTGGACTTGCTGGACAAGCATGGCACATTGTTTAAAGCTGAAAAGGGGACCAAGCATGGTTCGGCCGAACCACGCTTTGGCACCAACCAAGAAAGAAAAGCTTGAAATCAATTAGATTCCCTGTCCAAAGCTGGAAACAACAAAACCCGTGTGTTGGAGGGGTCGGCCAAACCCTATATGGGTGCCACCCAAGAAAGTGATGATGGAGTTCAAATAGATTCCCTGCGTAAAGCTGAAAACAACAAAAACCTGGTCCATAGGGGGTCGGCCGAACAGGCTCCTGGCTCCCACATGAAGTTTCAAATTTGAATTCAAACAGACGCTCCTCTGCAAGCTGGACCAGACACAGGACCACCCATGAGGGGTCGGCCGAACCAGCCCTAGTGGCTTGGCCACTAGTTCTTCTTCTCCTATAAATACCTCCCCATTGTGTGCTCAATTCCACACCCAAATCAGTTGTTTCAGCTCAAGCACAATCTTTCTTCTCCTCCCTATGTTGAGCATGTTCTCTCTCTAGTTTAGTTAGCTAGCCACTCATAATTAAAAACCAAAAAATATAGTAGTAGTAGAAGCTTGTCTCACTCTCATCTTTGCTCTCAAAATCTTGTTTGTGGAGGTAACCATACCCCACAAGGACTACTAACAGTGGAATAGCTAACGCTAATCCCTGTTGTCGTATTGTGTTCTTGTGTGAGCTCATTATTGCAGGATGAAGAAGTTCTCCTCCGCACTCAAGAAGGGTAAGAATGTCGTAGGGAGTTCCTCCCGATGACCCCGCCATGATGAAGATGAAGGAAGAGAAGCTCCACCAAGAAGAAGCTTCGGAGTGCCTTCCGAGAGGACGTTCAACCCCGAGAGCGGCCTTATGCTAAATCAAGAAAAGTACCAAAGGTACACCTCCATCCAACACCGAGGGTATGAACATACCGGCATCATCGACCCTGTCCTTTTGGACAGCACAGGACCAAGAAGGGTGACAAGGAGCATGTCACAAGCCGCTCAATTTGAGCAAGGCGACACATCACGAGCTACAGGGAGATATGAAGAAGAAGGCGATGAGGCAAGTTCCATGGACATTTCAAGGTCCACGGAACGGCCTCAACAGCACACTCCAATACTATCCGCCACCACAATGAGAAAAAGGACAGGCTTGGGGGAGATCCTCTCCCCCACCAAGGTAAGTATTTTATCCTAGCTATTTATATTATTTTAATTTATTACTTTAAAAATATATATATCAAAAATATTTCCCTTATTCCCATATGTCTCATGAATATTTACCCTCCTCATGGAAATGATGAATAGTTGCTCTGTTAATGTTTCTTTAATGCCTACTTTACAACTTAGTATTTCTTTGAGTATGGATCACTTGGCTCATTTAAATCATCATGAACCTAAAAACTTTATGGATGCTAAGTGCTAGAACTAAGTCTAAGTTGTTGTGAGATATGATATAGTGAAACAAGAGCTACTATAATAATGTTCTAAGCATGCATGATTACTGGAGATTTATTTCTTAAACAAACAAAACCTTATTGTTCCTTAATGGTGATAAATTCCTACCACAGCCATATATGTTATACATGTCTAAAAACCCTCCACTTAAGCTACTTGCTTTGTATTGAGTGTTGTCAAGTCTTGTTGACACTTATTGAGAGTCTTATCATGCTCCCAAGATCAAGATCACGTACACACCATATATACATGCTGCTTCTACACTGGAAGTACGCAACCACATGCCTTTCAATTTCACTAAATAAATGCTCCATGTGTTAAAGACATAGAAAATCTCTCTTAGTCATTATGGTAGTAGAGACAAAAGGCTATGTGAAATGAAAATAAAAAGAAAGAAAGATGGACACAAGAAAGTCCATGGAAAAGAAAAAGAAAAAGATTTGAGCAAGTCTAGGCTCATGAATAAAAGAAAAAAATGAGCCATGTCTCTAAAATTTATTAGAGAGAGATACAATTCAAATAGAGGAGCATTATATTCCATCATCATCCACACACTTACACATCTTGATCTAAGGGCATGACACTTCTCTCTTTGGATCCAAGCTTTGACTCTACAACATATGCAAAGTAAGTATGCTATATTCTGTCATTCCTACCTTAAGTTCCACATAAGCCATTTTTAAAAGAAGGATGATAAAGAGAAGGCAACATTTACTTTATGCCTTGGTAAGGAATCATACACCATTTGAGCGACATGAGAGACCCATATGAGGAACATTAAGTTTTCTTTTGAAAAATATTGCTAAAACCTCCAGTATGAAACTTGCAAAGAATGAAAAAATTAGTGCTCAAGTCAAACTGTTCTATCTCTCAACCACCCAAGGCAAAAGGGAAGGTCATTAGCTCCATAAAAGAGTAAGGTAAAATGGGTGAATTTCTGTAGTCAATTTTTCCATTCAAAAGAGAAGTATTTAGTTGTACGCATGGTATTATTGAAATATGACATTGTAGCAACTCCTCATCCACCGAGGCTAAGTTTAATTATTTGCTCGGGACGAGCAAAGGTTAAGCTTGGGGGATCTTGTTGACGGTGGATATACCATAAATTTCTACAATTAAACACCATCAACAGGCCTCGGATTCAAGGGAGAATAAACATATCATAAGCATACTTTATCAACAACGAGTTCCACTTGTACTCTTAGCTTGTGAATGCAGGAAAGGCCAAAACAGTGCAAAGATGAGCACTTGGAACCCATTCATAGGGGTCGGCTGAACTAACCCTATCGGCTCCAAGCCGCCACACATTAACATATTATAAGTTCATGTGAATGGGTGTAACCAGAGCCAAGGGTGGGCCCACTCATGGGTCGGCCGAACTGCCCATGGGGCCCACCTGGCTCTGGTGACGTGGCACAATCCTCGTGACACTCCTCCCAAGTCCTTCCAACCATCAGATTAAATGTGTGCTTCCAGCCAACGGTAAAGATAAGGGGCACACGGATTGAGGCAGTAATCAAGTGATCAAGACAAACCAATATACGGGAGTACTCTATGACACGTGGGGACCATAGTGGTGGCCCAACCCCACCTAGGGTGGGTCGGCCGAACCACAAGTTGAGGGCCCAGGACATCTAAACCCTCCCAGACAGGTGGGGCCACCTTCTAGAAGGTCCTGCCTGGCCCCACCTATCATTGATGGGTCGGCCGAACTAGGGGTGGTGACCCCTGGCCACCGACCTTCTCTACCGACCTCCTACATCATTCCCATGTGCTCAAATTGCCCAAACCGTCCATCCTATGGCAGTTACAAGCCGGTGGATCCAAGGGTGGAGAGGCAAGAAGCACTCGCTGATGTGGCACCCCCTTGCTCTCCCCTATAAATAGTGGCTGCCTCCTTCACTTCAAGAAGACCACACACCATACAACTCAAGAAGCAAGCTAGAGTTTACTCTTTAGTAGTAGTATTAGTCTAGTGTGGGAGTTAGAGTCGAGTCGAGCTGCGCTCGGAGTCTCCGGAGTCGTCTGCTGGAGAGTCTGGTAAAGCTCTTGTACCTTTCCTTCTGTAAGACTTTACCCTTATCAATATATATTATCTTTACTTTACTTCGCTAAGTTCTTACTTAGTCTCTACTATTCTTTATAGTATTGTTGTGTCTTGTCTTATTCTATACTTGTCTTATACTTGATAGTGATCTTGTCCCAACTCAACGTGTGTTAGTTCATCGCCTGTCATAGGGTGTTCTAGTTGTTGGTACGCGGCTAGAATAGTGAGACTTAGTGTAAGCGTGGTGCTTAGACTAGATCTTGCCTTTGATTGTCGCTTGTCGCACAGATTGTTTGTGGGTGCTAGCAGGTGGTGATAGCCCTGTCTAGTCTTAGTATCCTTCCACGTGTTTTAGGCAAGTTCTTAAAAGGTAGGCTCCCATAAGAGTGTAGGCGCTTCGGGTAGAGGTTTTGTCCTCTATTGTCTCGCACTACCCCCCAGCACACCGGTAGTAAGGTGCTATCTTGGTATAAGTCATTTATTTGATAGGATAAGTCACAAGAGTAAAGTAAGTGTCATAGGAGTCTTATACTCTCTCGTTGTCCTCCCACCTAGCTATACTCTACTAGTTATCTTTTAGTTATCTTAGTACTTGTTGTGTGTCATTACCCTTTCCTCAATTTATCGATTACCCCCCTACCATTAGTTAGTACTAAGTTGGTATAGACTTAAGGATCTCTCTCTTTTTATTAATTATTCCTAACAACCGCTTTCCCTTGGGATAAAAATAAATAACGATACCTTGGAATACTCCCGGCTGAAGTGCTACAGCGGTATATTCTGTGCGCTTGCGGAATTATCCAATAGACATAAGAAATACCCTCAGGTCACTTCTGGCGCCGTTATCAGAGATAGCCTAACACCCTGTCTCTGGTGGTTGTGCTAAGAAGTGTCAACAGTCATCTTAGTTATCCTTATTTGATCAAAACTATCTTTTTCACACACACATGGATCAAACACCTATCTTCGAGTATGGTGCTCCATCGGGCGCTAGTATGGAGCCGCCTAGTTCATCACAGGCCATTTTGGCCATTCGTTATGAGCTACGCCCGAGTCTCATAGCGATGGTTCAGGAGAAACCTTTTTTCAGGGATGAAGATGAGAACCCCTATACACACCTACGAGATTTCTAACAATTATGCTCTTGCATACATATCGACGGGATGAAACGAGATACCCTTAAGTGGAAGCTATTTCCGTTCTCTTTGACGGGAATACCAAACGATGGTACACTCGTCACGTAGGTAGTGTAAATGGAGAATGGGAGAAGCTGCAATCGAAGTTCTGTATCACCTTCTTCTCCATTCCCCGAGTTGCTTGTCTTCGTAAAGAGATCCAAAACTTTGTACAAAAGGAAAAGGAGCCTCTAGGTGCGGCATGGGCCCGTTTCACAGACTTAGTATTTTCTGGCCCTGATTTAGCTATAACTGAGCCAGCTCTCTTGCAACATTTCTACCTCGGCCTTAGTCAAAATTCCACACAATTTCTTGATTTAGCCTCCAAGAGAGTATTCTTGCATCTCTCTATTAGTGAAGGTAAGGAAGTTCTTGCAAAAATTCTCGAGAATACCCCCTACACTAATATCTATGATGAAGCCCCCAAGGAAGATCAAGCCCCGAAGGACGAACCTACGATAGCCGGAACCTCACCACTTACATCACAAGCTGTTGACCCTGAACCAAAACCACCAATTCCTCCAGAGGAAGTTAAACCTCTGGAATTTCCTCTTGATATCGAGGCCGATCTCTTCTCTGATTTCGGAAATGCCTCGAATCAACCTGGACAAAAGAAGTCTACAACACGTAGAGCTCCAAATGATCACATCCGACATCGCCTTGAGACTCGCTATCTCAAGGAGACTGTTCAAGAGCTCGCGTCCATTATGAGTGACGAATGGCTGAAGGAGGCCGAAGCCTCGCCTGAGGTTATTAGGACCCTATTTTGCTTCACAACCATTCCCTGCGTCATAAATAGGACCACCCTAGACTCTCTTTATGACCCCGCTGTAGGAGTTAGCATTATGTATAAGTCATTAGCAAATGCACTCCTAGGAGAGGAACCTCTAGCCCTGACCAACAAATTTCTTAAATTACCCTCTGGGAAATTGGTCGAAAGCTGCGGGATTGCACAGACCATCCCTGTCACAATTAACAAGGTCCATATCTTCTTACACTTCTTTATTTTCGATATAGAGGAATTTGACTTGTTGATTGGACACCCGCTCATGAGATTCCTTGATGGATTCCATGAAGGGAAACTTGAAGGTCATCTCGGGAAGAACCTTTGTATTTCAATTCCACTAGCAAATTCTGCCAATTCTAAAGCAGAATTGCAACTCGAGTCTGACCCGATAAAGGAAGTAATGGTTGCTTCTCTTCTAGAACCTTCTCATCCTGATCTGGAAGAGGATGCTAAGGATTTCATCCAAGAAGAGGCCGAATTAGAAGAACCTTTAGATTTGGATAAATCTGAACCCCCATCTAAACCCTCTATAGAACTTAAGCCCCTTCCTTTTGGACTTAAGTATGCCTTTCTTAATGGTGATAGGGAGACTCCTGTAATCATTAGTGACCAACTTTCTGAGGAGGAAACCTCCAAACTCATCACCATTCTAGAGAAACACCGCTCTGTCTTAGGCTACTCTCTTCAAAATCTTAAGGGAATTAGTCCCACTCTCTGCACCCATCACATCACAATTGAGCAAGATGCTGCACCTTCGAGGGAGCCGCAGCGGAGGCTAAATAATGCGATGAGAGAAGTAGGGAAGAAAGAGGTCTTGAAAGTCTTGCACGCAGCCATAATCTACCTAACAGCGAGTGGGTCAGCCCGTCCAAGTAGTGCCTAAGAAAGGAGGGATGACGGTCGTTAAAAATGAGAAAAATGAACTAATCCCTCAACGAACCGTCACGGGCTAAAGAATGTGTATAGACTACCAAAAACTTAACAAGGCCACAAAGAAAGATCACTTTCCGTTACCATTCATCGATGAGATGTTAGAACGGCTTGCAAAACATTCTTTCTTCTGTTTCCTTGATGGGTATTCGGGTTATCACCAAATCCCAATCCATCCCGACGACCAAAGTAAGACAACCTTCACATGCCCCTATGGGACATATGCATACAGGCACATGTCTTTTGGCCTATGCAATGCCCCTGCCTCTTTACAAAGGTGCATGATGTCCATCTTCTCCGATATGATCGAAGAAATCATAGAGGTGTTCATGGACGACTTCTCAGTCTATGGCAAAACTTTCGATCACTGCCTAGAGAATCTGGACCGTGTCTTACAAAGATGTGAGGAAAAGCACTTAGTCTTGAACTAGGAGAAATGCCACTTCATGGTTCGAGAAGGAATAGTGCTAGGACATAGAGTGTCCGAGCGTGGGATAGAGGTGGATAGAGCTAAAATAGAGGTTATCGAGCAACTTCCACCGCCCACAAATGTTAAGGGTGTCCGTAGCTTTCTTGGTCATGCAGGATTTTATAGAAGGTTTATAAAAGATTTCTCTCAAATTGCTAGACCTTTAACAAACCTGCTTGCTAAAGATTCACCCTTTAACTTTGATGATGAGTGCTTAGACTCCTTTTATTATCTTAAGAAAGCACTTGTCTCTGCGCCAATCATACAACCCCTGATTGGACGCTTCCTTTTAAGATAATGTGTGATGCTAGTGATTATGCTGTAGGTGCTGTCTTAGGACAAACCAAAGATAAGAAACATCATGTAATCTCATATGCTAGCAAAACCTTAACTGGGCCACAATTAAACTATGCAACAACTGAAAAAGAATTGCTGGCTTTGGTTTTTGCTATAGACAAATTTAGATCTTACTTAGTTGGAGCTAAAGTAATCATTTACACTGATCATGCTGCATTAAAATACTTGCTCATTAAGAAAGATGCTAAACCAAGATTAATAGGATGGATCTTACTGCTCCAAGAATTTGATCTTGAAATTAAAGATAAAAAGGGAGTAGAAAACTCTATAGCCGATTATTTGTCTAGAATGCAATTCAAAGACAAACAGGATCTGCCCATCGATAACTTCCTGCGAGATGACACGCTCCTCAAGGTCACGGACTCCAACCCCTGGTACGCAAACATTGTTAATTTCATGGTCACAGGATATGTGCCACCAGGAGCAGACAAAAAGAAACTCATCCAAGAGAGTAAGGTGCACCTCTGGGATGAGCCATATATGTACAGAGTCTGCAATGATAAAATGTTGAGGAGGTGCGTGCCAATGAATGAAGCAATCAAGATCATTGAGAAATGCCATGGAGCAGAATATGGAGGCCATTATGGGGTATTCAGAACCCACGCAAAGATATGGCAAAGTGGATTCTTTTGGCCTACCATGTACAAAGATGCACAAGACTATGTGAAGAGATGTGCAAGATGTCAAAAATATGGGAATATCAACACCCGGGATGCAATGCCACTCACAAACAACCTTCAAGTGGAACTATTTGATGCATGGGGAATTGACTACATGGGTCCATTCCCCAAGTCTCAAGGTTGTGAGTACATCCTGGTGGCAGTGGATTATATGTCCAAATGGGTAGAAGCTATACCTTGCACGACCGCTGATGCTTCACACTCAAAAAGGATGTTTAAAGAAGACATATTCCTAAGATTTGGCACCCCAAGACTAGTCATAAGTGATGGAGGGTCTCACTTCATAGATAGAGGCTTCCAACGTTTCCTGGCCGACACGGGGATAAAGCATAATGTTGCAACTCCATACCATCCCCAAACAAGTGGCCAAGCGGAGACGTCCAATAAGCAAATCAAGAACATCCTACAAAAGACAGTCAATGAAATGGGAACAGCTTGGAAGAGCAAATTACCTGATGCACTTTGGACATACAGGACCGCATACAAGACCCCAATTGGTATGTCACCATACCAGCTTGTATACGGGAAGACATGCCATCTGCCGGTAGAGCTAGAGCATAGAGCACATTGGGCAATCAAACAATGGAATATGGATCTGCCCTCCGCTGGAAGAAACAGAAAGATGCAGATCTCAGAGCTTGAGGAATGGAGAGAAAAAGGCTATCACAATGCCAGGATCTATAAAGAGAGAGCCAAAAGGTGGCATGACAAGAGGATCAAGCCCAAGGAATTTCATCCTGGAGACAAAGTCCTAATGTTTAACTCAAGGGTCAAGCTATTTGGCCATGGAAAGCTAAATAGCAAATGGGAAGGACCATACCTGGTAATCAATGCAGCAATACATGGAGCCGTCACGCTTCAAGACGACGGCGGCAACATCTTTAAGGTAAATGGTCATCGTCTCAAAAATTTTCATGAACATACACTAATAGAAGAAGAAGTTGACATGATAGAATTTATCCCTGATAATGAATTAACATAACTAAAATCTACATCTCTTACTTTCTCTTTTAATTATTTGTATAGCTTGATCACTAGATAGGTTTCAAATAATTAGAAATTCCTCCTTTGTAACACCTTGGGTCCCCAAAATCCTCAAGTAGAAGTGGATAGCCATAATTTGGCGACCACTTGGGACCAAAATCTAGCCAAGCCATATAATTTTCAGAATCAAATAATCTGGTCGCACTGGGCACTCCAAACCCAGGTTGGGCGACCCACACTTGGCAAGATTTGAAAACTTGGACTTTGGGGCAGTGTTTAAAAGCCCCTTTAGGTGACATGACAGAAATTTGGGGCAACTTTATGGTTCGGCCGAACCATGTTTTGCCACCCCTTAACTTGTCACGTCTCGGGAAGCAATTGGAGAGTGTATGGAGAAATTGCCATGGCCAAGTGACCCATATTTGGGTTCGGCCGAACCACCCTATGCGACCCGTTGTGACCCATCAGGTCCAGAACGTTGTGCCAACGTTCCCCCGACGTTCTCTCGCGATTTTGAAAAGGAGAACGTTGGCACTCATCTTCTTAACCCCTTCCTCTCATTCTTCCTCCTTCCACCTGCATTCTTTCACCATTCCAGCACCCTTCTCTGACTTTAAGACACCAGAGAATCCCACTATGGCTCCAACTAGCAAAAACGCCATTATCCCCATGGGAGAGGGCACTTCAAAGCCCCAAAGATCTCTAACCGAGAGCCTAGAGAGAGCAATGGCCGTCGACGTGCCGGAGGTGGAGCCCCTAAACTCACTGCCGCCGACCAGAGTGTCACCGGGGGCCAGGCCTGGTTTGGACGACCCTAGGGGGTTCGGCCGACCACCCCCCGGCCATCCCCTCGGTCCACTTCGTCGCCGAGGTCTCTCTCTCCGCGAAAAGATCTCTGGAAGCCCCTTGTTCGTTCCACCAGGCCAATTAGGCCTACCACAGGCCAATTGGCATTGAAGGGAAAGGCTCCGGAGGTGCCGAAACAGCGCCCTAGCTCTCTCTACTCGGATTCATCAAAGAGCATCAGTTCCTACACCCCTTCTACACCCACCATATTCAAAGGCCGTAAGATCGTTGGTGGTGGGATGGGTGTAGGGAAGGTGTTCGTCCCTCCTCTCAATTCGGATGAGAAGAAGCAGTTAAGGGAGTCTCTTGACTCCAACTCTCCTTCCCACATCCGAAGGAGGATGGATCCACCACCGATCAATGGCCCACCAGGCCAATTTGAAGATGATCGGAAGGAGAAAAGCGACATGGAGAAGATGCTTAAGATTGTAACCACCCTTAGGAAGAGAAATAATGAATTAGAGGAGACGGTGTCGGAATTAAGGATGGCAAATTTAGATATGGAGGATAAGTTCCGCGCACTCCGCATTAGCACTAATGCGAAGCTCAAGCACGTGGCTAAAGCCATTGGCCAAGAAGACATTCTAAATCCACCCTCTCCCTAGATTAGAATTTCTTTAGAATAAAGTAGTCATTAGCTAGATTTTTCTTTTAAAGTTTTGACTTTTACAATTATAATCATGCCTACATCAATTTCAAGAAATCGAATAAAATGCCTTTGCGTTCTGCTGGTGTGTTGCCACCAGCAGAACGTCTGCACTTTATGTTGTTCGTTGTTTGTGTCACCAGATGAAAAGACACAAGTGTGGGGGGTTCGGGCGACCCCCTCAGCAACCCTCTTGGAGATTTCGAACATGTCACGGTACACGGCACATCTGCTGGATCAAACCAGATGCAAAAGGTCACACAAAAGGGTTCGGACGACCCACAAAATGAAGTCAGGTGATGAAACAACTGTGCAGGAATGCAGCTTGAGAAGAGGAGATTCAAACGACGGGACAACGGTCCCCTGGCTGGTTTGGCCGACCCTATCAATGGGGCCTGGTCCCACCAACCAGGCTCCCTACGGCAAGGGCATGATCCCTGACTGGTTCGCACCCTTCCTTCCTCTCGAATTGCGCATTTATTCAATTCATTTCTTTGTTCTTAAATAAAAATAAAAATAAAAACTTGAAATCTTGCATCCCAAAATAAAATGAATAAAATTTATGACATTAAAAGAGTAGAGGTGACACAAAGTTCAAGTTTATGCATATGCCTATGCTTGTGGGTAAATATCTTGATAGAAAATCATATTGACTAAGATGTCGATAAATGTGAGATAACTCTTGGCTCATGATTCACACTTTTTCCATTCAAAGTACTTAGAGGTTTATTTTTGAAAATGTCATAAAATCATAGTGTCACTTACTCCTCAATAGTGAGAAAAAAATCCTACCAAAGCCATAAATGATCATCATGTTTGGAAAACCCTTCTAATCATGCTACTTGCAATTGCTTTGAATTTGATCAAATCTTGTTGACCCTTGTTGAGAAGTATGTCATAGTCCAAAGATCAAGATCACATACACACCACACATATATGCTGCTTCTACACTGAAAGTATGCAACAACATGCCATCCATTTCCATTGAATAATTGCTCCATGTTCTAAAGGTCAATGAATATCTCTCTCAGTTGATTTAGAAAAAAAGGGACAATGGCTATCCAAAATGAAAAAGAAAGAAGAGATGGACAAGTAAAAGTCCAAGAAAAAGAAATAATATATATATGAGTAAATCTAGGCTCATGAATAAAAGAAAAAAAAAATGATGATAGCCATGTCCCAAAACAATGTAGAGAGATCATATCAAGGAGCATTATAGTTTACCATTTTCCACACACTTGCACATCTTGATCTAGGTCTATAACATTTTTCTCCTTGGATCCTTATTTTGATTGTACAATATATGCACTGCAAGTATGCCTGCCATATTTATCCCTACCTAAACTACACATAAGCCTGATAGATGTAGGATAAAACAAAGAAGGCATCCTCAAGATATGCCTTGGTAAGGAATCAAACACAACTGAGTGACTTGAGAGTACTATTTGAGGAGTAAGAATGAACTATGTGCTTTCTTTTTTAAACCAATATAAAAAATTCTAAGTACTGAGAAGGTAAAAAGTAAGATGATTTTGCCTTGAGAGTTATTCCATTTTTCAACATCTCAAGAATATATGCTAGACAATGCCACATAACCCACTAGTATAAGCTATGTGCTAAATGAAAACTTTGATCACCACTATCTTAGATATGTCTTTCCAACCTCTCTTTCTAACCTTTACTCGAGGACGAGCAAAGACTCAAGTGTGGGATCTTGTTGACGGTATTTATACCATATTTTCTACCATCATAACCGTCAACAAAACACTCTTTTTGGGAAGAAACAAGCAAACACATAGTGACATAGGTACAAATAACTTAGTTCCACATGTACATGTTAGTATTTGTTTGCAGGTACCCAAAATAGGTGATTTTAGAGTTTAGAAGCCCAAGATGAAGATATAATGCAAATCCAACTATGACGAAATGGCAAGGTGATGTCACAATCATCAAAGACTTCACTCCAGGATCAAGTGGACACTGGATGGACACTATTCATGGTTCGGCCAAACTATGAATAGTGGCCCCAGCACTCCACATTCAAGAGTCAAGCAAAGGAGTGATGCAGGAGAGAGCTGAGGACACGTGGGGCCAAGCCATGGTTTGGCCGAACCAGGCATGGTGCCCTCTTGGCCCTGCCAATGTGGCACAATCCGTGGCACACCTCCTGAAGTCCATTTCCATCCTTGGATCATAAGTGTGCGTTCAATCAATGGTTAAAGAGCAAAGCACAAGGATCCAGCCGTGAATCAACAAGACCACGGCAAAGCAAGTACATAGCCATGCTCTATGACAAGTGGCGACCACAGTGGTAGGCCCATCTGCCCTTAGGTGGGTCGGCTGAACCAGCTATTGTGGACCCAGGCCACCTTCACACTCCAGGACAGGTGGGGACATCTTCTAGAAGACCCTGGCTAGGCCCACCTGTCATAGGGGGGTCGGCCGAACCCCCTGGTGCCCAGCCAGGTCAGTTATCTCCCCACCTACTTGAGCACACTTCCCACGTGCTGGATTGATCATCTCCGTTGATTTGAGGCGGCGGTTTATCCAAGGGCCAAGGAGGAAAGGCACATGGATTGATGACATGGCACTCCTCTCATTCCCCCAATAAATACCCCCCTAGTCCTTCACTTTAAAGGCATCAAAGGAGTAAATATCAAGTGTATCATAGAGAGAAAGACTACTTACTAGTTTTAGTGTTAGAATAAGAGGGAAGAGAGTGAGGGAAGTCTTCAGGAGAAAGCCCCGGGCCTGTCGGGAGTCTTTTCCAAGGTGTCCCTCAGTGGATGCAAGCTTCTAGTAAGTTTTTCATCTGATTTCTTCTAGCATTTAATATTCTGGTTCTTGTATTTTAAGTATATACTTGCTTTACCTGCACATTGCTTTACTTGTGAAGTGCTCTAGTCTCTAGCTAAGATTAGAGTAGTAAGTATAGTGTAGACGTGGTGTCTAGGCTATATCTTATCAGTGTGGGCCACTTGTCGCACGGATTGTTTGTGGTAGCCAGCAAGTGGCGACAGCCTTGTCTGGTCTTCGTATTCCACCACGTGTGTAAAATAAATTATTAAAACGGCAAGGCATCAATACAATAGTACAGCCGCCTCGGGTAGGAGTTATATCTCCTACTGTTTCGCCTGTCGCCTCTTGTAAAGGGAGGAGGTGGTAAACCTCTTTATACTTAGAAAGCCAAGACCAGATATCATTTGCTACATAGAACCTCTCTATACCTACATTCTAAACCTCTTTGATCACCAACATCCTTGATCACTATCTGATGGTCTTGAACCTAGTTAGTTCACTTCACGTTCCCCGTGGAAAATACGATACCAGGAATACTCCCGGTGAAAGCTACATTGACTACCGTACGCTTGCGGTATATCCGTTTGCACCTTTGGTGTCAACAGCAGACCACTTGTCTCGTTTGCAGGGCCAAGACCAAGACAACCTTCCCATAAATGACTTTCTTCGTGATGACACTCTTTTAAGGGTGACTAATACCAATCCATGGTATGCCAACATTGTGAACTTTATAGTCACTGGCTATGTTCCACCAAGAGAAAATAGGAATAAATTACTTTACCGAAGCCGGACTCATTTATGGGATAATCCCTATCTTTATCGAGTCTGTGCTGATGGTTTGCTTAGAAAATGTGTCCCTCTGGAAGAAACAACTAAAATAATAGAAAGATGTCACTCCGCTGAATACGGAGGATATTATGGAGCCTTCCGAACATATGCTAAAATCTGGCAGAGTGGATTTTTCTGGCCATCGATGTATGAAGATACAAAGGACTTTATCCGACGGTGTGCCCGATGCCAGAAACATGGCAACATTAGTACCCAAGATGTCATGCCACTTACAAACAATCTGCAAGTAGAGCTGTTTGATGTCTGGGGAATAGATTACATGGGACCATTCCCTAAATTTGGTCATTTTAAATACATCTTAGTGGCAGTGGACTATGTGTCCAAATGGGTAGAAGCCATGCCTTGCCCCTCAGCAGATGCCAGAAATGCCAAAAGAATGTTTGAAGAGACCATCTTCCCTAGGTTTGGAGTTCCTAGATTAGTCATTAGCGATGGAGGATCCCACTTCTTGAGGCTTTAGGGAATATCTGACTAATCAAGGAATCCAACACCATGTAGCCACACCATATCATCCTCAAACCAGTGGCCAAGCTGAAACCTCTAATAAGCAAATAAAGAACATTCTATAAAAGACGGTGGAAGAAATGGGAAGGGGTTGGCCTCATAAGTTGCATGCATGGTGCCCTTTGGGCGTACCGAACCGCATACAAAACCCTATAGGCATGTCTCCTTATCAATTAGTCTACGGCAAGACTTGCCATCTTTCCGTAGAACTTGAGTTCAAGGCACATTGGGCCATCAAGAAATGAAACATGGATTTTGAGATAGCTGGATGACATAGGAAGATGCAAATCTCTGAATTAGAAGAATGGAGAGAGAAAGCCTATCATAGTGCTAAAATATATAAAGAGAGGACTACAAGATGGAACGATAAAAGAATCAAAAAGAAATAGTTTCACCCAGGAGATAAGGTTTTACTCTTTAACTCCCGAGTCCATCTTTTTGGTCATGGGAAGTTGCGAAGTAAATGAGAAGGACCATTTAAGGTGGTTGCAGTATCACCTCATGGTGCCATCACACTAGAGAGTGATTATGGCCAACTTTTTAAGGTGAATGGTCAATGTCTTAAAGTTTATCATGAAATGGAAGAGGAAGGAGAAATAGATACAGTAGAGTTCATAGATCCTGAACATTACCTCCTTTAATTAGAAGCCTCACTATTTGGCTTTAAAACCTTTTAAGGCCCATTAAAAACCGTGCAGAGAGCCTTTCTAGGGCCCTAATGAGCACCTGGAGGGACGTGGACGGGCAAGCCCCTACAGAGGCAGGCGCCCGCCGCCACAAGGGCGGCGCCCTCCCCCCTACTCAATGGAAACGTGACCCTTTGGCACGTGCTCGATGATCCACGGTTGTTGCAACATTTCTTCGCGTGAGTTTCAAAGAGATTCGCTGGGAATATTGCAAAAGAAGTCTATCCTTCCACCATGATCATCTTCAAATAGACAACCCCATCTCCCTCTCTACTCCACGACCTTCCAGCATCCAAAACACATCTAGAACCCTAACCATGGCCTCCTTCAAGCGCAAGAGCATGTCGCCCACTAACCTCCGCTTCCTAGTTGACGACGATGCTCCCACCGACATCGTTGATGCCATTCCACTCGCCATAGCACCACCTCCTTCCGTCTAGATTGCATCGCCAAATAGCACAACACATAGCACAACTCCCAATCCAAAGCGACAGAAGTACGCTGTCTCGGGTCGTCGCTTGCCGGATGGCCATTATGAGAAGGTGCTGCATTGCCTTCCCGAATCCAGCGACTCCAAGACACAGGAGGGGTCGCTGTCCGCTCCTTCAGTTCATCGCCGTCGCACCCCGCCACCAATTGGTGTGTCGGGAGAGATGGAACATATTGGTGGGAATGACGCCAAAGCTGGCCGAGCACGAGATATGGCGCTTGGATGTGGAGGATAGGTTCACCATGCTACGCAAGGCGTGCACTTCTAAAATCAAGCGCCTCTACAAGGAAACAGGGCATGAGGACCTTTATGAAGCCCCATAGGACTAGATTAGAATATCATAGGTGTTTGCTTTGCCTTGATTAGTTATTCTTAGTTCGTTTGCTTAGTTCGATTTTATTCAAATTCAGGTAGCTCTTGTATTAGTTCGAGACAAATAAAAAGCACCTATGATTGTTTCAATCCACTTGTTTGTCGGCCCGCTGGTGTTTTCCCACCAGTTGGACCTTTATCACTTTACATTTTCCTTTCTTGAATAAAGATTAGAAATACCAAAAGAGAAAGTGTGGGGGAAAACACCAACACCATATCAAACTACCGAAACAAGTACCAAAGCAGCCTGAAAAAAGATGGAACGTGACTAAACGACGCCACCCGAGGCCTTTTGGCCCGAGTTGTAGGGCGGGCGCCCCCCTTTATAGGGCGGCCGCCCGGCCTCTGACGCCCAGCACGACCAGCTTCGCACACAGCGCAGGTATGACTCCTTCACAATTGATTTTGTCAATTTATTTCATATTATTTAATCCATAAATGCTCCTGAATTATTAAAAACAAACTTGTCACACCCATGATTAAAAAGTTATCCTGAAAACCATGCCATACTTCAAGACATGACTTGTCTAAGCTTTGTTCTTGTCAAATGCCTAAAAATTATGATCTACTCATTTTAGTATGGTCTTCCTAAGTTGTTGATTAGTGTGATATAGTAATGTCTTGTGTTGTCTATTCTCACCATGGAGAAATTTTTATTAAAAAAAATGATGAATGAATTCATTACTCCTCATATGTGATGAAATACCTACCAAGGCCAAAAAGAGTAGCATAGGAAAACAACTATATAGCTCTTTTGATTATACTTTGAGTTTTGCCAAGCCTAATGATCTAAGTAGAGAGTTTGGTCATGCCTCAAAAACCAAGATTCCACGCACCCTTGAGAGAACTTCCACATAAGAAGTATTCTTCCACTTCATGATTCCATCATTCCCTTATGCTCAATTTGAAAAGATCCCATGAAATTTCAAATCTCAGGGACATGGCTAAAAAGAGAGAGAGAGCAAGTGCTCTGATGAAAAAAAAGAACAAGTGCTCTGATGACAACAAAAAGAGAGAAGAAAAAGAGAAAAGAGAAAAGAAGTTAGAAAGTAAGCCATGATCCCTTGAGAATTGAAAGAAGAATGGATCAAAGAGTGAAAGCATACCCAAGTTACCACCATATATCTTGGCTAGAGAGCATGACTTAACCCTCCTAGGATCTTTTGTTTGGCTTAGCAAAATAAGTAAATCAAAGATGCTCATTTTACTCCACATCCCTTGAGCTCCACAAAAAAAGCCTTAAAATAGATGTGAGTACTCTCATGAAAACTAGAAAGAAACATATACTATGAGTGATTAAGAGTCTCATATGAGGAGATAATGAATCATATTTTCTTTAAAAAATTAAAAAGCTCCAAGGCAACATAGAACTCACTAGTTCATAACCATTCCACTTCTCAACAACCGATGGTATGATCTTAGCCACCGGAAAGATCATAAGTCTAGGTATGAGATCACAGAACAATGTTTATACTTGATCAAGTTTAGAAGAAAAGCATGAGTTTGCACTAAGTAAATTGCTCGGGACGAGCAAGAGTTTAGTGTGGGAGAGTTTGTTGACGGCTGCTAACACCTCAAAATACCGTCAACATAAAAATATAAAGGTGACAAAATCTATGGAAAAGATACATATTATGTTTGAATTTTACTTGGTTCCACTTGTACTTGGAGAATTGTGAGTGCAGGTACAAAACAGGTGAAAATAAAACAAACCAAGGCACATATGAGCAATGCAAGTGATGGGAGACAGGCAGGAGCCAAGTCACAGGCGCTCGCCCTATTGGACAGGGCGCCCGCCCCCCCTCTTGGTGCCATTTGCACCCTGCCACGTCATGGATCCGTGGCCTACCTCTCCAAACAAGATATGGCACATTGATTTACTATCAAGGGCTGAGAAACATTGCACTCGGATCCGGTAGCACTCCGGAGCAGGGCGCCCGCCCAGTCAGGATGGTCTGCCACGACCACAATCCGACGAAAAGGCTCCAAAGCCTTTGCAACCGTCCAATTGAAGTTGGTTTTCATCCAATGGAGATCAAGTGATGAGCCAAGGATTCATGGGCCCACATGTCAGCCCCTACGGGTCACAAACCGCCTTTCCAAGCAAGAACCGACGTGATCACCGACTTGGGAGAGTGATGGAAGGCCGCTGGATGCAAGAGGCGGTGGATCGTAGGGCGCCCGCCCTACCCACCAGGGCGCCCGCTGCCTCACCTGCTCCAAACCGACTTCATCCTCCCCTACAAGTACCCCAGGGGTTCCTAAACACTATAAATAGGTGTTAAAGGTTCATTTGTAAGTAGACTATGAAGCTTAAGTGAGATAGATACTAGATACAAAAGATAGTCTCAAGTAGAATGTGTAGTACTCCTACACATTAGAGAGTGAGAGTGTCTCATCTCTGAAAAGAAGAAGAGGAGTCCGAGGAGGAGCCGAGTTTGTCGGCAACTTCTTCTATGGTGCATCTCTGCGCTTCTTTATGGTAACAAAGTTCCCCTTCTCTATTTAATTATTGTTATACTTTAAGTATTTGTTTGCTCATCTCACTGCTTGGTTAGAGTGCTCTAGTTCTTAGATCCGAGTTAGAGTAGTAAGTTTGTAGATTAAGCGCGGTGCTTAGGCTATATCTTACCCGTGAGTGCGGCTAGGCCTACGGATAGTAGTGGTAGGTTCTAGGTGGTGACAGCCCTAGAATCCTCTGGATTCCACCACGTTCGGTCTAGTTTTATCGTAGAGCTTCGGGATGTACGGTGCCTAATTAGTCCTACCCTGGGCAAGTTTAGGACTTTGCATGCTCACAGTAAACAAGTCTTGGTATATCATATAGTTATTTGGGGCTACCATTCAGACCTTCTCTTTCTACCCAAACCTTAGATCTTGTCTCCCTTCACACATGTTCCCTGTGGATTCGATAGAAACCTGGGACTACTCCTAGGGAAAAGCTACATCTGACAGCCGTGTGCTTGCGGTTATTTTAGTGTGCCACCCCAGGTGTCAACAAGTATGTAGACATGGTGTCTAGGTATTTTGTTTATCTGTGAGTGCACCCTGATGCGCCGGGTCGTATGGTAGATCGCGTAGGTGACAGCTGCGTTGAGTCCTCTATAGTCCACCCTCCGTATGTAGGCCAGCAGTCACGGTCACGAAGTTGGATGATGACTCTGTTTCACATCCTTCCTAGATGATGCCCTTTGCATGTGATTATGATATAGGATTAGTCTAACAATGATTGCTAGATGTGATTGCACTAATTAGAGTTATTCATTGATGTAGTTATAGAATTACCTTTGATATTAATTCCTTAGTTTATCCATTGGCTAGCTATTACTATGACTAAAGAAGTGCTCTAATGATTATCTTTTATTTATGATGCTTCATCATACTTATCACCTTTATCTTTATTTATCTTGTGACCTCTACCTGTTATGAGTAGAGTAAATGACATCGGTAATGTCACTTATCCATTGTATACCATCACTATCAATATAATAGATTAAAGTTTATCCTAGTCCTTTCCAGTGGTATAAATATAAATCGACAACTTGGTAAAACTCCCTAGGTAAAATACTACAATGTTATAATTATCTGTCCGCTTGCAGAATTGATCTTACTTTACATTATTTATATTTATATTTCTACCTAGTTACATAGATTAATATATAAAATCTTTATTTATTCTTAGCATTATTAATTAGGGATGACAACCTAGTTCTTGCAAAAGAATATTGGTAATAGAAAAGTGGCTAGTTGCTAATGACAAGTTAATTAATTACCATTCATCTTCTAATGTCGGCTCTCGCATTAAAAGTTATATAGTTATATTTGGCGACGTTAGTAGATGTCAACAAGCATTTTTGGCGCCGTTGCCGGGGAAGGCACATTAAACTTAGGAAATATTGATAGCATATGTATACATAATGGATAAGATTGTATTACCGATTGATCTCTAACTCAAATAGGCACACCCTTGTTTTTATCATTTGCTTATCTTATGCAGGGTGATGAATGAATGGTTTTTCTCTTCCAAATAATTTCACTGACAATCCAGAGAAACTCCTGAGAAGAAAGAAGTTTGTAGAAGCGAGGGACAATTTCAAGCTACCATCAAAAACACCCATCGCTGCTCAAGCTCATTCATCAAAGGAGCCAACTCTAATATTGGAAGAAGAACACTTAGGAGAAGATTTATCTCCTGTGTTTGAAGACATGGCTGAGAAGACACTGCGCGAGTTCTCTACCCCGACAACAGAAAACATCCGGACTGGACCAGCAGTCAATACTGGGGAGAATGGATTCGAGCTCAAGCCTGCTCTTATCACCATGGTTCAAGTCAGCCAGTTTTGTGGAAAAGCCCATGAAGGTGCAAGTGCACACTTACAACACATTTAGAGATTTGCAGCACCTTCACGATTAGAGGAGTACCAAAAGAAGCTATTTTACTCCGTCTTTTCCCATTTTCACTTTTGGGGAAAGCCAAGAAGTGGTTCTACGCCAACGAAGAAAAGAACACCACATGGGACCGATGCTCAACTGCTTTCCTAGCAAAGTTCTTTCCTACAGGCAAGACGAATGCTCTGCGTGGGAAAATCTCAAGTTTTCAACAGCAACATGATGAATCATTCACTGAAGCATGAGAGAGATTCCAAGATTACATTGAAGACTGTCCTCATCATGGGATAGAGGATTGGCTACTATTGCAGACCTTCTACCACGGGCTTATCTCATGCACCCGTGAGTCCATAGATGCTGCAGCCGGAGGAGCTTTCTTGTCACTTAAGCTTCTAGAAGCTCAAGCACTTGTTGAGAAGATGGCCTCGAATTCAAGCTGTAATGAAGAACGTACTCAACCTCGCAAGAGAGGAGGAGGCATCCATCATTTGAAGGAGACTGACATGGTCACTGCCAAGCGAGACCTCATTATGAAGAAGCTTGACATAAAGAAGAAGGAAGTCATGCATATCAATGATTCTCGCATGACCTGTGAAGAATGTGGAGATTATGGGCATTTAGCTGTCAACTGCCCTACGTTGCAAGAGGATGTGAACTTCATCAACAATAACACCTACTATCGTCCTCAGTAAAATCAAGGATAGAACCAGCCAAACCAAGGATGGAATCAGCAACCTCGACAAGGTAATTACCAAGGTAACATGCAAGGTAATAATTACAATAATTATAATCTTCCACCTTTAAGAGATTTAGTTGCTGGTCAATCTAAATTGTTAGATCCAATGTCTAGAAAGGTAGCCTCGAATGATAAAGCTTTAGAAAACATAAATACCAAAATGGATACCTTTGCTTCTGCTATAAATAATCAGCACAGCTATAATAAAATGTTATAATCACAATTAGCCCAGCTAGCTACTGCTGTCCCTCCATTCGAGAAAGGAAAGATTCCGGGCCAGCCGGATGATTTAAAAACTGCTAACCTTATTGATATTCACAATGCAACACAATACCAAATTGAGCCTGCAGATATATAGTGGAAAGATCACTCACTACCTGAGAAAATGGGAGACCCTGGAAGACCTGTGATTCCTATCTCCATAGGATGTCACAGCTTTCCAGAGGCTATCTGCGATTTCGGCGCAAGTGTCAACATAATGCCCAAGGTAATCTATGAGAAAATTTTAGGTGATCCTTTGTTGTACACAGATATGCGTTTGCAGCTTGCAGATCAGTCTATTTGCTACTCCGAGGGAGTACTAGAAGAAGCTGTTATCAGAGTGGAGCAATCATATGTCCCAATTGACTTTGTGATCATGGATACTGGAGGAGATGAGAAGGCCCCCATTATTTTGGGACGACCGTTCTTATGCACAACCAAAGCCATCATCTATGCGGAACACGCAAGATTGTCCTCTCCATCAAGGACAAGAAGGAAAGATTTTCATTCAAGAACCGCATCCTCAAGACTCCTACAGTCCCGAATTCCATCAACAAGAAGAGCAACAACAACTAGCACCCAAGAAGAAGAACAATAGAAGATGGAGGAAGAACAAGCCCTAGCATGTACCTGAAGAGACCGCTCAACTAATCAATGCTATCAACACAGAAAATGATCATATGCTCTCAAAACCATTTCTAACAAAGAAAGGTGACCCAGGTGTACCAATTATTGAATGCACAATCAGAGACATCACTTTTCCTGACACCATCTGCGACACTGGATCAGGCATCAACGTAATGTGCAAAAAGGTATATGATGAATTATTTGATGATTTACCATTATATCCAACATATATTCAGTTGCAGATGGCAGACCAATCACTTAGATTCTCTGAAGGCGTAGTCAAGGACGTCATGGTAAGAATTCAAAATAAATATATATCCGCAGATTTTATAGTTCTTGACATGCAAGAAGGCAACGAATCACCTATTCTTTTGGGAAGACTGTTTCTCTACACCGCCAACGCTATCATCTACATCGAGTCTGGACAGATCCACTTCAACCTACCCACTGGAAAGGTACGCTGTCAATTTAGAACACATCTTAACCATGAGCAGATCAGGAAGCAACGCAACAGGAGGAAACGGCAAACCCGCCGTCAGGCTGCCCAGTCTCACTGTGGATGGGAGGAGTTACCTGGTAAGATTGTGAAGTATGAAGACTGCTACAAGGAGCAAGAAGAAGCCGTACAAGCACCACGCTGGAGTGAGTGGGAAGCGGAAGCTAAGAGGATGGACCAGATTGCTAAAGCAGAGAAAGAAGAGATCCAGGCACAAGTAGAAGAATGGATGAAGAGAGATGAAGAATCAAGAGAAGCATACAAGGAAGAGCTGGAGCTATAAAAGAGAAGCAGAAGAGACAGAAAAGAGATGGAAGGAGAAGGAAGAAGCACCTGCTACACCACCGCAAAATGGGGAATTGACTGAGGTAACCTCAGACAATGAACCTACTGAGTAAATACTCTCCTCTATCTAAGTCCTGTCGGTAGACTTTAAATTCCGTACCCTAGCCATAAGGTTAGAATGGTAGTTATCTAATTAATTTAGCATTCATTAGTAATTTTGCTTAGCATATTTATTAGTACAATCATTTTTTGTATATTAAAAATAAAACAACAAAAACATTTACTGCTTTGTTTACTGTATCATAAATATTAAAGCCCCATGAAAATAAACTTATGGTGACCCTGTAGGCATATTTGTGGTGGCATAAAAATAAAAATAAAAATAACAATCTATATTTACTTTGTTACATTATGAAAATCCTAAGCCCCATGGAAATGAATATTCCCTATGGTGGCATAAAAATTATTATTAGCATGCATATATTTTTTTGATTGCTGCATAAGAAACTTAGAAAAACCCCAAAAAGAGAATCCTGTTAGAATCCTGCTAAAATCTATTAATTAAAATCAACTCAAGAATAATCAAAGGGCTCATTGGCTGACCACTAACCCATTGATAATTCGAGCCTCGAGTTTTGGTTTTCTTGTTAGAGTATAACTATGCAGGAATAATATTATGACTAAGGAGAGAGTCTATTAGTGGCACCCACTAGGACTGCTACTAACCAACTCACTCTGAAGATCATTCAATACCAAGTATTGCAAACATCAAGCTTGGGGGAGGAGCATCTCCTAGTTATTAGGTAATTATACCTATGCGCTTATTGAGTCTACTTTATACAAACACAAAATGCCAAAAATAAGTGAACACATGAAGGTTCACCATAGTATCATAAAAAAATCTAAAAATACCAAAAATATGTGGGCACATGAAGGTCCACACCTTTCAAAAAAAATACCAAAAAAATATGTGGACACATGAAGGTCCACACTCTTAGAGAAGTTTCCTAATTAGGTAAATAAGCTTAAACTTCTGCTGGAAATATAAAATCAATTACTTACTATGGAGTAGTATTAAACCTAACCCCTCTCTATAAGATTTGGTATTTTTATTGGCAATTGAGTTTCATAGGACAACACAAGATCAAAGAGCTAGTCAACCCGACGCTCTTACACCGTCGATGCACCTGCCCCCAGAAGGATCACTCAATTTGCAACATCAAAAACCCTGTCAAACGTCAAGCTTGGGGGAGGGCACCCTCTAATTAAAAACCCAGCTAAGTATAAATTTACTATCTTATTACCATTATTACTATATCGCTTTTTCGCGTGAGTTAGCTAGTAAGATAAAATTTGAAAACCAAAATAAATATCTATCTATATATTAGAAGTTTGTTTAGAGTCGGTTTAGGCTAGAGTTAATAAGAAAAATAATGAACATTAAAATTTTGTCTTGGAGATGATGAATAGTTGCTCTGTCACAATACTTTTTAAATGTCTAGTTGTCAAACTTAAATTCTCCTGAGTTTTAGATATTGTTGTTTTAACTTAAGAAATTACTCTGAACCTGAAACTTGTGGAGGCATATGTTTGAGTTAAGTCTAGGTGATTGATTGATATGATTCATGAAGGTTAAGCTACTATTTATCTTATTCCTAGCATTACTAAAATTCTAGAGATTTATTTTTGAAAAACTTAAAATCTACATGATGAGCTCTTGTATGACAAAGTATGAATTCCTACCAAAGCCATATATTATACATCTAGATAGAAAAATCTTTGCGCATTCATGCTGCTTGCTTTACATTGAGTTCAGTCAACCTTTGTTGAATACCATATGAGAGTCTTGTCATGCTTTTAAAACCAAGATCACGTACACACTTTAGCACATATGCATTATCCCTACCCTGGGAGTAATCGCAACTATTTCCACTTTCATTAATGTTCATCATGAAAATATTTTCTCCTACACTAGAAGTGAACACCAACAATATATAAACCCCGTAGGACAGCCTCGATATAATTGCTCTAAGTTCTTATAATTATCTTCCAGTTATTCATATTCAAAGGATACATGTGACTATGCAAAAATATGAAAAGGGAGTAAAAGATGTACAAGTGTCCCAGCATTAAAACAATGGGTACTAGATACCCGCCTCCCAAATGATCTAAAAAAAGAGAAGAGAAAGAATAAAGATAGCCAATCATTTTCAAAGAGCAAAAGTAGAATTAGGAATAGCCACTAAATACCACATATACACCTATCCACCATATTACATACATATGCACATCTTGATTTGATTGTATGCCTCGATTCTCTGTGGATCCATTGTTTGCCTTTACGACATATGAATTGCAAGTATGCTTGAACCTTGTTATTGCCACTCTTATGAGCTCCACTATAATCCTTAGTTATAAGAAGGCATAACATTAATGCCTTAAGTGAGATCCACAAATACCATATATACTGAGAGACTTGAGGGTATCATACAATTAGAGCTCTGAGTTTTATTTTGAAAACTTGCAAAACTCCAGAATATTGGTACTGTGAAGAATTTGCTACATAGTGCATGACTTGATTGTTCTTTCTTTCAATTTCTCAAGACTAAGGCAAGAATTGTAAAGCCCCATAGTTAAAGGTAAAATGGCTAAGTTTAAAAGTTAGAGAAGTTTTGTCTAATCCGAAGGAGAATCTATGCTTGAAGCATGTGTACTTGGGAAGTATGAAAGCATTGTAGCAACTCCTGATCCAATTACATTAGTAATTAGGTTTAGTTTGTTTGCCAAGGGACTGGCAAACAGGTAAGCTTGGGGGGTTGTTGACGGTGGATAACGTCAATTTTTATTAGAACTTTAGACACCAAAAGCTACATAAATACACACTAGTCTAGGGTTTCAACTGACAGTTTCCACGAGTTTTGCATATTCTGTATTTTCTAGGGGCTATTCTAGAAAAGCATAAAAGAAGGGTTAAAGACCATGATTACCACGAAACTTAACCGCCAAGGAAACATCATCACGAGAACACTAGAAGCATCTAGAACACACCCGAAGCACCGGGGCCCGAGACCCACCAGGGTGGGGCCGGCCGGCGCCCCCCACTACGGTTTTGACCCACCTTCTGGAGTCTTCTTCCGCTGCCTTTGTGGAGTCATCTCGGCCCTTGTTTCAAGTCGGTTTGATCCTACGGCGCACGTGTATCCCACCGGGCTATAAATAGAGGGGAAGACCCCTTGGAGGAATCAATCCATCATTCATTCAAGGCATCAAGTCCTCAAGCCATCAACAGCCTCCTAGTTCATCAAGAGCCTCCTAGTTCATAGTTCTAGCCTAGTTAGATTAGAAGTAGAGGAGTTCTAGTTCTTCGGTGGATCTGGAGCCCCGGCGTCTGTCTGGAGCACAGAGTTTGGTATAATTCTAGTTCTTTCTCTATTATTGTATTCTTTATTATGATTAGGGAAACATTGTTCTTAATAGTTCATATGTTCTTGATTACAATAGTATTTGTCTACTTTGATTATATATCTAGTATAGTTGGTTTGATCTTATTGAATTCATGTAATTGCACGTATAGCGTTTATTCATGCGGACGATGGATAGATGATGAACAGTATGTAAACGTGATGTCTAGGTATTTTGTTTATCTGCGAGTGCACCCTGATGTGCCGGGTCATGTGGTAGATCGCGTAGGTGACAGCTGCGTTAAGTCCTCTGTAGTCCACCCCCCGTATGTAGGCCAGCAGGCACGGTCGCGAAGTTGGATGATGACTCTGTTTTACATCCTTCCTAGATGATGCCCTTTGCATGTGATTATGATATAGGATTAGTCCAACAATGATTGCTAAATGTAATTGCACTAATTAGAGTTATTCATTGATGTAGTTATAGAATTACCTTTGATATTAATTTCTTAGTTTATCCATTGGCTAGGTATTACTATGACTAGAGAAGTGCACTGATGACTATCTTTTATTTACGATGCTTGATCATACTTATCACCTTTATCTTTATTTATCTTGTGACACCTACCTGTTATGAGTAGAGTAAATGACATCGGTAATGTCACTTATCCATTGTATACCATCACTATCAATATAATAGATTAAAGTTTATCCTAGTATAAATTGACAACCTGGTAAAACTCCCTAGTTAAAATGCTACAATGGTATAATTATCTGTCCGTTTGCAGAACTGATCTTAGTTTATAGTATTTATATTTATATTTCTGCCTAGTCACATAGATTAATATATAAAATCTTTATTTATTCTTAGCATTATTAATTAGGGATGACAACCTAGTTCTTACATAAGAATGTTGGTAATAGAAAAGTGGCTAGGTGATAATGACAAGTTAATTAATTACCATTCATATTCTAATCTCGCCTCTCGCATTAAATGTTATATAGTTATATTTGGCGACGTTAGTAGATGTCAACACTGGCCCATCTACAGTCTCTGAGCCCTTGACTACTCCAGCGTTACAATCCAGCGGACTTCAGAGTCAGTTACAGGCAGCTTTTTCAGTTGAGGTCACTCCTCCTCCTCAGGCTGCCCAGTGGCAGTATACACAGTTTTCACCGATTATCAATGGATTCTCTCCACAGTCAGCTTCTCAGTCGTTGCTTACACCGTCAGCGACCAGGCGCTTGGAGTTCTCTTACAGCGAGCTTACAGAGATGACCACTCCACCACCCCAGTCCCAGCTTCCAGTCACGACTACACCTTAAAAAATTCATATAAATTATCAGTAAACACCATCTGCAGTATCATTGTCACATACTAATATATAATTTCAGCAACCCAATAAAATTATTTGTGCAGGAAATTTCATTTGGTGTTGTTTGCTAGGCAGGCAATCTGAATTTCATCGGACATATAGCAAATTTATAAAAAAATTGATCTACAGTATGCACTCCTACAACAATAATGCATAAGTAGAGAAACGGTAGGTCTACTGATTGAAAAAATCAACCTTCACTAGTGACTCTGACCAGATGAGAGTATCTGCGCTACTGATTCAGAACAAGCAACCTTCACTTGTGCTGTAAATTGACAAAAAGAAATTCCTATGCCAAAAAATGATAACCATCTGCACAATAATGTAATATGTGAAGCATCTAGGCCCCAGTGGTTTCAGTGATTAATGACAACAAGGAGATTATTATGACTAACGTGTGTTTTGCAAGATAACCTAGAGGTTAGATCATAATAACATGTAGGTTTAAGCCCCTACAGATGAAAAACGATTCGGTTTTCAAAGGACAGAAGACAAGACGGTGATAGGCTAGTTCCAAGTATCGTTTGGAGTTGAGAGACACTTGGGGTATTTTATGTCTTGTTTTTGACTTTGGTCGTACTATTAAGAGGGGTTTGAATGGGTAGCTTGAGCTAGACTTAGCTAGAAGACGGTAGTGTGGTGCACACTTGACAAACCTAGGTCTGGAGAGTGCAGAGAGGTCTGGTGAACTATTTGAAACAAACTTCGTTTTGAGAAGTTGTCGATTCAGGCGAAGATTTGGGACAAATAGGAGCACCGGACGCTGCACCGGACGCGGGCCAGAGCGTCCGGCGCAGTCTCAGAATGCAGCGGACGCTTTCTGGAACCACCGGACGCGCAGTGGTTACTGTACGGACGTCCGGTGCTTAACCTTGGGTTAGGGTATAGCACCAGACAACACCGGACGCTGCACCGGACAAAGCGGGGAGCATCCGGTGTCCACGCAAAGAGGTTCTAGAAAGGGTTTTTGAGCACCGGACGCGTCCGGTGAAGCCCCACCGGACACTGCCAGGGTCCAGTGGGTTCAAAAGCCTACAGGTACAGTAGCCGTTGGAGGGGGCATCGGACAACCACCGGACGCATCCTGTGTGAACTTAAGAGCATCCGGTGTTCCCGAAAACAGAAGGTTTTGTGCCTAACAGTCATGGGCTTGTGTTAGAGGTATTTATACTCCTTGTGCTCGTCCATGGGAGGTCTCTTGCCACTTCTAATAGCTGAGAATACCTTGAGACCTTGAGAGCTAGCAAGAGCACTATGGAGGTTGAGTGAATTGCGAATTCGAGTGAGCTTCTTCCCTAGAGTTGATCAAGAGTGACTTGTGTGCATTCATCCATCTCTTTGGCCTTGTTTGGGTCATGTGAGAGTTCGAGCTTGTTACTCTTGGTGATCGGCATCAACTAGACGGCTTGGTGGCGATCGGAGGCTTGGTGACCGCTTGGAGAGCTTGTGGGCGGCCCAAACCAAGCTTGTGAGCTGTTGTGGGTGATCCACCGCGCCGGAGAGGCAAAGGATCGGCCCTTAGAGAGCACTTGGTTCTTACGAGGATCAAGGGGGAGCTACACCCTTGCGCGGGTGCTCCAACGAGAACTAGTGGAGAGTACCGACTCTCCGATACCTCGGGAAAAATTGGCTTTGTCTTTCTATCTCATTTACTTTCCCGTATTTACTTTGTGGTCTTTACATTCCTAGAGTAGAATTGTATGTTTAGGACTTGGCTCTAGGTTGCTTAACTTGTTTTAGGCTTAGATCAACACATAAACACTTGTGGGGTGAGATTGGGCAAAATGACGATGGGTTAATTTGTTTTGCGAAAAATTATTAGTTGCCCAATTCACCCCCCTCTTGGGCATCCTCGATCCTTTCAATATGTAAAAAAACATGATAACCATCTGCACAATCATCCCATATCCAGCCACTCAGGTCTATGCAGCCATGACTTGACGAGAAGATAATCAAGTGATTTTCATGAAATCCTATCAAAATTGGACATGACCTCTCTATAAATAAATACACATTGAACGTCTAGAGGTGGGTGGTCTTCACTGCCGCAGATCCGGCGACGTCTGCAGTCCGCAGGTGGCGGCTAGGAGAGAGGAACGGTCAGGAATAGTAGCGGATGCGTCACAGGAGACTCGACTCTGGCACCTTGCATGGGCGAGGGACCACGAATATCCCTAGCGGCGCGTGCTGCGAACCCTAGCAGTGCACGGGTGGGCGGGAGGTGCCGAGCGGGAAAGAAGAAGCACGTGGGGAAGCGCGAGCGAGCGGGGGAAATGACGCGCGCAGAGTAAAACGGAATGAAACTGTCGTTTCAGGGCCTCATCCACGGCCCCCATGTATTGGTTCCCAGGAGGAGATTTGGGTGCCCAGCCAAATCTCGGGTCTGTTGTAGGGATCTTGCTAGAGTGATATTTTTTTACCTGAGCATCCAAATTTAGGTATGGAGTTGCTCTGAAAGATATAAAATTGGCTAGGATCCCTAATATTATTTTACTCTAAATAGTTGTTAGTATGGTTAAAGATATATGCTATTGAGGTATCATTCCTGGTTCCTCCTAGATCTCACCCCCAAACCGTTGATCTTGAGCACTGTGGTGTATGCTTAAACTTAGGGGCAAACCTAGAATTTTAGTGACCAGATCGTTGACTCTTCAAGTTGCAATGAGAGGTTAACAAATTTTAATGACGATACTGTAAAGAAAATAAGATAAGTTATTTGGTGACCCAATGCAACATTGTAGCTAGCTCTACTTAAACGATTATTTATAGTGGCGTTCTTTTAATTAATTAGGAAAGTAATCTTTTCCATGAAGTAACACATATCGATCAATGGCTCTCCACTTGCCGAGAAATATTCTCGTTTCCAAACAGGTTACAGGACTACATCTATAAAGGTATATATGATATATTGACATAGTTGCAGAAACACCACTGCATATAGATTGAGTGTCCTCCCAAGTTCCTAGTACCTATCCAATGAGCTTCGTGAAACTTGAAACCTGAAGGACAAGGGGGCGACTATAAGTTTTGCCTAGTCAACTAATCACGGATCTGGCCAGTCATGTTTTGCAATGCCCCAAGCTCCGTTGACTCTGTTGACGCCTAGCCTAGTTGCAGAAACACCCCTGCACATGTTGGAATTACCTGATGTAACATATACCAATCAATCGTTGTCCACTTGACAAAGGGATTCTCGTTTCCAAATAGGTTACAGGTCTACATCATTAAGGTATGATATATATTGACATAGTCGAAGAAACATTAGCGCATATATATTGACATAGTTGGGAAATAGAGCAATGAAAAGGTGTTGAAATGCAGAAATGAAAAGAGTATAGTAACCATTCAAACTTGATTGCAATATGAACTTTTTATACTAACCAAAACCTTACGAAAACTATGATTCAGAACATTATTTTTCGGGCCTGTTTGGCATGGCTCCAGAGCCCAACTTCAGGTTAGAGCTGGCTCCAACTAGCCAAACACGCTAACTCTGGAGCAGCCTACTCCATGGAGTTTTTGGAGTTCCAGTTTATTTTTCTGGAGCACCTCTTTCCCAACTCCAGCAAACTCTGGAGCCAGCTCTAGACAAGTAGTTTTGAAGAAATTATCCGCAATTGCCATTGGTTACACACTCTAGACAAAAACAGCTCCAGAGTCAGCTCCACTTAAAGTTCTAGAGTAGAGTTGCTTTATCCGGAATTAGAGCCATCCCAAACAGGCCCTTAGTATATAAACTAGAGAGAGAAACTTATACCTATCAAGCGTACAGAACTTTTCTTTTGTGCCATTGAGCGCAAACAGGAAGCTGAATTTTGTCTCGCTGTTAAGGCTAGATTAGCATTAGCGATATAAGCAAGTTCAGAGAGCGAGTGAAGCTGCAGTGACCACAGGAAATCTTTTCATTGACTTGGAGCTCATCTTTGGTTTCATGCAAAAGTACATGATTCTCCACCGTTCCTATGGAAAGTTCTTAGCCGATTCCTCCAAATCAGACGCATGGTGCCCTCAGCAAAACAAAGGTTCAGCATTCCTTTGAAATTCTTTTCTTTTGAAGTACATATACTTACCTCCATGAACACACTACGTAAATCCTACTTAAAGGATCAAAAACGACGACCAGAGGGGGGATAAATGGGAGCCTCAAAAATTTCTTTCGAAATTAAGTGGCCGCTGTCCCAACTTCACCGTCAAGCACACAACAAAACACCGTGATGTCCACGACCCAAATGAGTGGGTGGGTGTTCCCTAAGAACACAGCGGGACATCACAAATCCAACGCAAAAGACGGAAATCAAATCGGAGCACTGGAACGCAAAATATCCACAAAAACAAGTTTGCTCTTGTTCCTGAAATCACTGTAGCAGCGAGATTACTGTAGCTCCGAGTGCTAGTACTGCAGAATGATGCTGCAAGTCTGCTGCTCGGTGGATGCTGGAAGAACAGCTTTGCTGCTGATGGAACCAAACACTGAGAATGGACAAAAGGAAAAATCAGCAAATGAGATTACTCGACTGAGAAGAACTGAAGCTACTCAACCACGAACGCAGCTGACCAGACAGCGAACAGAGACAAGGATTCAAACAGCAGGGAGCGACTCAGCCAAAGATTTAGATTAGAGAGAGTTAAATAAACCAAACACTAAAAGTAAGAGGAGACAAACCAATTACTACTTCTGCTGCTTGCTGCTGGCAATCAAAGAGCACCTGTCTATTTGTTCAGAAAAAAGGACGACGAAACCATAGAACAGGAACTCCGATGAACATGGCTAGCACTGCTCAGAGAGCACGCACGACGTCTAGCGCACGGCATTGGTAGTACTGCTGCTGGCCTCACACGACCTCCACGCGAGTTCCCAAGCAAGAACAGGAGCAACAGGAAACGAACAGAAAGACGAACAGAAGAGAGGAGGCGACCATAAAAACGAAAAGATCTGACTCAAAACAAAACGAATCGCTTTCAAACTTTGCATAGGTGAAATTTAACTAGCCAAAAATCTATCCCAAAAAATCATCGTCTGGAATTACTCCAAACTCTAGGAAAATCAGATCGTAGCTAGCACGAAAATAGGGTAAACCGAAGAACACAAGGAAACGAAAATCACACACCAAAATGATGAATCCCGGAGGACATCTATGAGCTTAGGGCCTCACTTCCCACACAAATATCACATAAAATCCACCACGAATTTTCAGCTCATCACCTCTCTCTCTAGAGTCAAGGGAAAACTAGGGTTAAGGCAAAATAAGAATGAAAGAGGCAAGAGAGGGAGGTGGCTGCCTTCCTCTCTTATCGCCTTATTACAATTTGCAGAAACACCCCTAACTACTCTCTACTACTAATCAGGCGAGCCAGCTAGCCCTAGGATATTCTGGAACAGCCTGTCTCTGTCGATATGATCGGACGACCCCGCTTCCTGCTCGAGTTGCCGTCGTCTTGACGCAACTTCGGAGATTCCGCCGCGTGTCGCCCCGCTTCCCGCCGGAAGGAGCTCCGCCCGGGTTTTGAGGCCCAAACCCGAAAACCGTCCTGGGCCGTGTCCCGCCGGTCCTCGACCGTGCCGGCCCACGTACCGCTCCGAGTCCCTCGACCATGCTCGATCGCGCCTGTCGATGTCGCCAAGTGTCCGCCACCGCAACTAGCGCTCCAGCGTCCGAGTCCCTCGGCCCAAATCCCGCGTCCGTCCTTCACCGCTCCTAGTCCATCGGCACGGCCCGCTCACTTGACCTTCACTTCGCCATCCGCCACTGCATCTGAGCCCAACACCTGCACATCACAAGCCGACCAACATGCCAAGTGAACTCCATTGACAATCACTCATCACAATCCAGACCAAGTCCCCACTTAGGTCCGCAATCTCCCCTTTGATGAGTGCATTGTCAACACCAACACAGATAATCATGATATAGTGAGAATAAGAGGAAGAAGAAGGAAGGGAAAGAAGAAAACCTGCCCAAAACACAACAAAACCAATGACAAGCAAGCACATGGTCACTAAGCAAGCACAAGTGCAAAGGAAAGCTAGTCCCTCCAGAAAGAGGCGAGGCTCAATACAACTAGCTCCCAAACTCCCCCTGAATGTGTGCTCAACTCAAAAGTGTGTGTGGAAATCTCTCCCCCTTATTGACACATGCACACATCAAGGTTCCCAAAACCTTCTCCTCTCAATCATGCAAATGCATATGAATGCAAAAGCTTCAGGAGTATAGCCATTAGTTTGCCAAAATGCTCATCAAGATACGGGCAGTAGATGCTCAAGATGATCAAAAGAACAATCCATATGAGAGAAGCATAGTGAGCAATTTTGATACCAAAGTTTAGAATGTTCACCACTAAGAGTAGGACATAGCATATATAGAAAGGAGATCAGACCAAGTGCTAAACAAGTGTATACAAGGTGAACTATCCCAAGCCAAGGTCACACATCAAATCATAGAAGAATCTAACACAAGTGAAATTTTTAATTTAACCAATTTCTCTACATTAGGTGTTTCACAAGTATTAGCAAGACATGTGTGTGCGAGAGGTTATATGTATTGTTTCGCCTAACTTTTCAACCATGCGTAGCCTATGTCAAAGACAATGATTAGCTAAAAGCAATGGTTTCGATCATCCACTACAAAGCTCTAGTTCATCTAAATGTGCAAGAGGAAGACGTCTAGATACTTTGAGGTGGTACAATACATATCCATCTCGATCTTTTTATCACTTAACTTAGATTGCAAGTTTTTAGCACAATGTGAACTAGATAGATCTAAGCAAGTGAGTGAAACAAGGTATGAGCCATAGCAACCAAGTATATAAGAGATAGCATATGAGAGCTCAACAAGTCCGTACATACTAGTTACCAAACTCAAGGGTGAACAAGTTTTTCAGATTTCATTAATATTAGTCAAGTTCACATAAAAAGTCATGTTTAGCTCAACAAGGGTTCAAATGATCAAAGAGAGCCTAAACATGTATCAACATACTAAGATAGGCATAGAAACAAACTCATAGCTATATTCTTGAAGCTCAAAATGATATATGTTACAAAATGCCATGAAAATGCAAATATGATACAAAGGTGAAACAAAACTCTAAGCTACAAAAGAATCTAAAACTAGTGTACAATCCAAAGTTCCCTCCTCTAAAAAGGGAAACAGACTCTGAGTTCACTCCTCAGCCGAGCAAACTGGGTCAAGTCAAGTGGCTTAGTGAAGATATCAGCCAGCTGGTTATGTGTGTCCACGTGAATCAGGTCTATGTCACCCTTCTCATAGTCATCTCTCAAGAAATAGAACCTAACCTCGATATGCTTGGTCTTAGAATGTAACACTGGGTTCTTTGCTACGCTAATGGCGCTCGTGCTGTCACAATAGAGTGGAACTTATCTAAAAGATAGACCGTAGTCCCTCAAGGTCTGCACCATCCATAGCAACTGAGAACAGCAAGCGGCAGCAGCTACATACTCAGCCTCACAGGTAGACTGGGCAATACCACTCTGCTTCCTAGAAGACCAAGACACTAAGGAAGTCCTAAGAAACTGACAGGTGCCAGACGTAGACTTACGATACACACGACAACCCGCATAGTCAGCATTAGAATAGCCACAGAGTGAGAGGGTGGAAGCGGCCAAGTACCATAAGCCGAACTCTGGAGTGAATCGCAGGTACCTGAGAATGCGCTTGACGGCTTGGCGATGAAATGATCTCGGTGAAGACTGGAACCGTGCACACAAACACACGGCGAACTGGATATCCGGTCGCGTCGCCATCAAGTACAGCAAGGAACCGATCATGCTGCGGTACTCCTTCTGGTCCACCACCTCTCCTTCCTTGTCCTCATCAAGGGCCGTTGTGGTTGACATGGGCGTCGAAAGAGGCTTGGCCTCACCCATATCGAACCGCTTCAGCAGATCCTTCGTGTATTTCTCTTGATGGACAAAAGTGCCTTCTTGGGTTTGCTTGATTTGTAACCCAAGGAAGAAGGTTAGCTCTCCCATCATGCTCATCTCGAACTCCCTACTCATGGTATCTGAAAACTTGGCCACAAGAGCGTGAGAAGAACCCCCAAAGATGATATCATCCACGTAAATCTGCACCAAAAGGATGTCAACGCCCTGCCTGAGGAGAAACAAAGTCCTATCCACCGAGCCCATTTGAAAACCCTTTCCTAGAAGAAATGTCTTAAGGCGCTCATACTAAGCTCTAGGAGCTTGTTTCAACCCATATAAAGCCTTGTGAAACTTATACACGTGGTTGGGGAACTTAGGGCTCTCAAAACCAGGGGGTTGCCTCACATAAACCTCTTCCTCTATATACCCATTAAGAAATGCACTCTTAACGTCCATCTGATATAGCTTGAACCCTTTTGAGGCTCCAAAAGCTAACAGAATCCTAATCGCTTCTATACGGACAACAGGAGCAAAGGTTTCCTCATAGTCTCTCCCATCTTTCTGGCAGTATCCCTGTGCCACCAATCTAGCCTTATTCCTCACAACCACCCCGTCTTCACTCTGTTTGTTCTTAAAGACCCACTTGGTACTAATGGGATGACACTCAGGGGGTAAAGGAACTAAGACCCAGACATGGTTTCGCTCGAAATTCTCTAACTCCTCATGCATGGCGTTAATCCAATCGGGATCAGACAGAGCCTGTCCAACATCTTTGGGTTCAGAATTGAAAACAAAGGCTGAGTGAGCGAAATAAGAGATAGACCTGGACCGCGTAACATGCTGGTCAATGTCGCCGATCATCGTCTCAGGAGGGTGGCGGCGCTAAATGTGTCGAGGTGCAGCCCTCGATGAAGTCGCCTCTCCCTCGGCAGCAGCTGGGGCCTCCTCAGGTGCAGCATGCACGGGCTGAGGGGCCTGCTCGAACGGTCCCCATGTAGTGGAAGAAGAAGGGTCGGGGCCGTGAGCTGAAGTAGTGAAAGCAGGCTCAACTGGGGCAGCTGGTGGAGGCAGCTTGGGATCACCCCAATCGGCGTCTTCCTCTCCATCCTCCACAAAGATGGTCTCCTCAAACTCATCATCACCTGCACGCTCAAAGACAGGAGAAGAACAAGGCATGGTTTCGTCGAATGTGACCTCACAGGTCTCCATCACACGGTTAGTTTCAAGGTTAAGTACACGATATGCACGAGAGTGAGTGGCATAACCAAGAAAGATACTGTCTGAAGACCTGGACTCAAACTTGTCCAAATTACCTTGTTTGAGGATGAAACATCTACACCCAAACACCCTTAGGTGGCTTACCTTGGGTGGTCTTCCAAATCGCAGCTCATAAGATGTCTTCTTAGTGAAAGCCCGAAGAAAGATGCGATTGGAAACATAGCAAGCCGTGTTGATTGCTTCGGCCCAATACTTCCTAGGAGTCATATGCTCATCAAGCATCGTCCTAGCCATCTCAATAAGGGTCCGATTTTTGCGCTCAACAATACCATTTTGAGGAGGGACATAGGGTGAGAAAAACTAGTGCTCAAGACCCAAAGAAGCATAAAACATCTCAAATTGAGTGTTCTTAAATTCCGTACCATTGTCACTGCGAATCGCTCTCATGGTATTCTTTGGTAACTCATTTTGAAGACGTAAAATCAAATCCTTAGCACAAGAGAAAGCCTCATCTTTGCCCACCATAAAAAACACCCAAGAGTAGCGCGAAAAGTCATCAACTATCACAAGCACATACCACTTCCCACTTTCTGACCTAACCCGAGATGGATCTACCGTGTCCATGTGTAAGAGTTCTCCGGGTTTCTTGGTCATAATTTGGTTCACGGGGGAATGAGAAGCGGCTACCATTTTGCCATGATGACAAGGGTGGCATACAAGATCTTTCTCAAATTTTAGTTTAGGCAATCCTTGCATTAGGCCAAGTGAACTTAGTCTAACAAGTAGATCGAAGCTCAAATGTCCAAGCCTCCTATGCCACTTCCAAAGATCAGAGGAAGATCCCACAACCAAACATCGAGAAGCACCAAAAGAGCGAGAGAAATCAGCTCTAAACACGCGGCCAAAGGGAGTGATCCGGCAAACAAGATCACCCCACGAATCCAACACTCTAGAACAGCCGGATTTAAAACGAACTTCAAAGCCATCTTGAAGAAGTTGCGAAACCGAGAGCAAGTTAAAATGCAAGTTGGACACAAGAGCAACATCTTTCAAGACAAAGCCATCACTCACTCTAATGGTACCTCGGGAGAGAACCTTACCCCTGCTATTATCCCCGAAAGTGATGTACTCCTTGACATGCACGGGGTCGAGGCTGGAGAACCACTTAGGATTTCCGGTCATGTGGCGTGAGCAACCAGAATCAATGAGCCACGTGTTCTCCAAGCCTTCGTCCTGTCATCAAAGATAAGACATGGAATAAGTGTATGGTGCAACACTGGGGTTAGTACCATAGGAAGGATACCAGTGTTGTCCCAATCGCTTAGGAGAAATGCTAGCAAAAGCACCAAACTGTCCATATCCCAAAGAAGAAGGGAAGCGATCATCACTAGAGAAGAAACGTGGTCCGCTAGAAGGATAGTACGAAAAATCACCGCCGCGAGGTCCATAGCCATATCGATCATGACTTGGTCCACGGCAGGCATGACCACCTCGTGGTCTCGCAACCAAAGGCCTAGAACCTTGAGTCATTGCACCTCTTGGCCTAGCGAAGCGCCTCTCAACTGGTGGCACATGTACACCATGGGGTTGGCGATATGTGTTCCGGTTGTTCACCTCAAACTCATGCCTCTCATCCCTCTTCCTCCTAAAGCAAAACCCAACTAGGTGACCATCCCTCTTGCAATACTCACAATGATATCTCACCTTGGGTAGTGGGTTCACTTTCTTGTGGTTTTGGTTCACTCTAGGTGGATGTTGGACCTTAGGAAGGGGTTCCTTAGGGACATTGGGCAATGTGTCAAGTGAGTTTCGGAGGTGGTTTGGCTTAGGGGCCCAAACTTGCTTGGCCGGTGGCGCTTTTGGAGGTTCAACAATCACTCCATCCCCGGCAATGGGTTGTGGTGGCTTAGGTGGGGTGAACTTGGTGAGCTTGAGTGGAATAGGATCTTTCTCACTTGGTGTCATACCACTAGCTTCACCAACTTTTCCAAAGGCATTCCCATCTTTCTCACCTAAAGCAAAGCCTAAACTCGAGCCATCCGTTCTCCTACGGAATTGGCTCACCATCATGCCCAATTGGGGCTCATTGCAAGAGCCCAACTCAAGATGGTACGGAGGTAAGTGTTTTCCTCCTCAACATGCTTCTTATCATGCCTACAATTGCCAAGTTCAATCTCCAACGCTTCACACAAAGCACATTTACCATCACTAGTGCTAACCAAGTTGGCCTTCTCTAGCAAGGCAATTTTAGCATTCTTCTCTGCCAACTCGGTTTGCAAGCCTGAGCAAGATTTGCATGCACCCAAGAGAATCGGTCTCGCCTTCACCTCGGCTAGCTCCTCTAAAGAGCGAGCGTACTTGGACTGCAAAGTAGCCAAGTTACCCATGTGCACAGCACACTCATCACAATCAAGCTCATCGGTGACCACTATACTAGACTTAACTAACTCAAGTTCTTTCACGGCTACCTCCCACTTCTTCTTGAACTCATTTCTCTCAAGGGTAGTGCGTTTCAATAACTTATCTTGACTAACTAGTGCGGAATTTAAGACATCAATTTCAGCAACAAGGTCATCAGAATTGAGCGATACCTACGATGTAATGTCGTCCTCAAGCGTCTTGCTCTTCCCGGACTCCAACTCGGTGTCCTCGATCGCCATGGTGCAAAACCCCCCAAGGTTGGAGGTGGCGACGAAGCACAAGCCATTGAGCTTGTCCTCCACCTTCTTGGTGGCTTCATCATCACTCGAGGAAGCATCTTGATCATCGCCGGAGTCGTTGTCGATGTCGCTGAGAGAGGCGAGGAAGGCTCACTGCTTGGCCCGCATCTTCTTGTGCAACTTCTTCTTGTACTCCTCCTTGTCGAACTACTTCGCCTTGTGCTTGTCGGAGGTGTACTCCTTCTTGTCCCGCCGCTTGGAGTGGTCGTGCTTGGACGAAGATTTGCCCCTCTTGGGACAATCGGCGATGAAGTGGTCCAAGTCGCCGCACTCGAAGCATCCTTCCTTATGACCTCTACACCGGCGGTTCATCCGGTTATTGTGAAACCGAGAGAACCGATTGATGACGAGAGCAAGCTCATCGTCACCAAGCACCTCCAGCTGCTCCTCTGTCACAGTCACAAGAGAGGACAAGGCAAAAGACAATTGTGAAGGGTTAGAAGAAGAAGGTGCGCCATTACCTCCATTACCTGACACCAAGGCCATAGATGGTGAAGTAGGATTCCGGATCTTGGCGTGGGTAGCTTGATCTATTTCAGCAGCCTTGAGCTTGCTAAATAGCTCATCTACCGTGAGAGTGTCATAGAAAGAGGACTCGGTGATAGCTGTCACTCGCATGCCCCAAACTCTAGGATCTAAGGCATGACGAAGCTTAAGGGCTCTCTCATGGTCATCATAGTGAAGCTGTGCTTTGTTGGCCCTCATCTTGTTTATCACGGTTTGAAAACGTGAAAACAAGGAATCGATCGACTCTCCATCTAGCTGATTGAAATTCTCGTACTCTCGTTTGTACGTTTCGTAGAGACGATTCTTCACTTGGGCGGTGCCCTCGTGATAGGCTTGAAGCCTCTGCCATATCTCACGAGTTGTCGTACAATCCGAGACACGCTCAAACTCCGAAACCGACAAGCTAGAGAAGAGAACACTCCGAGCACGAGAGTTGGCGGTGTGTTGGTTCTTTTATTCCTGAGTAATCCGTGCCGCTGGAGCCAACACAACGTAAGCCTCGTTCTCGACGATCTCCCACACGGTGTAATCGAGGCCTTAAAGATACGCCAACATGCGAATCTTCCAATAAGCATAATTCGACCCATCGAAGGGAGGTGGCTTTCCGGCACCACGATCCATGTCACCTTCGCGGATTCCGAACCGATTAAGGTGGAGTAATCCTTAACTGGCTCCGATACCAATTGAAGGACCGAAAACGGTGACCAGAGGGGGGTGAATGGGAGCCTCAAAAATTTCTTTCGAAATTAAGTGGCCGCTGTCCCAACTTCACCGTCAAGCACACAACAAAGCACCGTGATGTCCACGACCCAAATGAGTGGGTGGATGTTCCCTAAGAACATAGCGGGACACTATAAATCCAACGCAAAAGACGAAAATCAAATCGGAGCACTGGAACGCAAAATATCCACAAAACAAGTTTGCTCTTGTTCCTGAAATCACTGTAGCAGCGAGATTACTGTAGCTCCGAGTGCTAGTACTGCAGAATGATGCTGCAAGTCTGCTGCTCGGTGGATGCTGGAAGAACAGCTTTGCTGCTGATGGAACCAAACACTGAGAATGGACAAAAGGAAAAATCAGCAAATGAGATTACTCGACTGAGAAGAACTGAAGCTACTCAACCACGAACGCAGCTGACCAGACAGCGAACAGAGACAAGGTTTCAAACAGCAGGGAGCGACTCAGCCAGCGACTCAGCCAAAGATTTAGGCTCCGTTTAGATTCCAGTTGCAGTTACAATTCTGCACTGTAGCACGTTCATTTGTATTTGACAACTTTTATCTAATCATGACCTAAGTAGGCTTAAAAGATTCGTCTCGTGATGTACATGCAAAAAGTACAAACATGCAAACATTTCGTCTACATTTAATGCTCCATGCATGTGCCGCAACGTGATGTGACTAGTTGCAGTTGCAATTTACACGGGATCTAAACAGGGCCTTAGATTAGAGAGAGTTAAATAAACCAAACACTAAAAGTAAGAGGAGACAAACCAATTACTACTTCTGCTGCTTGCTGCTGGCAATCAAAGAGCACCTGTCTATTTGTTCAGAAAAAAGGACGACGAAACCATAGAACAGGAACTCCGATGAACATGGCTAGCACTGCTCAGAGAGCACGCACGACGTCTAGCGCACGGCATTGGTAGTACTGCTGCTGGCCTCACACGACCTCCACGCGAGTTCCCAAGCAAGAACAGGAGCAACAGGAAACGAACAGAAAGACGAACAGAAGAGAGGAGGCGACCATAAAAACGAAGAGATCTGACTCAAAACAAAACGAATCGCTTCCATATGAACCTATCCCCAAGAAATCATCGTCTGGAATTATTCCAGACTTAGGAAAATCAGATCGTAGCTAGCACGAAAATGGATGAAAAACGAAGAACACGAGGAAACGAAAATCACACACCAAAATAATGAATCCCGGAGGACATCTGTGAGGTTAGAGCCTCACTTACCATACAATTATCACACAAAATCCACCACGAATTTTCAGCTCATCACCTCTCTCTCTAGAGTCAAGGGAAAACTAGGGTTAAGGCAAAATAAGAATGAAAGAGGCAAGAGAGGGAGGTGACTGCTTTCCTCTCTTATCGCCTTATTACAATTTGCAGAAACACCCCTAACTACTCTCTACTGCTAATCAGGCGAGTCAGCTAGCCTTAAGACATTCTGGAACAGCCTGTCTCTGTCGATATGATCGGACGACCCCGCTTCCTGCTCGAGTTGCCGTCGTCTTGACGCAACCTCGGAGATTCCGCCGCGTGTCGCTCCGCTTCCCGCCGGAAGGAGCTCCGCCGGGGTTTTGAGGCCCAAACCCGAAAACCGTCCTGGGCCATGTCCCGCCGGTCCTCGACCGCGCCGGCCCACGTACCGCTTCGAGTCCCTCGACCATGTTCGATCGCGCCTGTCGATGTCGCCAAGTGTCCGCCACCGCAACTAGCGCTCCAGCGTCCGAGTCCCTCGGCCCAAGTCCCGCGTCCGTCTTTCACCGCTCCCAGTCCATTGGCACGGCCCACTCACTTGACCTTCACTTCGCCATCCGCCACTGCATCCGAGCCCAACACCTGCACATTACAAGCCGACCAACATACCAAGTGAACTCCGTTGACAATCACTCATCACAATCCAGACCAAATCCCCACTTGGGTCCGCACTACTCTATGAGCACCTCTGAGAGACTATGTCAGCGTATTTTGATATTGATAAAGTCACCACTGATGCCTCGTTATCGATGGCAACATCGTCTACCATTGACAACGCAACATCGCTAAATCTTAGAATAAATTCATAAAAATACGAGCACACGTGTTAAGTTGAGAACTTAGGTCCGAGTGGGGAGGTTACACAGTAAAGAATCTAATCTACTGAGCTAGGCTCAGTTGGCTTCTTTGAAATTTCTTTAAACTTCATTCCAAACTAGGCCTAAGTTTGGTGAGACTTGAAAGCTGAAGGGCAAGGGGGCGACTATGAGTTTTTCTATTCAACAGCTAAGAAAGAGAGAGAGATATATCAGAGATCCAGCCACGTTTTGCAATGCCCCAAGCTCCATTGACTCTGTTGAGGCCTAGCCTAGTCGCAGAAACACCACTGCAAATGTTGGAATTCCCTCCCCACCTGCTAGAGTATGAAAATGAAAGATGAATGAATCAAGGGGGCGACTGTATTTTGCTAGTCAACGGCTAACTAGATATATCAGAGAGCCAACTCTGCTCACGGATCTGGCCAGGCAAGACATGCCTTGCAATGTCCCAAACTCCCTGCTGACTATGTTCGTGCCTAGCTGATTTCCCCCCATCTCTTCCCATCTAAAGGTGCGTGGAGGTTTGCACAATTCCTCCGAGCATTAGCATCACTAATCACTAGCCTCCTACCACATACAAACAAGCTTGGAGTATCTAGGAGAGAAGCAATGGCGGATCTTGCAGTGAGCTTGGCCAAGTCGGTGGTGGAGGGGGCTGTGACCAAGGCCCTGGCGGCGATCGAGGAGGAGACAACGCTGCGGAAGAGCACGCAGAACGACCTGGCGTTCATCACCGGTGAGTTCCAGATGATGCAGTCCTTCCTCAATGTCGCAGATGAGGAACGCGTCAGGAACAGCGTGGTGAGGACCTGGGTGAGGCAGGTCCGGGACCTCGCCTACAACGTGGAGGACTGCATCGAGTATGTGATCCACCTGGACACGGCGCCAGACTGGCATTGCCGCTGGCTCCCGGGCTTCATCAGGCCGGAGCTGCCGCTGGACAAGGCGGTCGCTGAGATAAAGCTTCTGAAAGGCAGGGTTGAGGAGGTGAGCCTTCGCAACAGGCGCTACAACCTCATCAGTGATTCAGGTTCCAAGCCCGTCGTCACGCAGCAGCAGTTGCTGCCTGGTGCTTCTGCCGGTGCCACGGAGCTTGCCATGCTCAACAGAGCAAGAGGTACCACAAAGATGCAGCGGGGGTTAGGAGATCTGACCAAGCTGCTGATCACCAAGAAACCTGGTGGGGATCTTGGAGTGATCTCAGTGTGGGCAGTAGGCGGCAATGCCGCTGATACCACACCCATCATCAGGGAGGCCTACGGGGAATCAGAAATATGTGGGAGCTTCGGATGCCGTGGCTGGGCAAAGCTGACGCATCCTTTCAGTCCCCATGAGTTCCAGCGGAGTTTACTGATTCAGTTCCACTTCCACACCAAGCCTTGCATACAGAATGAGACCGCCGAGTATGCCAATATCCTCCAGAGATTGGAGGCGGCCACCGAAGGGGAACTTGTGCATGACTTCTTGAAGATAATGAAGCAGGAGAGGTACCTGGTTGTCCTGGAAAACATCTCCAGCATGGTAGATTGGGACACCGTCAGGGCTTACCTGCCAGACGGCAAAAATGGAAGTTGGGTCATCATTTCTACGCAGCAATCTCAAGTGGCGAGGCTGTGTGTGGGAGATCCATGGCAAATGTTCGAGCTTAAACAGAACTCTGTTCAACACTCTGTATGCGTCTTCTTCCAGGAGGTAATCCCTGCTGAATCACAATGTACAGAGTAATTTCAGGAAAAGAAAATGGCTTTCTTCGTTCCTTTATCTAAAAAAAAAAGCATTCCCTTCGACATCTGTGGTTTCCTTTAAACACCTTTGTAGAAACAACGATGACAACAAAACTTTAGAAGCATGAATTTGCTAGAAATTAGCAGTCATATAATTTTTTTTCCTCTTTATGTAACCAAACTCATGCCCCCGAAAGCCACCCACGAGTGTTCGTGTTTCTTTTACCCATAGGACTAGGCTGGTTCTGTTATGAGCTCTCGAATTCAGTGCCTTTTTGTGACTAGGTGAGGTAAGCATTACATAGACAAAATGAGAGCCTCTCTACACACCAGCAATCTAGCCTCCTTTGCATATAAAATATTCATATTGAACATGTGACAGATATTAACACATGTGGTTTAGTTCCATCGAAAGTTGATTGTGGAGAAATTCAACATTTAAGGCACTGCGTTGAGTTAGGCCTGAGGTTATGATTTTGTGGGCTCCAGTGTAACTAGGCCTAGGGAGGGGGGCACTGGCTCATGGGTGTAGCCAGCTAGGCTGGAATGCTGGATCAGCTATGCACTCTAACAAATAGTATCAAAGCCTATGATCGAAAAAACTGAAAAAACTCTAGGGTCACATGGTGACGGGGAACCTCGTTAACATCTCAGAGAGTTATATGGATTGTGTGTGACATGAGCATTACTCTCTAGGGCTGGGACAATGTCTTTCTGAGATCACACGGGTTATGCGTTATGTGATGAGTTCGGCCGAAACTTTTGATACGTGTGATGAGACAGATTGTTAGGTTCAATTCCATATCAAAAGTTGATGGTGAAATAGCGCAACATATAAGGCGGGGATAATCCTTACCTATTATAATAGTCTTTTGGGTTGACCTAAGCTTGAGCCTTTGTTTTTTTGTGGGCTCCAAAATGGACCAGGGCCTAGGAAAGGCATCGCCAATGGGTATAGCGAGCTAGGCTGGATTCACTATCCACTATAACAACACATTTTCGTCTTCATTGGTATTATGCCAAGTCCTTTTATGTTAGTTTCCTTGTAAAAAGATGGGTCGACATTGATTTCCTTTTTCATCTCTTGCTATTATGCCATGGCCTTCTATGTTAGTTTCCACAAAAAAAAATGTATAAACATTGACTTTAACCCTTCTAAGATTAGGCAGGTTTACAAATATAGATAACTTTGCTGGCGCAATTTCTCTTTTCTATTTTCTGTGTATCCACTATCCAGTGTTTGTCTTCCTTTGATATCGACACGCTGTTGCTATTGTCGGATTTGTATCAGTTAGGCCTTATATCTCATCAACGAAGAACCCTTAATTGGCATTTGTTTACCTTCATGTTTGAATTGTTTGCAGGACTGTCCACAACAGCATTAGAAAACTATCACGCATGACATTGTTACGAGTCAAAGACAGCCAAATGCTGAACCACCCCTAATGACGTATTTTTCTTAAATTTTGTGTATTTGCAGGGTTCCCAAGGCAATGACCGAGATAAAAGAAAGCAAATCACTATGGTGATCCCCAACCATAATGAGGCATCATCATCAACGAATGAAATCAGAGATGAGGCGTCCCTGTATGCCAGCATCCCCATCTCAAAAAACAATGCTGATATGTGGCTGGCTCGATTCCCCCTACTTGCTGTACGCAAGTCACAAATGGATGATCTTCGCGGCTATATAGCCAATGCACGTATCAAGGGTTTTGCAGTGGTATCCGTGTGGGGGATAGCTGGTGTTGGGAAATCAGCTCTAGTCAGGAACTTATACTACGACATAATGCATGACAGTAGCAACAAAACATTTACCATATACAGCTGGGTGGATGTATCGCATCCATTCAATTTAACAAACTTCGCTTGGAGCTTACTTTCAGAACTTCAGTCAGATTCTCCTCAGCAAAATGGAATCAGCAATCCCATTCAAAAGTGTCGTCAACTTCTGGAGAATGATCGCTGTCTTGTCATCATAGATGGTTTGCAATCCACAGAAGAGTGGGATCTAATACGACATTCCTTGGTATCTACTCATTCTAAGAGCATTATCGTTGTGATTACAACAGAAGCAAGCATAGCCACACATTGTTGTGCAAATCAAGAAAAGGCTATGTACAACGTCAAAAGTCTAGAAGATGATGAAGCACGTGATCTCTTCATAAAGGAGGTTAGTTTTCTTGCAAAGATACTTTGCCTATCCTGTTTGCCTCATTATATCTAATTTTATATTGATGCGCAAATGCTATTGCAAAAAAAATGAAAAATTGTTATATGATTTCTCTTCGCACTCCCCCTCCCCAGAACTTTTTGAGATTAAAATATGTTTACATACAATTTTTTTGGATCTAAACTCTTTTTTTTTTTCTAAGCTCAATCCCAACTTCCTAAAAAGATACAGAATCATCTTATCCAAGTATTCATAAAATGTATTTTAGAATACTTAATAAAAGTCATTGTCCAAATGAAATTTGATAGCTAATTAAATTCATTTCATATCTCTACAATGGACAAAAATGAGAATAAAGACAATGTCAACAGCTAAATTCTAGTTCCATGTGTGGTTGACATGTATGTATACCATGCATGGATCGAATCAAGCTGCGGCTAAATCTCCTACACACACTGACACACATTAACAAAAATTGGACAACAGTGGTTGACATTTACGTATACCTCGCAGCAGTCTCTGTGACTATAGATTAAATCAAGCTGCGTATAAATCTCCTACACACACATCAGTAAAGCCTGGACAACAGTCCAACTAACCAACTACCTAACTGAGAACGCAAGAGAGAGCAGTTAATCTCCGCAGTTAATCACCTTCTCAGACCGCATCTTCTCTTGAGTCGACTCCTTGGGCGGTGCCATCGCTAGTCCACAGTATTCCGCCACGATACCGCCATCTCTGCCCTCAGGCGTGCTGTCTGCACAGATCCGACAGATCCGCCTGTGTAGGCCTAGTTCAACGTCTGTCCAGAGCCGGTGAGCGAAGGGGGGGGGGGGGGGGGAGAGAGAGAGAGAGAGAGAGACAGAGAGAGCAAAGATTAACCTAGGCAGCGTTCAGCTCGCTCACAGCCAGAGCCAGAGCTGACGGTGGCCAGCTAGCTAGCGAGGCCCGCGCCCAAGATGGCCCGGCGGCCAGCTAGGCCCGCGACGACGGCGCATCTGGGCTGGAGCTGGCCATCGAGCATGCCCTCGGCCGCCCAGAGCCGCGCTCGCACCACCGTCGAGGGGACACAAGCACCTGGGGCCGCTTACACCGCCGCGCTTGCAGCCGCCAGGGGACGCACTGGTCCCGTAGCGCCGTGCCGGGGAGGAGGGCCGTACCTACGCCGCCGCGTACGGAGGTGCGTTCGCCCCGTGCCGCCAACCCTGCTTCGCTGCGCCAAGGGGGCGCTGGGCCTACCCCGCCGAGGCTTCGCGCCTAGGAGGGCGCACAAGCGCCGCCAAGCTAGGGGTCATGGTGGGTGCCTTCACCGCCTCGGGCCGCCACATAGAGAAGTGAGGCAAAGAGGGGAAGGAAATCCTAGATCTAGGATTTCAGAGTGGGAGGAGCATGGGGTGTACCCGTGCCGCCACACCACAGTGCCTAGGTGTGTGCTCGCTCTGTTCCACTGCATGAGGTGGGGCGCTAGTGGAGGTTCCTGGGGGCCACCGCGCCGTGGCGCCGCGCTAGTGGTGTGGGGCTAGCGTGGGAGGGTGCCGGGCCGCAGCGCCACCGGCTTCCTGCCAGGACGCACGTGCCCGGGCCAGCCCTCGCCATCTGGAGGGAGGTCGATAGGGATGGGGTAGGAGGGTGCAGTGCCACCGGCCAGCTACCAATACGTGCGCCCGGGCCCGCCCTCGCCATCTGGAGAGAGGTCGATAGGGGTGGGGTGGGGTGGGAGCGTGCAGTGCTGCCGGCCAGCTGCCAATACGTGCGCCCGGGCCTGCCTTAGCCGCCAGGGCAGAGGGAGGGAGGAGAAATGGAGGGAGGTGAGCGAGCGTGAGGTCGGAATCAGAAGCCGACTATATATTTGGCGTTGAGCAGAAGCGGAAGCAACGGGGCCATGCGAATATGCTTCAGATGAAATCAGCTTCAAGTAACACTAGCCGTTGGATCTAAGATCGAAAGGTCAGAAATAAACATGGTGACGTGGATGACCTTAGCCGCGTTGAGCTCCTGTCATTCTCTTGTTTTTAAATGTGGATTCTCTTGTTACCAATGACGCCTCATGCACATGTAATTGTTTCCTTTTCTCCAATGCATGAACTTTATATTTGATAGCTAATTGGTTATTGATAGTATAATTAATACTACTAATGTAACTTCTTTTCAATAACATAGGTTGGCAAATTTCTAAATCCGTCTGATTTAAGGAACTTTGATGGTCCAGAGCTGCGAAAACTTATTTCAAAGTGTGGGGGACTTCCCAAACTAATAGTTGCTGTAGCTGACTTTTTGGCTCCCATGTCAGTCAGCTTGATGAACAGCGTGGTCAATCTGAGTGGCAGATTTATGCATGATATGGAGACTAAACCAGAATTTGATAACTTGCGTGGACTATTTGGTTGGATGCATTCCTACTTCCGTTCTTGCCCATATTACCTCAAGCCATGTATCCTCTACCTGTCCATTTTCCCGGAAGGCCAAAGCATTCGCCGGAGGCGTCTAGTGAGGCGGTGGATCGCAGAGGGTTACTCAACGGGCACGTCCAGCCAGTCAGCTGAAGTGAATGGGGAGAAATTATTCTCGATGCTCCTTGATCTGAGTATCGTCCAGCAGGCACCGGATTCAGTCACCACTGCAGATACAAGAATGGTCTCGTGCAAGGTCAACGGCTTCTTCCGTGAATACATCATATCAACGCAAAAGGATGAGGAACTTGTCTTGGAACTGGAGGGCAGGTGCACATTGACCAGTCAGCGCACAGGACGGCACCTGGTCATAAAGGAAAGCTGGGACAGGGACGAGATCGTGTTCAGTAGTATTGACTTTTCAAGGCTACGCTCTCTAACTGTGTTTGGAGAGTGGAAGCCCTTCTTCATCAGTGAAACTATGAGGGTGCTCCGGGTGCTTGATCTTGAGAATGCAAGAGGTGTGGAAAATAAATACCTCAGGCAGATGCTGAAGGTGGTTCCTCGCCTCAAGTTCCTCTCTCTGCGAGGAATAAGAGAGATCTGCTGTCTGCCAAGTTCGTTTGCTGGTCTGAGGCAGCTTGAAACACTAGATGTCAGGGGCACCTCCATAACCACTTTGCCACCATCCATCACGAAGCTTACCAAGCTGCAGTACATCCGTGCTGGCAGAGCTAAGGAACTATCAGTACCATGTGCTCATTTGTCTTGGTTACCTAGCTGCTGCAGGGGGTGTCATGTAGGTGGTGTTGTGGTGCCTGCAGGGATTAAGAAACTTACAGCCTTGCACACTCTTGGTGCTGTCAACGTTGGTTTTTCAGCGGACAAGACCATCCTGAAAGAGCTCAAGAAGCTCACCCAATTGCACAAGCTCCAAGTGACCGGCGTCAACAAGAAAAACAGCAATGAGTTCTGTTCTGCCATCTCAGGCCACGTTCATTTGGAATCCTTGTCAGTACGGTTCACCATGGGCAGTAATCAACATTTTTCGAAGGACATGTTCTCGACTCAGGGGAACCCTCTCGAAAAACTTCAGAGCCTTAAGCTCTATGGTCCCCTAAGATCAGTCCCGGCATGGATAAAAGATCTTCCCAAACTCACAAAGTTGGAATTGGAACTGGAGGTAACCATGTCTATACAAGATGAAGTAAATAACGTCCATGAAATCCTTGGGGAAATTAAAGAACTGTGTATTCTGTGTCTATGTGCCAAACCCCCTCAAGAAGGTGACTCTGCACTTGATTTTAGTGTCTCGGTGGCTGGCGTGCAGGTTCGCTGTTATCGAAAGCTCAAGGTCCTCGAGATTTCTTGCAGCTCCAATTTAACTGTCACCATTGGATCACATGCAATGGAAAACCTTGAGCTTCTGACAGCGAGATGCTGTAGTGGGTCAGTGTCGAACTTCACTGATCTAAATAATCTCTCTAAACTCAAGGAGGTGAGGTATTTGGGTCCCCTTGACGACACACATAAGAGGCGCATGGAGAATCAACTCAACAACCATCCTAAGAAACCTGCTTTGAACCATGTTCTTTCTGATGGACACTGAAGTCATAACGAGCCGACTATCTTTCTGCTGGTTCGGGCTTCTCCAGGACCAGGAGTAGATGACTGGTTCTATTCATCTATATATTGTCTTGCCCTTTCATCCTAATCTAGGTATTTGAACTGAAGTCATGACGAGGCGACTATCTTTCTGCTGGTTTTCTTTCTCCAGAACCACGACTAGATGACTGGTTCTCTTGCTTTTTCATCCTACTCTAGGTATTTGAACTGAAACATCTGAGTTCATGATAATATAAAGATAATTGTTGCTTCTTCAGTGTCAAAATCTATGCATAGGTGGAGAAAAACAAGGAGTGAACATATATGCTAAATATACTCGAGTATGTTTATGCCGATGCGCTGCATGTGTATATATGTTGGACCTATGCGTAAGTATAAATGTTAGTGTTCTTGCCTCCGTTGGGAGGTCGAGTGAGTTTATCTGTAGTCAAGACGATGTGGCATTACAGGGCAACACATAATCGGAGATTAATTGATCTGTCTATCTATACTATAAAAGAGCGAATAAAATGAAAACAGTCTCTCACCCAATTATTTCATACCCACCTTAGTTTTTATCTCTTAGATCAACTTCATACTCAGATCTAACGTTCCACCTTAATCTGATAAGTGGTCCCAGTCAGAAACTCTTTTACATTGACAACTTTTCTTGTGTGTTTGTACCACCGATTTAATTCTTTTTTCACCCGCACCAAACGTACCCGCCAGCAGTTGTTTTGTTTTGCCTTCGCGTCGTCTTCGGCCTTGGCGTCGTCGTCTTCCTGGAACGGTGCGGTACGGTTCCAAGCACCCCCTCGCTCACTAGTTGTGGCTACGGTTGCAAGAGGCGCGGCGGCGGTAAGCCTGCCCCGCGTCCACAACAGCCGCGAGGGAGTTTGCAGTCTTCGCGGCAGCCCACCTACTGCGCCTAGCGCCGCATGCTTTTGCCGGGTTTCGCGGCAGCCCGCGTAGCGCCGCATACATCGCCCCGCGAAGAGAGAGAGCCGGTGCCGGGTGCCGGCGAGGGAGAGCTACTGGGAGCGCGCGCATGCTACAGAGAGTGCCCTGCTTGAGCTCCGTGGCCGAGGCCATCGAACGCGATGCGATTGCCGCGTCGCAGTCTCATACGACGCCGCACCACGAGGCGGGCATCCAGGAGAGGACTGCATCAGTAGGGCCCACTTCGGCGGCGGGATTTGGGGCGTCGAGCGGCGGGCGTGGTTGCTGGTTCCGGCCATGAGCGCCGCCTCGGCCACCGTTGCGAAGATCCCCGGATCCGGTGAGGAGAGCGCGGCAGCAACAGCGGACGACGGCACGGGTTCCACCCCGGCGGGTCGACCTCAGAGTCGGCCGCAGGGGCCGGCGACCCCGAGCGAGGCGGCGGCGCGGCCTTCCTGGAAGCCTTCCTCTCGTGGTTCCGTGATGCGCTTCTGATCTGGTGCAGCGCCGCCACGTGGTCGACTGGCGACAGCCACGGAAAGCAGTATGAGAACGCAGTAGAACGAGCGCGACCTACGCCGGCGGCCGGCATGTCCCTGTCCTCGACCCATGGCTAGCATGCATCTACGCCGGCGGCCAGCATGTCCCTATCCTCCACCCATGGCTAGCTGCGAAGCAGGATGCTGCTTTCTCTGTTTGTGCTCCTTCCTTGGCACTCGTGGCTTCGCGTGGTCGTCGTCGTCGTGCGCGTGCGGTAGGGTGCCGAGCACCCACGTGTTCCTCTCTTCAAAAAAACATTGAAGGTTCCTTTCATAGTATCTCGATTTGGACTCATGGATATTATTTGGGTTGAATTTACATTATATATATATATACTTAATATTTTCTTTGTAGGCCTTCTTCCAAATAAATGTGAACAAAATTCCAGTCGTAAGAGAAAAAGGGAAATCAAATTAGATGCTGCATTGCTTGAGATAGCGCGAGCTAAAATGCGTGAATATCAGCGTAATCGTCGTTCCTGTTTGAAGGATACCAGTAACACAGGGAATGGTATGATGGTTACCTACATTCAAAGTTGTGATTTATTCTACATTAAAAATATATAAAAAAACTCTCACTGTTGTATTTAGTTCATGTAAACAATCATCCTTAATGGTTGTACAATTTTCACTGCAGCAAGGAAAGAGCAAATCATTTCCGATGTGTCATTGCCTAATGACAAGAAAGATGAAGCTTGGATTAAAAGGCGAGATTATCAGCGTAATCGTCGAGCCCGTTTGAAGAGTACTGGTAACACAAAGCATTTTTTTTATTGTTTAGCTCTTTAATATTTAATATTATAGCATGATTATCGACACAATTTCTACATTTTGCTAAAAAACGCAAACTCTAAATTATTATATTATATGGCTCTTTAATATTATATGTCTGTTTAGTACTATATATATAATGTCAAACATATCAGGCATAATAGCAATGTTCCTTGATAATCCTAATTGTTTTAGGTGTTGAGAAACGTAGATATCAACGTGCTTATCGTCCTCAGAAAAAAATGGTCAAAATGTTAATCATAAAACTTTTGATTCTGGCATTTGGGAACCAGAAGATACATTGTATGGAATCGAGGGTATCTAAAGTTTAAAATGTGTAATTGCATGTATAAAAATAAATGTAATGAGTAATGGTTTATTAATTTGTTTAATAGAATATGATTTAGATGAACGAAACCCATGTGAAGATGGCCCTGATAACTACGATGATGATGAAGCTAGAGTATTTAGCAATAAAGGTGAGCTTGTGAGGACCACATATATATATATATATATATATATATATATATATATATATATATATATATATATATATATATATATATATAAAGCATTTATATTCATGCAAGCTTAAAAATTGTGATGTACGATTGTAGATTTTCAATACGAATGTACTATAGAACCCACAGCGAGAATAAATGGACATGATCCTTATGACTTTGTGTATGTGGGTCTTCCTAAAACCCATCATGTCTTGAAAAAAGTGCAAAGCAATAGGGAGCTGTACAGCAATTGCAACAATTGTATTCCTATTTCGTGGTCTAAATACTCTAATATTGCTACTAAAAGCATGGTTTGTGTCAGCTTTATGACTGCATCGTACTACTACTTTTTAGTTTTCAGAATTCAAACTCAGAGTTGCATTAAATTGTTATATATACACTTTGATTCTAGCCACATTTGTGTCCTCTTTTAATTGTGGCATGGCCAAATGAAATGGTGGAAAAACATTGCTTTTGTTGCATGATTTAGCTGCTCTTCACCACTTCTTCTTACAATGGAGTTATACTAAAATAATGAATGTATACAGGTATGTTGCAATGATATAATCTTCTTTACACAACTTTTTTTCTTCTCTAATTTGTACCTAACTGAAACCTTTTGTGTTAGTGGTCACAAAGCAGCAATTTCAAGTTGCATACACAACTTTTACGAAACCCAATCCCAAATATAGAAAGAATCTATATTAAGATATGTTAAATGATGTTGTTAGTGTTTATTTGATTATTTTTCTATGCAATAGTATTTATTTGTATATAGGTGTAAGGTGTATGTCTCAAATTCAAATTAATCAATACAAGTTTAACTCTACGCACATATCACCGGAACACCAGTAATTTTATAAAATTAAATGCACCAAGAAAAATAGCCCTGTCCAATTTTATAGTTGGAAAAAAAACATATCTAGCTCTAAATAAATTTTATTAATATTTCACCATCTAAGTATAAATGGTACTTAATAAAACACATATATGTGACACGTGCGTGACGCACGTGCGTGTCCACTAGTTCTAAACAAATAAAAGATTGATACAACATTGATATTTACTTTATGTGACTAGGCACCATATCATTCAGCATCGGATTGTGCTACGGAAGTGATACTTTTTGTTTGCTCCCTCGATCATAACTTTCCTAAATCAAGATTGCTTCTATTTTTTCTAATTAATAATTGAATTGACAGTTGTTTAGTAAAACCATTAGCAATCTGATCAGCACAGGATATATGTAAGTTTAATCTCCAGTAATTCGCTTGCTATTGTTTCTTGGACAAAGTGATAGTCAACTTCAATATACCTTGTTCTAGCATTAAAGAAGACTTTATCACACTGTAACCATTTACACTTGTCAGTTTTTTTTTTTTAAAAAGGAAGGTTTTATTGCATCCCAAGAGCAGTAAATCGAGTTGATACACAGCTTTGGAATAAAAACTCCCAGCCTCTGGCTAAAAAGATAGGCACACAGCTAAAGACAACAAACTGCGCATGCTCGTGACAAGATCACCACCCGTATCCCGAGGTAAAGATATCTTTCACTACTTGCTCCGATTATTGTGATGCCGCCACAACTGTCTTGGGGCTCTGGCCTCTGGAGGATAGCCCGCGAAAGGAGCCTATAGGAGATTGCAAGGATAACCTGTGAAGGAGAATTTTTTTTTCTTTTCAAAAACAAAACCATTCCTGTGCAACCAAATACACTAATGGTGTCCCAAGAAGTACTAAAGATCTCAATTGCTTTGTCACTCCCTTTAACCAGCCGGCAAAGATATGTGCTACACTTTGTGGTTTTGTTAGATTTAAGCAACATGAGAAAGAACTCCAAATGAAAAGCACAAATGGCACTCAAACAATTGTTTGAGTCGTCTCATCTTCATGAGAAAAGCAACAGGTTTTGCTCCAATGTCAATTGCGCTTAATGAAGTTGTCCTTTATTAACACTAGCCCCTTCCTAAGATACGAATTTTTTAACTTAATAGGTGCTTCTAGTTCCCATAGGCGCCAGGGCTTGTATCATCTCTTTGTAATATGATTTCATTGAGAATAATTGCTCATCGGGAAGTCACGACCGCTCAGATCTAAAAATAGCTCATCAGGATTTTACGGATTCGAGCAACACTCTAAGGGAGATGGCTCCAGTACCAGATGTGACGACCCTTGTCATGGACGTGGTTGCCGACATTTGTGCATGGCGGTGAGAACGGTGGCGCTGAGCACGAGAAGGAAAAATGAGATTTGAGAATATTTTTTATTTTTCTTCTACCTTCCCACCACCCACAGGGCGAGTACTTAGGTGCATAGTACTGGGCCTTAGCACGATACAACCAAACGGCCCACAGGCCGACTTACTGGCCCAATGTTGTAACCGCAAAACATACCAGTAAATAATGATCTATAGCAGTATGTGACATACAAGCGTCACAAAAAAAGGTTATGTCAGTCTTGATTTTGATTACGAGGAAGGTTGTGTGAACCAGTAAGACCGTCCCAACAACGTACCCATACCGTGACCTATATACAAAATGGGTCATGCACAATGTATTTGCATCGGATAAACATGCTCCAACAGAGTAGGCAAAATCGCCATGCCTTTTGCGTCGATGGCGAAGTGGAACACAAAAATGGGTCCTCTCTTTCGTGTCTGCATCTCGCCAGGCCCACCACATGCTAGCATCGGGGATGGAGCTCGGCGAGGAGGAGTCGAGGCCTCACCATTGCCACTGCAGAGGCGCCATCGCCTCCCGTCCTGAAAGTGGAGGCCGAGGACGAGTCAGCGGCGTGGGTGCTCTACTTCGCCGATGGAGATAGGAGCGTGCCACCGGTGGGGGAAGGAGGAGGACGCGGGCCAGGAGTAGCGAGATCCAGCAAAGGAGCTTGCCGGGGAGGAACCCGTCGCCTCGTCGGCACCGGGAAGGAGCAGGGTGTGGCCAGGCACCGGGGAGGAGTGGGTGGGCGGCGCCTGGGAGAAACGGGGCGCGGGGACCTCAGTCAAGAGCGCCAGTGAGAAGCAGGCCGTGGTAACCATGGTGGGGAGCGACCGTGGCGATGAGCGGGCGGCCCAGCGAGGGGCAACATTTGCATCCACTGTTGGAGAACTTGTGGTTTGGGTGCTGGACCCTTTTCCTTGTAGCGTGAGGGATACGGTGCTTGAGATCTCCGTTTTGCGTCCTTTTATTGGAGTTAGTCTAAGCAAGTGAAAAATGTCAGTAGAGGTCATTTTATGGATGTCTCCACTGGGGCGTTCAGTATGTGTACATAGCAACGGAAGATTCCTGGTATGTACCACCAACCTGCATCACAAAAGCGCGTGACGATAATATTCTCGTATTGTCATTGACTGACTCATTGGGCATCTTAGGCTTTAGTCAAGTCAACTTGTCTTTGTTACACGGTTGGTCCCAAGCTTCTCTCTGCTTTCTTTATATTTTGTACTCCTACGTTGCTGCAATAATTGAGGCATCCGTCTCAGAGCTTCAACTACCTTCGGTTAGTTCTCCTTCAGTGTTGTTCCCTGCAGCAAAGCAAGTATCCTTCGAGTGTCCAGGTTAGTGTTCCTGTTTGCAAAACAGTTTTAGTACTTACTAAAATCATGCTTGTGCAAATTCGGTGTTGCGCCTCTGATTTAAGCTGTTTATGTACATCCAGTTCAGTCCCTCTTTTCATCTTCTGATGCTAAAAAAACGAAGCATGTTTGCTTTCAAATGGTTTTAGAAGAATACATGTATACATACTACATAGGTGTGGTTGATGAGATTTTTCTGTCTTCTTGGTGTTTTATTTATATAAGACTTCATTAGTAGCAGCTTCTATCCATATAGCTACCTCAGTTATCAGACATGGCGAGTCAGCAGAGTCTTGCAAGTACATTACCAACAAAGCTACCGGCGAACTTTATGAAGGAAATTACCAATGATTTCTCTGCTGAGGGAGTAATTGGTCATTCTGTTTTTGGAACAGTTTATAAGGTATAAGATTGGACCCTAGAATTAAAACATCAAAATTCTGCAACACAAAATCCTTGTACTAGTGATCCACGGTGACTAAACAGGGATTTTTTTTTTCCCGGGAAGACTAAAGAAGGAGCTCTGGCGGATGGCCGCACGCTTGCTGTGAAAAGGCTAATTGAAAACGCATTAGCTGCACCCGGCAAAGCATTTGATACTGAGGTTACAAATCTTATGGCGATTAAGCACGAAAATATAGTACAGCTGGTCGGATACTGCCATGAAGTGCAGAAGAACGTGATTCAGCATAATGGAAGATATGTAATTGTAGAAATAACCGAAAACTGTTTGTGTTACGAATATCTACCCAGGGGAAGTCTCGACGGTCACATTTATGGTACGTAATATCCAATATGCTTGGCTTTCTTTCTCTATTATTGCTTACTGAGAGATATATACAATTGTCAAAAGTGCTATTATTTTCAATATTCATTTATTGCTTGAAACGACCTCGATTTCCACGAAGGGAAATCCACAGGCTCGAATTGTAATTCAACAGATTGCTTGGGACAATCCATGAAATTACCCATAACTCAGTTGCCACCAGGATCCATACAACGGTAAATAAGTCTTACATAAATATTTATTACATCGCCACACTGGCGGAATCAACAATCAGAGAAGCTTTAGAAGATGCGGAAGCGATTCATCCTTCACGGCCAACTTGAGTGTAGCACGTGACCCTATTCCTCGTCATCATCTCCCTCGAAGTCGTACTCATTCTCGTCACCTGACAGCAAATTTATCAGTACGATTTGTACTGGCCACGGAGCCCACCTATGCAGCATTTGCTTTGTGGAAAGTGGATGCAAGGCTATACAAGCAGACCTATAGGCTGAGGTTTTCCTATGCAGCTGTAATCAATGTTTAATTAGTCAAGTTTTATCACCAGTTAACACCATTTTCCCTTTTGCCATCACCACACCTCACATACACACACCTCGCTCTCATTCGACAGGCCCAACTCCCTCTCGGGCCTATCTCAGCGGCACACTACCACAACGGGTACACTGCCGGAAAAATGTCATCCAGGGGGAGAAAAGAATATGCTCTCATCTAATAGTGGTTGCAGAAACATTAGGAAAGGTCCATAGCCAACGAGTTGACTTATGTATCGATCGATCAACCATACACTCTGCAGAGGTTTTACTACTCACAAGATTAGCCATCATCGATGCTGTACAATCATCTAGGCAGAATTCCGGGTGCTTGCTTGCCTAGGTCGGTACCACCCTACCACTCAGCCCTGGGATATTCCGGATCCAACACCGTCATGCTGAGACTGGGAGACGCAGCACCGGGCCCAACCAGTGGTACTGCGCATCTAGGACGGTACGGGAATCTCTCCATCCGTCACCGCCCACCCTTATCACCTTTCAACCTAACAGTAGTGGTACCGCCCTACCAAGTAGTCCAGCCGTCTCCCGCCCATCAGAAGCGAGCGAGTAGCAAGGGAATCCAGATGTTTCCGGTCACTAGTCAGATCCTAGGTTGTGACCAAGCAGGCATCTCCACTTAGGGGATACTCTCCCCGTGCTATCACAGCACCTCCGTCCACGGGCTTCAAACCACCAAGGCTATCCCACCCGGAACCTCCTCAACAACTTTACCCGCCACAGGTATCTCACTTTGGGGATGCCCAGGTTGCACCCCCGGCACGACTTGCCCCATGGGCTTGTCTCACATCCCACTTGGTCGACATCAACCCTTACCACGCACCCAAGACGCACGCAGCACTCTCTCCCAGTGGTTATAATCAGTTATACACCGTCCCAATTCCACCACATAGCATATAGCAAGTAGAAAGTAGTGGAAGAGTAACAGTAAATTAAGCAGCAGCTAACCTAACAGCGGATAGCAGGGTAAAGTCTTATCAAGGCAGGGAATTCAAATATACTACCATGCAACCAATCCATACATAATCATAAAGCAATAGCAACAATGTCATTTGCAATGCGTAATAGGATCTAAGGATTTGGTGGGACGTGGCACCTTCGTAGTCGTCTCCTAGCTCCTGAAAGTACTCGTGGTCGTCTTCCTTAGTCAGATCCTCCTCCGGCTCTGAAATCGAACACGAAACAGTCGTGTCAGCGACTCCTATAGAGTATTTCAGAAAAATCCAATAAAACAAAGAGCCAAATGCACACAAACATAGTCTTAGATTGTAGATCTCATTTTCCTGAGAATTTTGATATATGGTGCGCAATTTTTGGTCATCGTATGAATAAGTTATGAATTTCCGAAGATTATCCTATTTTCTGAAAATGGGAAAACTGGTCGGTTAGTCAGGGGCAGCTTGGGATTGGTCCACGTGGCGCGCGGGTCCAGTAGTGCGGCAAGTGGTGCCTCAACAGAACACGGACCCGATGGTCGCCCACCAGGTGTTCGATGCTGGTTCAGAGAGTTGCCGGAGTTGGCGTAGCTCGGCGTGGCTCGGCGGTGGTCGGTGGTAGCTCGGCTGTGGTTGGGGTATCTCGGCGGAGCTCGGCATAGTTCGGCGGTGGTCGGGGGTAGCTTGGCGGTGCTCGGCGTAGTTCGGTTTAGCTCGGCGGGGCTCGGGCGAATCGGAAATTCGCGGCGCCGAGGGTGCCGCTCTCCCGAGCTCTCCCGGGGGGGCTCGGGCGAATCGGAGATTTGGTGCGCCCGAGGGTGCCGTTTTCCCGAGGTCTCCCGCGGAGGCTCGGGCGAATCGGAAACGTGGGCGCCGAAGGGGCTGCTCTCCCGAGCTCTCCCGGTGAAGCTCGGGCGAATCGGAAATTTGGGCGCCCGAGGGTGCCGCTCTCCCGAGGTCTCCCGCGGAGGCTCGGGCGAATCGGAAATGTCGGCGCCGAAGGGGCTGCTCTCCCGAGCTCTTCCGGTGAAGCTCGGGCGAATCGGAAATTTGGGCGCCCGAGGGTGCCGCTCTCCCGAGCTCTCCCGGTGAGGCTCGGGCGAATCGGAAATTTTTGGGCGCCCGAGGGTGCTGCTCTCCCGAGCTCTCCTGGGGAGGCTCGGGCGAATCGGAGATTTGGTGTGCCGAGGGTGCTGCTCTCCCGAGCTCTCCTGGGGAGGCTCGGGCGAATCGGAGATTTGGTGCTAGCAGGGTTCCAGGGCGTCTGTTCAAGGCGGCGGTGTCTCTCCGGTGCGGCGGACGATGACAGGGCGACGATGACCATATTTCGGCAAGACAGGGCTCAGCTGTCTAGCGGCGGTGCCGAGGCAGACTTGGCGAACCTCGGCGGCCTTTCTCCGCAGCGCGAGGCGACCGGGGTACTCGGAACGGATTTAGGCAAGGCGGAACCTGTCGGCGGCGATGTCGTCGCGACGGTGAGGTTCGGGCGGGGCTAAGGAGGTCTTCTAGGAGATGTATACGCGTCCAGGGTCTATGGCGATGGTATACCAACTACCAATTTTGGCTACCGAGCTTTCCAAGGTGCTCGGTTGTGGCGGCGGCGTGTCGCCGACGACGGCGGAAGACGGCATCGCGGCTACGACCAAGTATTGGTTCAATCGAATGCGGTCTTGTCAAATTGGTGAGGCCAGAGAAGCATACAACACTCTGGTGGTGAACTTTAGCCATGGCATGACCTTCTTTTGGCGACGGCTCGCGGCGGCGCTCCGGTAAGGTCGCGGCGCACGCGGCCAAGGCGATTCAGGCTTCCTCTAGCGCTTAGATCCGCGTGGCTGGCTCGAGGGGGTCGTGGCGGTGCTCCACGACGCTCTAACCTATACGGTTGCTAGACGGATTGCTCGAAACGGGTGATTCGGCGTCGGAACGCGTCGGCGGTGAGCGCGCTCCGCCGAGAACGCGTCGTGCTGCGTTCTCGGTCTAGCAAGCTTGTAGTCCGGGGGTTTCGGCCGGTCGAATGAGTGCATGGTGCAGGTGATCTTCCCGAGCCGGTAAAGGCTCGTGCCTGCGCGTCCCGAGGGTGGAACGCCATGGCAAAAGCAGGGCAAGGTTCGGACATGGCGTGCGGTGGCTCACCGTGGTGTCGGTGAAGCTAGGATGGCGGTGCAGTGGCGAGTCGGAGCCGTGCAGAGCGATCGCAGTGCCGTGCCGCTCCTCGTCCGCAGCTCGGACTTCTCCTCCGTGTCCGGCTCCGGCGTGCTCCGCGGCGGCGGCGCTCCGGCAGCTTCTCCTCCTCTGCTCCGCCCTTCTCCTACGCTCTCTCTCTCGGTTTGGTGCGGTGTGCCGGTCTGTGCTGCGGTGGCGGCGAGGGGAAATGAGGGTAGGGCTTCGGGGTGCTCCAATTTATAGGCGAGCTTGGTAGGTTCCCATGGCGGACGGCCGCGATTGATCTCGGTAGATCAGAGGGCTTCGGCCGCTCGACACTAGGGCTTCAGGGTGCACGCGGGCTCGCTTGGCGGCCAAGAAAGGAGGGAACAGGAGGGGAACAGCGGGGTCAGGGCTCTGCCATGCTGTCGGCTGTGGGACCGGGGTCACGCCATTCGCGTGACACCCTCGGCAGGCGCGTCGCCTTCGTGAGGAAGAAGAACAGTGGGGGGGCGAGAGCGGCTGACAGGCGGGGCCGGGTTGGCAGCGAGCGCGAGCGCGAGCGCGTGTGTGCCGGTCGTGCGCGTGCGCTGCCGAGCCGCGACGTGGGCCGCGCGCGGTGAGATGAGGAGAGGAAGGTCGGGCTGGCTCGGGCTGACTTAGCGACCCGGCTGGCCGAAACTAATGGCTGGCCTAACTCTCTTTCTCCTTTTCTATTTTCAATTTAGTGTATATATACATATATTGCCCATTTTAAATATTGAGTAAATACAAACATAAATTGCAATAAATCCCAAATGTGATGCATAAGTTATTATTCTATGTGAATGGAATTAAAATGCAAACTACACTCCTTTATTTACCAATTTCATAATGAAACCTATATGCTTGCACAAGAAAAATGGGTTTTCACACTAAATAAATGAAAAATTTTAATTGGTTGGGATTTTTAGATTGTGTGGATTTTTAGGGTTGTTACATTGCTACAACTGAAGTACACACTTTTCAGAGTACTATCTTAGGTACTTACAATTTATCAGTACTTTCTTTACTTTGTACTTCTTCAGGTGATGAGATTAGTTCAATTAACTGGGACAAACGGTTCAAAATAATTAAGGGGATCTGCCAAGGTCTACATTTCCTTCATAGTCATAAGGAACTGGATGGCTCCCTAGTTCACATGAATCTTGTGCCTAACTCTATATGGTTGGATGGAAACTGGGTGCCAAAGATTGCCGATTTTGGTCTCTCGAGACTCTTTGGACAAGAGCAGACACGGGTGTATACAGTCAACGTTAAGGGACAAAAGTAAGTCCACAGAAACTGTGAAATATGATTTTCCTTCAAATTAAATAAAGTAATTGAAATTTGAATATTTGATCCTTTGATAAACTCTTGCAGTGGGTACATGGCTCCGGAATATCTATATAGAGGCGAAATCTCCACCATGTCAGACATATATAGTTTGGGCATGATTATTATCGAGATCACGATTGGAAAGAAGAACGACTGTGCAGTATTTGACTCTCAAGACAGAGCTGCAAGGAAATTTGTGGACAATGTAAACACAGTTTTACTTGGTTGAAACATCTTGTTCAGGATCATTCCATTCATTCAATTAATATACTACCGCTAAGGATCAAATCCAATTATGCAGGTACATGATAACTGGCAGACAGATGTGCAAATATTACGCAAGTACCCATCACTAGATTCAATTGGCCTCCAGCAAGTAAAAGCATGCATAGAAATTGGGCTGAAATGTGTGGAGCCCGATCGGAGAAAGAGGCCTTCCATAGTAGATATCGTTGATATGCTCAATGGGAAGGTATGAACACTTAAGCATCGTCACGCTGATGATCTCTGTTCTGATCATCTAATTTCAGTATGTTCTGTTTTTTATATTCATGAAGAGTTTATTTGTTTTTAAAGTTGCAAAGGTTGTCCACTAAAACAAACGGAATGCCTTCGGTCGTATTGAGCATTTGTAAAGAAGCGGAGAAACACGTTTAATTCAATGTTTAAATGCTTTCAGCTCTTTTTTTCAAGCGCAATGCCATTCCTTCTTTACGGTGTCCAAACTATATTCTTTTAAATCTGAAGGTCTCATTTATTGCTCAAAAAACAAATGAAGGTCCCATCGCAACAGAACTATTAGAATTCATTTTATAACTTGCTGCCATCAATTAAGCACGGTTTTAACTAAAATAGCCTAATATCGGTACTACGGTAGAACTATAGAGTTTATGCTATCTTTCTGGATGCTAACATCCTATGACCTTTCAGGACTCCCCTTTCCTGCATGCGTGAAACAATAAGTGCCCAAGAAGAAGTAAAACCTGCTCGGGCACTCATATATGACATCAGTTCTTCTTGAAACTAAGATCCTTTCCAAATCTTTCTTTTTGAGAGCAAAGTAACTGCCTCTCCAGTTATCTTTCCTTCTGTTCCAGTTGTGACAATGTTGATGTACTGTTGTTTTTGTTGATCCCATTTAAATTTCTGTTGCTATGCTTCATGAAAAAAAAAAAGTCTGGATAGTGTATCATAACCTTTTCATCTGGTACCATGGTGGACTCACAAAAACGTTTGCATGATCCCAAAATTTAGATAACTTTTTAGATAAAGGAAAACACAATCCAATCTTTACTCCACTTGTGTTTTATTGTGCTAATGTTGTTGAGATTTTGTTGTGTCATAAACATCTGAATTTGATTATGTAATCTTGATGAAAGCGTTGCCCAAGCCTTACTCCATTGCCATCATCTTTCTTTCTTGTGGATTCCCCCTGTGTCAAGAACAGAACACCTTTCCAACGAGTTGGGTCATTCTCCCAAATTGGATACCGGGTGAGGGAGTTCTCCGTGCCGTTTTACTCTGGCGCTGCTTGTCAAGAACATGTTTCAGTTTGAACAGTGCTCAAGGATTTGGCCATAACCGCTCATAGGAACCTCAAATTATGTTGTCTTTCCTTCCGTTGGGAATAAGACTTCATGGGGATTCTGAGGCCCTGTTTAGATGCAGTTGCAATTTGCAATTCGGAAAATGAATCTTTTTCAATAAGTGTCCAATCATGGTCTAAGTAGGCTTAAAAGATTCGTCTCGTGATTTACATGCAAACTGCGCAAATATGCAAAAATTTCATCTATATTTAATGCTCTATGCATATGTCGCAACATTCGATGTGATAGGATCTGGAATTTTGAAGTGCATCTAAACAGGGCCTGAATATCCAAAACATTTCGATTATGTTCTTCGAAGCATCCCGTTGCTTGGACCTCGCGCGTGGCTCACCAGCCCCTCGCCGCGCCATGCTCCCGCTCGCAGCCTGCGCTCGCTTGCTGCATCTAGGTCCAGCCGGTATGACCATTTTGGTGGTTCACGCAGATCTGCATCTAGGATGAATATTCCCTACCGGATTGAAAGGGTGTTTAGATTGAAGCTATAAAAACTGTGCACGTCACGTCGAATATTTACGAGACGTCAGAAGACTTTTTTATCAAAATAAATAAAATAATTACATAGCTCACTTATAAACTAGGAGACAAATTTATTAAACCTAATTAATTTATCATTAGTAAATATTTACTATAACATGACATTGTCAAATCATTACTAATTAGGTTTAAAAGATACGCCTCATAATTTATACAAATTACATAATTCATGTAATTAATTATTTTTTATTTATATTTAATGTACTTTATGTATATTTCGAAATATGCAAAGCGATGACAAGGCCTGAACCAAACAGCTAGGAATTCGGGTTCATCGAGTCCCGTCGTCCCGTCGTCCTCCAGTGTCTCCTCCACGTCGCGGCATCCTTCCTGGCGCTAATCACCTCCCAGTCACGGCGTGTCTGCGTCCACCTGCCGCGTTAGCATTCCCGGCGCGGCCCCCTCGCGTTCCCAGTCACAGTCGGTGTGGCCGGCGCAGTCAACGTCGTGGTGTGGCCGGCGCGGTCAACGTCGTCTCGCATGCCGGCCATTTCCGATCTCAAGGTACGCTGCTGCTTGCATCCAGATTTCCTTTTTGGCGTATATATAGTTTTGGACTGGATGCTCACGGACGGATCTGGATCGTACATGTCTCCTCTCGTGCTGAACAAAGGATCCTTGTTCTCTTTGATTTCCCTCCCTCCTAATCAGTCTGCGGAGGACTCATTAGTCAATACGGGACCGAACTAAATAACAAGGCCAATGTAGCGTGTGCAAATTGCAATCCGGAAATCTCTTTGGTGGAACTGTAGATGCATTTGATTCTGCTGTTCTATCACCTATTCAAGTTTCTCTAAGGACTAGTGGAATCTCTTATTCAGATTGAGGCTACTTATGAATCTCGCACAGGTTGTGACTAGTTTGTTGCTTATTTATGCTGTTGTGTAGTGTACTTGGCCACTTGCAGGCTGCAGCTGGTGTTCTTCCCAGTGCATCATGTTCTTGCACTTGCACCACTTCTAGTTCTAGGAGATCTGGAGTAGTCCTCGTGGTCGAGCATACTGTAAAATAATCTGATTCCCCTTCTCGTGAACCTTAGATGCTTACGCCTTCCGGCCTTGGCATGCGCCAACTCACCCCTGAACTCGGCCACAAACCATTGATGTGCTTGTGTTTGCAGATTGCGGCACGGGTGGCTCTAGCAGGCCCTCTTCTCCATCCTCACTGCGGGCCGCAGCCAATATTAGATGCACGGTGTGTGCTGGACAGAATTATCTAGTGGAAGACTGCTTTGTTTGGTTGATTTTGTGCCAGCTTTGCTTTCTCCTGCGGTCCCTGTCTCTGGTGCCCCAGCACAACTGCAGCATTTGCACCTCACCAGCATCACTGAACCCTGCTACTGCTGGGTTGCTGCTCCTTCACTGCACTGGCTGCACACATGTGTTTGGATTTGTTGCTTCCTCTGAAATTACAAATCAAACCCAACCAAAATCTAGCACTAGCCCACGTAATTTTTTGATGGGAAGGTAATCCACTGGACTCTGTCGAGCATTCGCCATCTTAGTGACTGTGGTTCACTTTTTTTTTTTCTCTAACACATAGAAGAGCTGTGTATCATTATATTAAGAAGAAAATGGTTTCTAACCCGTACCCCATAAGCTTTGACATGCTTGCTACTGACACAAAATACTATAGATGAGCTCAACCATCCATCAGTTGTCATTTGGTGCAAGGGCAAGGTCACAAGGATATTAGAGACCCCATGAGCCAGCCAAAAACCGAGTTGCATCCATAAAGAACACAAGACCTCATTCAAGCTTGGCAAAATCCCATAAAAACACAGCGATTGCGGTGATTCCAGATTGCCCATGCTCCTAACATGATGATGGAATTTGTCCCTTCTCAAACTAGATCACTCAATCTATCTTTTGTTGTTGCCCATCAATCATCAAAGGAAATCTCATTGGGCTGGGGGGGGTAACATTCTCTTCCAATCTATGAAATGGATAGCCCAACAACATTCCCTCGTACTCTGATTTTGTTGAGTATTTTCCGTTGGTAGAAAAAACAGCATAAGTGAGAGTCTTCGACCTCAAGCTTCACCTCCACTTCTGAGAGGCCCCATAAATCAAGAAATTTAGCAATGACCATAACAGTGACTGCACCTTCGAATCTAAATCATTTTAGTTAAAGCATCGCAAACTGTTCTTTGCTTTGCTTAACTTTTAGAAAACAGTCCAAACAAGTGACAAAAGATGATACATACTGACCATGTAGGCAATTATTGGTCCAAAAAGGGTGTTCTTTCCATTCCCAACTTCTGAGATTATGGCCAGTGAGAAGAAAGCGCTAACTGAAGAATGGATCTCTATGGGGAAGGCTGCCCAAGGTCTATCAGGCTCAGTTTTTGCAACCAGATCTAACTCATTTGAAGGGCCCAACCCAAGGGCTTGTTCACAGCAAACTAATTCACATGTAGATCTTAAATTCTTAATTAGTAACACATTTTCACTTTGTTTAAGTGGTGAGTATGTGATTATATACCACATCTTTATCTAAATAAAAGTGATCATCTACCACCAAGTTTCCCGTCTAAAACGTTTGTTTTGATCTTTCTTCCTCATGCATACTTGTTGCCTTGCATTTAAGTGATCATTTTACACACCCCCCCCCCACCCACCCACACACACACATTACAAAATATATGCCAATCAATCTGTCTCTATTCTATTAATGTAAAATTTCCTTATTGAAACAGATGTAGATGATAAAGTGCAGATCTGTTTATCTGCGATGGACATCCTTTCATTTTCATGAGCTACAGGTAAACTTTGTTTTTTTTTGAATCGGACTCTTGCGGAGTCTTGTTAAATAAAGTCCAATTAGCTTTTTTATAGCTGACTAACAGCTCCATCCGTAGGTGCTCAGACAATTCCTAGCCAAAGTTCAAAAAGGCGGCGCCTAGGCTCGACTAGGCTCTAGTCGGAGGGTGCCCGCCTCGCCTAGGGGGGTAGGCGGACCCCTAGGCGGCGGCGGCTCGGCGGCGGCGCCGGTGGGGCTAGAGGAGCGTTTGGCGGAGGTCGCCGGTGGGGAGGAGCCGTGCGCGGCGGCGGGCACTCGCACAGCTTGTGCGGGCGGCGGAGGGAGCGGGCGCGGGCGGTGGCCGGCGCTGCGCAGGCGCAGGCGGCTGCGGGGTGGGAGGTGGAGACGGGGGAGAGGATGAGGTGGGGAGATGGGCTATTGAATAGTTGGGTTGCTTTGATGGGCTTCCTTTTCGACTTAAGGCCCAATAGCCCTCTGTGTTTCTTTTCTTTTAGACGTATTTATGATGTATATGACAAGGTATATGTCTGTATATTGCACCGCCTAGAAAAACGCCTTTAAACGCCTAATCCCGCCTAGGCGCGCCTAGGCTCTAGGCGGTGGGTCACCGCCTAGAGACCGCCTAGCGCCTTCTTGAACCTTGTTCCTAGCTAGCTATTATCACTAAGGAGTGAATCAGGGACTGTAAGAGCAATGGCAGATCTTGTAGTTGGCTTGGCCAAGACAGTGGTGGAGGGGGCCCTGACCAAGGCTCAGTCAGCTATTGAGGAGGAGGCAAAATTGCAGCAAAATGTGCAGCACAACCTTGTATTCATTGGTGGTGAGTTTGAGATGATGCACTCCTTCCTCAACGTTGCCAATGAGGAGCGTGTAAAGAATAACGTTGTGAGGACCTGGGTGAGGCAGGTTCGTGATCTGGCATACGATGTGGAGGACTGCATAGAGTTTGTCATCCACCTGGACAACAAGCCAAGCTGGTGGCGCCGCATGTTTCCACTTTGCCTGGCAGCATCAGCATTGCCCTTAGATGAGGCGGTAACTCAGATAGAGCAGCTCAAGGTTAGGGTTGAGGATGTGAGTAGAAGGAACTCACGCTATAGCCTCATCAGCGACTCTGGATCCAACCCCATCATGCAGCAACAGACAGCATCCAGTGCTGCTTTTGGCCCAATGGCCTTGGACATGCTGGTTGAGGCGAGGGACACCGCAAAAAAACAGCAAGGTTTAGGGGACCTCACCCAGCTACTCACAAAGGAACAAGCTGAACTTGGGGTAATCTCAGTTTGGGGAACAAGCAGTGAACTTGGTACAGCATCAATCATCAGAAAGGCCTACCAGGACCCAGAACTCTGTCGAAAATTTGAATGCCGCGGCTGGGTGAAGCTTACACATCCTTTCAATCCCCACGAGTTCCTCCGTAGTATGGTGACTCAGTTCTATACAAACAGTTGCCTGCAGAAAGGAATCGATATAGATGTGAATGAACTGAAGAAGATTGAAGTAATGGCAACAATGGAAGGCGGACTCATTGAGGCATTTATGGGCCAAGTAAATGAGAACAGATACCTAGTTGTCCTGGAAAATGTGTCCACAATCGGAGATTGGGACACCATCAGGACGTACCTGCCAGATAGGATGAATGGCAGTTGGGTCATTGTATCCACACAGCAGTGTGAAATTGCAAGCTTGTGCATTGGGCCTTCCTACCAAGCATCAGAGCTGAAGCAGTACTCTGCGCAGCACTCTGTATGCATCTTCTTGAAGGAGGTAAACCTTTAACATCATCAGTTAACTACAAGAATGTTAGTGTTTAAGGTTAAACTAAATTTCAGTTGGAAGGGATGAAAATGGCAAAAGTTTATCATTATTATTTATCTGTTTTTATCATGACTTCATCCATCCCAAAAAGAGTGCAAAACTAGATTTGAATTAATTCAATATTTTAACTTTTACTAAGTTTTTATAAAATAGTATCAACGTTTTTTGTCTCCAGATGGGTTTACTATGAAAATGTTAGTTTCTTTTGTATAAATAGGTATCATAAATGTTAGTTTCTTTTGTATAAATTTGGTCAAACTGATTGTATAAATCCTCGAAAACAATCTTTTGAGGACGGAGTATTCATTTGCTGCTCATCAATTCCATATCTTGCAAGGGAGACAATATGGTAGAAGCATCTCATCTTAACTACATATTGTAATGAACTTGCACATATGCTTTCAACCTTAGATTTCCCCTCCTAAAGTCATTAATATGTAGGACTTCAGCACTGAAAAATCGTTGATGCTCTTTTCCTGTTGCATGCCTCTGCAAATCCCCTTCTCTGGGTCTTTAACTCTAATTAATGGTTCTGTACTTATTTTCTCTCTCAGAATTTGCAAGGTGATGGTGATAAAAGCATGGAATCTGATAGAGTGGTAGATAACAGCAATGAAATATCAACGGAGGATGAAGCAACCCATGGTACTGGCTCTCTGCCCTACTACAGAATTCCAACATCTAAATGGAAAGCTGCCTGTGATTGGGTGGAGAATTTTCACCTTGTTGAACGCAAGTCAGAAATGAACCAACTTGGTAACTATATTGCTAAGGCACGTCTTGATGGTTTGCAAGTGCTGTCTGTGTGGGGGATAGCTGGTGTTGGGAAATCAGGCCTGGTTAGGAACATGTACTATGAGAGAATTCATCGATATGACCCATTATTTGACAGGTATGGTTGGGTCGATGTAACCCACCCATTCAATTTAAGGGATTTCTGCCGGAGCTTGCTTTTGGATTTCCATTCACAACCTGTTCATGCCATGGGAATCAAAGACCCTATTCAAGAGTGTCATAAGATTCTAAAAGATAACCGGTGCCTTGTTGTTATTGATTATCTGCAGTCGATGGAAGAATGGGACTTAATACAGGCTGCCTTGGTGTCTAGACCTTCTAGTAGTATTATCATTGTCATTACAACTGAAGCAAGCATCGCCGCACATTGTGCAGATAATGAAGGGGTCATATTTAATGTCAAAGGTCTAGAAGACAAAGCAGCCTTCGAGCTCTTCAAAAAGCAGGTATGCTTATTCAGAAAAAGCGAAGTAGCCTGTAGCTTAGTGATTGTGGCAGGCTCTCACCATTTCTCCAATCAGCCCTAAAATCTCAAATTTATAAAAAAGGATGCATAGCAGACTGCATGGTCAGAGCTGTCAATATTAAATTTGGCCATTATTTTATTTATAGATGTTAATATTAGCTATAGGTACTGTATTCCCATGTTTGTTGGTACCTTGTGAGCAATAGATTTAGGAGATTTTGTCACCAGGTTATTAAAAACCCAGTCATTCCTAGTTTTCCACAAGCTCCAGACAATACTAGCCAAAATGAAAAAAAAAAACAGAACTGTTTACCCAGAACTGTCTCTCCTTTTTTTTCTCTCTCTCTAATTTATAAAGATATGAAGCTCTCTTGTGTGTTCGAGAAAAAAAATTAATGAACAATTTCAGTTATGTATATTTTCATTGTTCTGTATATTTTAGGGCCTGTTTGGATGCTAGACTGCAGGCAGACGAAATCGTGTGCCTAGCTGATTTTCAGGGTGCTAACCAAACAGGCCCTTAATGCATATATCAAGTTGCAGTATGAAGTGTTTGTTCACTATGTGCATACATTTTGTGAATAAAACAGCTAATGCATTTTGCTTAGGTGCTGAAAACTTTTGTCCTTCAACTGAACTTTAGGTACAAAAGCAAAAACCATCGTCTCCTATAAAGGACTCCAATGATGAAGAGCTACAAGAACTTATTTTGAAGTGCGGTGGTCTTCCCAATGTGATAGTTGCGGTAGCCAGTTTTATGGCACCTAAAACAGTCACATGGATGAATAGTGCAAGTTCTATGAATATCAAATTTATGCATGAACTGGAGAGCAGCCCAGACTTTGCTTGCCTTCGGCCACTCTTTGGTTGGCTGCACTCCTACTTTCGAACTTGCCCGGATTTCCTCAAGCCATGTATCTTGAGGATGCATCTGGTTTAAAAGATGAAGATCTTGAACAAATGATGAAGCTGCTTTGTCGCCTCAAGTATCTTTCCCTACGAAAATGTACTGAGATCTGTAGGCTGCCGAATTCATTGGGTTGTTTGAGGCAGCTTGAGACTCTGGATGTCAGACATACATCCATAACAACCATGCCAACAACCATCACCAAGGTAAAGAAACTGCAGTACCTCCTTGCTAGTACCACCAAACCAACTGAGGAACAACCAATACCCGATACTGCTGGTACACCCAAACAAACAAAGAAACAACCAACCCCACATACCTCGGTATCATGGACATCATCTTTATTCAGCAGACGTCGACAACTAGAGGGTGTTGAGTTGCCTACTGGGATAGACAAAATGACTGCATTGCACACCATCGGTGTTGTTAATATTGATTCTGCTCGGGGTAGGGGCATCTTGAAAGAAGTGAGGAAGCTCACCCAATTGCACAAGCTTGGAGTGTCTGGAATCAGTAGGAACAACAGCAAAGATTTCTGTTTGGCCATCTCAAGTCATGCGCATTTAGAATCCTTATCAGTTAGGCTCAAGAAGGGCAATCAGGATTGCTTGGATGTCACCCAAGATGGCTACCTTCCCCCCAAGAACCTACAGAGCTTTAAACTGTATGGCCTTGCAGACAAGTTTCCCAAATGGATCAATCAGCTTGATAATCTCAGGAAATTAGTTTTGGAGATGACTACATTAACGGATGAGAGTATCAGTGGACTCAGGGATCTTAAAGTATGCATTCTACGTCTCATTATCAAGCAGCTTGATGATGTTAAGCTCAATTTTTGTGTCATGTTGAATGGACAGCAATTACGCTGCTATGAGACCGTGAAGGTGCTCGAGATTTCTTGCAGCTCCAAATTCGATGTGACTTTTGGATCACAAGCACTGCAAAATCTTGAGCTGCTGAAAGTTTCTTGCTGTAGTGGTTCAGGGTCGGTAATGAAGCTCTCTGGGCTAGAAAAACTATCTGAACTCAAAGAAGTCCAGATTGTTAAGTGTTCCCATGATGTCACACTCAAACGAGATGTGGAGGAACAACTTGCTAGGCACCAAAAGAAACCTGTTTTGAAGGTGGAATAAGTACTTTCGTCCACTGGGGATTTTAAGCTCAAGAATGTCAGTTTCCTGTCATAACGATATCAAGGATTTGTGACCGGTGCTGTTTTCTTCCTCTTATTTTTTCACTGCTGTTCGATCCATTCTAACCAATTAGAAAGATCGGTTATGCAGCCATTGTACCAATAATAAACGGTGGATCAAGGAAGCTTCCTCCTTGGCCGCATACTGATCAGTCTACGTTTCTTGTGCATGTGGTTTTATTCCTACTGCATTGTGCCAGATACTAATGGTGTGCAAATTTGTTTATATGTATGAGAAGGTTGGACCAGTGAATTTCTGTTGCTCTTTTCTATTTCTCTCCTTTATTGTAGGTTCATGGTGTGTCTTGGTATGGCATCCATGTTCTCTTCTGGTTGTTTGTGTGTACATTTGTTTTGACTGGTTTTCGCTACGATAGATACATCTATCTATTCTATACTATAAAAGAGCAAACGAATTAAAAATTGCCTCTCACCTAAATATTTTATATCCACCTTCACTTTCCTCCCTTAAATTCACTTTAAACCCAGACCCAACGTGTCTAAATCACCCATAGTAATCGGACGAGTAGACCTGAACGGAAACTCTTTACATTGACACCTTATTTCTCTCTTATCAACGTTTTACGTTGGAAATTTATCTCACCGTCCACTAACCTTACCCGCCCGCCGTACCCACGCATATCCGCCGACGTACCCAAATCCTTCTATCGCCCCATGAAAAACCGTCGTCCACTCTTTCCTCTTCCGAATGGCCGATGCAAAACCGCCGCCTCCCCCGCCCCCACCCCCCCACGCCGAGACGCCCTCCCGATGCCGCGCGGCGGCGCCCTCGCCGGGGCCACACGTGCTGCCACCTTCGTGCGCCCCTGCCAGGGCCGCATGCGCCGCAGCCTCCGCGTGCGGCTTCCTGGGTAGCGCGGGCCGCCCCCACCGCGTTGTTTGGCCCGCACGCCGCCGATATCCTCCCACTGGTGCTCGACGACGGTGCCGGCGATCCTGGCCGGTGCAGACGCCTCGCCGCCGCCGCTGCCCGGCCATGGTGGTGCAGGTATGGCGGCCTCTTCCGCGGCGGTCGACCAGCCTGAATCTGATGACGCGCGGGGGTCGAGCCGTCGAGGAAGCGGGCGCGGGCGTCGCGCCGCGCGCCCACCACGGTGCTCACCACCGACACCACCAACTTCCGCGCCATGGTGCAGGAGTTCACGGAGTTCACCGGCATCCCCAACCCGCCATTCGCGCGCTCCCGCTTCGACCTCCTCTTCACCTTGCGCACCGCTATCGCTGCCGTTGCCGGCGGGACCGGGAGCCCCGCCACGCTCCCGCAATACCACCTCCTCCGCCCCTTCGCGCAGAAGCTCCACACGTCGTCGACCCCCTACCCGCCGAGCTTCGCCTCGCCCTCCACGTCCTCGCTGGCGCCAGCCAACATATCCATTGCGCCTGCTTCCACCACCGCCACGGGCACGACGACGCCGCCACGCTGGGCCGCCCCACCACCTTCCTCAACATCGTCGCCCTCGTGAGTATCGGCCCTCCGCCGCCCCCAACTCCACGAGACCCCTCGTGATTTGCCCCCGCTGCTACCGTGATGCACTGATGCTCCTGTGACCCGATCCGATCTGCTTCGATCCGTTTGTTCGTGCAGGACGCTGGCAAGACGGCCATGCTGAAAAGCCTCATCGGCCACTCGGTCCTGGTGCCTTTTGATTCCAAGCCGACTCCTTGATGTCCTGCATGTCCACATCTGTAGTATGAGGAAGATGAGCGGTTAACTCACCCGACCAAACTCAATTCTATCAGGTCAGGTTGAACCATACGACTAAACACCATGGACTTGCCTTATGCTCTCCTGGTTATCCTTGGCCAGGTCTAATCTTAGCCAGGCTCGGAAGCTTGCTATTGTTTATTCCTTTCTTGGGGAACAACTGAAATTGTACTTCCTATATGCTAGCTTGACAATTAAGATGTTCATATTTTCCAAATTATTCTGTTTGGTCAGCTCATGGTAGAATAATTACATTCTGTAACAAACATGAGACCTGTACTCAGAAGGAAAATGAAAGATTCATGCTTTGGTCCTCCCTGGGGGCGAAAGCACATCCATCATGATAATCGAAATTACCTTCATCTGATAAAAAAAAGAATCCACAGTGCAAGGTTAGCAAGCCTTGCAAAATCCTGGCATCTGAAATTCTTAACTTGTTTCCTTCCTGTTTCAGACGGCCGCGCCGATAGTGGTTGGCCTTCAGAGGAAGCCGGAGCTCAGCAGCAAGTCCATCATGCTGCAGATCGACAGCAAGTCGCAGCAGGTCTCCGCAAGTGAGTTGGATCTCGTGGCCGTGCTTCCTGCATCTATTGGCGACTTTAGAAGCTTTGGGACTGAGCCTGATCTTGACCTTGATATATTTCCGGTTTCGTTCTGCTGTACTGCAGGTACCCTCCTGTGTTCACTGCAGGACAGACTCAGCAAGGGGGCGTCCGATGGATTAGGGAGGGGCCGTGCCGACGAGGATTTAGCTCAAACTGCGGATGAGTACAGGTTTGTTTCTGCGGCGAGTAGTATAGCCATTTAAGCAACTATGTAGGCAGTCATGAAAAGAGAAGCTAGAATGTATGAGGCTGTGATGGTGTGATGCTCAAACTCTATTAGTCATCATGTGTTTATTTCTTTATAGCTAGAATGACTTATCGGCCAAAAGTGTTTAGCTAAAATGTATGAGATAGCGTTTACCAATAGGACATCAGAGTCCAGATTATTCAATCATCAAATCTGACATCAATAGGACTGTTGTTAGGGTCACGTTCCAAGATGGCTTTGTCCTGATAAGATTTGGCTTCCTCAATTTCTTTTTCCTTCTGTTCAGTGCTAAAATTGTTTGATTTGCCCAAGGCATGACTGGATCCTGATTTGTTGGTTGGTCCTTTTAGGGTGTTCAGAAGCTGATACCCTCAAAAATGATACTAGAAGGGTCAAACCAGAGGATCCATTCAGTGCACCGGCACTAGGTAATGCCTTTACAAGTGACTCAATTGATAGTGTTTCGGATGCAAAATCATGCCATTGGTGAATAAACAGAGGAGCAGGATTAGAGTTCTGCTTTGATCTTCTAACATGTATGATTGTAAAAGCATGCTCTAATAACTTTTTTCATATATAATCGATTGTTGATATGAATTAGTAAATTGTTGTATCTACTGAGATTTTTTAGAATTTTACTGTGGCGATGCCCTTTTCTTTTCTTGCAAAGGTTTATGTTCTGTTAGTCATTTTTTTATGAATTGTATTTATTTTCACAAATTACTTTTATTGTCATTTGCAGGCTGCTGCTGGCTTAGCAACAAATGCCAGGCAACAGATTGTTTCTAGGACCAAATCAGAAGCTGCCAGTTGATGTGAGATATTGTATATGGTTATGTTCAAGAATTTTAATGGAGCAAGGTCTATGGAGAACCCATTTCTGTGAACGAATTGGCAGTCGTCTGGCAAGTTATGTTCACATTTGGTGGCTCAGGTAATATATTCAATAGTAGTGGTCCATAATTACTGGAGGCTTGACTGTATTCATTAAACTTTTTTTGGCTACTGTAGTCAACTCTAACTTGGTTTCTTTTGTACCAGATCTTTTGGCTGCGGTGTTATTCTTTGAGGTTATGATAGGGATGGGCCACAACTCTACATGATAGAACCCTCGGGAGTTTCCTATGTAAGTTACTGTATTTCATAGTTGTATCAATGTGAGTGCATAGGCTATGTGTTAGTTGTTGTATGAAGGGAAGACTTTGTGGATGCATCGACAGTTGATGAGGCAAGATAACTCTCTATTAGTCAAGGCGTTTCAATAGTGTATGTTATTGTTAGAATCAGGTAATAACCAAGAGGAAATTTTTCTCAGGTAGCTAGCTAAGTCCTTGCAAATCTTTACAGCTAAAAAGACCCATACTAATTACTATCTTGAAGGGCAGACTTTTGTTTCATTAAATTTTTCTCAGCAGATGCAAGATCTAACATTCGTATATGCTTAATAATTTGATTTTCTCATGGTTCAAGTTCAGTTCTTACTTCAGTAAGTTTAGCACGAGGCCTCTCAGTTTCTTCTGTGTAATTACAGAAGGGAAAAGTTTGGTTATCAGACAGAAGAATTCAATGAACATGGATAATGAGGCCTCTCGACATCTTTGAACTATTTTTTTTTAAATCGAATGATAATGTGGCACGTACATCAAATTTGATACAATTAGCCTTTGTGCATTCAGTTGTTTTCCATGAGAACCCAGAATTGCAGTTGGTTTCAGAGGAGTGCTTTGCAACTTCCGATGATTTATTCAAAGCAAATGATCAAATTATCCATTTAGTTTGTAATAATCAAAGTGATGATCAAATTATTTGAAGCAATGCTGCTGCTTTCTGCTTCCTATTTTTCACAAATTATTAGTACGGTATCTCTAAAAAGGAAATGTTTGCAATTTGGCAGTTTCTCATTTGTTTGGAGAGAGATTTAAGTTCAGGAAGGAATGAATCTTTCCCATTCATCTGCCCGTTCGGTAGTAATACAATATGCAAAATTCAAGGGAACAATAGGAGACAAGAAGGAAGGGGAATCGATGAATCATCGATCACTCATACCCGCACTCGCTTCTTTGTGAAAAAAAATCGATGTAAGATTTGTTCCTAGGATGTGAAAATGAGGGCCTGTAAGTGCAGCATTTGAGATGTCTTGTGTACCTAATGAAATTAAAAGAACTGAGAATTCAGGAAATGAGCGTAGTGTTCTACTTGCTTTTAGTTACAGTAGGAAATGGGTGGAAAGGGAAAAGTAATTTCTCATAATTCATTTACTTAAACCTTTATGCCTTAATCTTGTGCACACAGAACTACAATATGCACAATTCTATAGTTGGACTCCGATCTTGCATGTCTGAAAGTGCTACAATAGAAGACACTTTACTTATGAGTGAGGACTAATATGAGGTAAATATAAAATGTACACTGCTATCAATGCAACAAGAGAGCTTACACCTTGGTGTTCTTTTTTCCAGACTGAAGCTGACAAGAAACTCCTTGCCGAAAATGGTGGCATTTGGTATTGAGAAGAATTCACAGAAGAGCAATCATTGACAAGGTGTGAGCTCTCTTGGAGACAATGTGAAGGTATCCCAAAAGCATCTAAGCACTGCTTCCCCTGATACTGTGACATGAGAGTTGTCCCATTGTTTCTGAATATTCTGCAACTCTTCTGTAACGGTGGATAGATTTGACGCGGTCTACTGACCGGAAGCGTTCTGAGATAACATTTCAGTTTGAGAGCATAAAAATGTTGAAAGTTTTGTGCGGAAGTAATGGTGAACATTTCTGAAAAGTACCGTTGGTTGTACTTCCCATCATCATCTCTATTGGGTGATGCACGGTTCGATTTTGATTCATGCAATCCATGTCTGGCAATAAGATATTAATGTTTCTTTCATTTATTCAGTATGCTTTTTTTATATCTATTTTCATTTATTTAGCAATGAATTTCCTGTATTTGCAGTTATTGTGAATGAAATCGAGGCTCTGTATGAGAAATTCTAGAAGATCAGCAACATTTGTTGATGATGGCTTGATTAATAAAGTCTCTAAGTTCTACTAATTTCTTTAGTGTGAAGTGGCAGTGAATGACAGTTTTGTTTCCATGAAGACATGATGTTGGGTTTACATCAAAACCATCAGAAAAGTATCATTTACTGAGGTCTGGAAAATAACACGACAAATATTAGTTTGTGCCTCATACATTTGTTAGACAGCGGCACGGATTCAAAATAAATTCTTATGAAAATATGATTTCGTAGTTAAAATAATTGATTAACTAAATTGTTTCCTTTTATGAATTTTTTTTACACACGTGCGTGCCGCACGTGCATCTTCACTAGTTCTATTAATAGTTGTATTTCTGCTTTCCCTCATATTGGTCTGGGTTCCTACAGTTTTTGATGGGCCACTGATTGCTGGCAGGGTTCCTATTACCTGGTACTATAGTAGCATACTACAGTAGAAATGATTCTGAATTTCTGATGTTAACCCATGGAACGTACTTGAAATCAAATTTAAGCATGCTCAAAAAGGAAAATAATAGGGTGACCAAGGTGAATTCAAACAACATGGTCCAAACTTCAAGCTATCCTCTTTGGGATATCTGAGCCATGGAGATGTTACAGTGATAGCATCACGGGCAGAGGCTAGCCAACTCGATTTTTAGCGGGACAGACTGTAACATTATTTCTGCTCTGTGGTATAGACGTATAGTACCAGTACTAGCTAGTTACGGTTGTGTACAAATTCTCTAGCATTGCATTTGTGATGTACCAGCAATTGACCGGAGGCATATTTGGATCGGAAGGTTGAGAAATAAGAAGAAATGCGACATGCCAATGCACATCACTGTTTACCGAAACAATCCCACCTCAGTTCAGAAAATGAAGAAGGCGCAAATTACACTGTAATGTAGTTACAGAAAGGATGATACAATCCCTAATGCCCCGTTTAGATCTTTAGAATTGAATTCATTTTAAGAATCATAATTTACACACATATTAATTAACTTAATATGATTGTAAATATATTATATTTGTATATTATTGTTGACTATACAAGAGAGATATTTATGTATTGTATTTTTACCGTGTGGGGAGCGTGTTATAAACTGCAAAGTAAAAATATAACATGGTGATCTATAGAATCAAATTCTATCTCTCACCTTATAAATTTAAGATATTCTAATATGTGAACTTCAGAAATTAGTGGAATGTCACATTCTAAGTAAAGTAGACTAAGTTGTTAACTAGATTTTAATTCCTCCAAATAAAAGGACTCAAACAAGCCCTAAGTGAAATAGCCAAAGCAATCTCGCGCAGACACGGTGACAGTGACAGTGACAGCTAGAGCATGGAGATGTTTAGTGTGATCCTTGCACAACACAGCTCGAACATTGACTGACTTTGGCCGTCCTGAAAAATTCCTACAGTAACAGCTTCGTGTCAATATCGTGCTCACCTGCAAAAAAAAAGCACCCAACTTTCTATTCCCAATCTTCGTCTAGAGTCAAATCGACTCATCATTTTCCTTGTGGCATTGTCGATCCAGATCCCATCGTATTGGTTTATATATATAATCTGCAAAGCCCAGAAGCTTTAGCTTCATCCCGCGTCCTGCCAGCAATCTCAGATTCTCAGCTCGGCTTCTTCATTTCTTCGGCCTCTCTCCTGCTTGGATCCCTCAAGTGCTTCTAACAAGCCTATTTTGTGCGATTGATTTCAGAACTTTCAAGTTCGTGCAAATTCTGTCTTGCATCGTTGCATTTCAATTCTTGTTGAACAACTTCCTCATTTTGTACAAGTTGTAATAATTCCTGAAGAGCACTCGTGTATAGGTACAGGTAAAGCTACTTGAATCGTCAGAAATGATCACTGACGCCAGCGGAGGTGGTAAGCGCTTTCTTCTGTATATTTTACCGAAGCAACTAACAGCGGAGTCTCTGAAAGAAAATACCGATGGGTTCTCTGACGAACGAAAGCTGGGTGAAGGTGCATTTGGAACTGTTTACAAGGTATGGTTAGGCTCAAACGCTCACCCGTTTCTAAAAATAAAAGCTCTATAGAAGCTCGCCGATTGCAGTATATTAGAGGTCAAACCGACAGGGGTTTCTGCAAAATGGGCAAGCCATTGCTGTGAAGAAGCTCTCAGCTAATTCCCCAGTGACACCTGACAGACAGCTTAAGAATGAGGCTGAGAACCTTATGGGCATCCAGCATGAGAATATACTGAGGTTATATGGCTACTGCTATGAGGTGCAGAGGAAAGTGATCGAGCACAACGGAAGACACGTTATTGTGGAGGTGCCTGGCAGCTTCCTCTGCTAGGAATACGCCGCGAACGGATACCTTGACAAATGCATTTTTAGGCCTTGTTCGCTTCGTCTAAAAAGCGCTTATTTTTTAGATCTAGAACAGTATTTTCCTCTCACAAAAAATCAGCAACAGCCGAAATCAGCTCAGCTTATTAGCTCCAGCGAACAGAGCCTTAGTATGGGAATGAAGTATTCAACACAACTGTTCTGTCATCAATTATGAAGAAATGATTCTTTTGGATATTATACATAACCCATGGTTTTGTGCTTCAGATGAATCTTCCAGGCCTAATTGGGCGACATGCTTCAAGATAATTAAGGGCATCTGCCAGGGTTCATTATACCTACACAAGGGAAGCGATAGGCCAATTGTTCATCTGAACCTTCAGTCTGCCAACATATTGTTGGATGATTATATGGTCCCAAAAATTGCCGATTTTGGCCTCTCAAGAATCCTTGGTGAGGAACCAACACGAATAAACACAACAAATGTTAGGACCAAAGTCAAGTAACAATTCTGGCATATCATTGTTTCGTTTCCTTATTGCTACATACTCCCTCCATATTGCTAAAAGATGGCGTTTAAGATAATGATACGGTCTTCAATGCACGACTTTGACTTCATATTTCTATAAAAATATTTATTGAAAAGTGATATATTTATACTTTTATGAAAACATATTTGAAGACAAATCTATTTATACAGTTTCATATTTTCAAACTTAATAATTTAAAAGTTATTCATAATTTATATTTTCAATGTTTGACCAAGACCTTTTTCAAAACGTCTTCTTTTAGGAGTATATCATTCCGGTAACCATAAAGCTATTATAAGGTGACTTACCCGCGATGCTCAATGTGGGTGCTATGATTTTACTCTAAATTACGAATTATGTGGCATCGCTTTGTAGGACCCTATATGGATAAGATATTTATTGGTTGATGATCTCAACCAAATATTATATACAAACATATCAAATGAAATGTGTGGAGTTGACCGTGCTTGAAAAATTACTATGTGTTACTTCCTGTAGGTTGGTAAAAAAAATATTATTTTGGACACTAAGTACACGAGAGTTCAGTACTGGCGGTTCATGAGGCATCTTCACTGGCGTTTCTCGATGCCGCCAATGGGAGAGGCCAGTGAAAATAAAACTCTCCGCCTTTTTCAATTTTCAGCCCCTCACTATATATTTATATATAATATATGTATTATTGCATATATTCAATTCTATTAGATCATGATCAAATATAGCAAAATAAAATTTAATTATAACATGCATGCACATCAAAGTTACATGTACGTGCCCACAATATATAAAGGTACCTCAAAATTCAATGTATAGCCTCTAATTAATAATCATCTCGGCTAATGTCACACTTAATTTTAAGGATAAAATTGAATGAACCAACTTATGTACGTCCAGAGATTAATCACACACATAAGCGACAAACTACATAGTACCATCATAAGGTTTAATATCACAGAGTCTTTACATTAATAACAGCGGAATAATATATAACTCTCTCACGGAAACTTCAATCCACAGGGAATAGTTGACTGGTGAACACAATCCTAGTAATCCTCGTAGATGTCTTCATAACCATAGTCATCTGTTATCTATCCGGGATTTTTATCTAAATATAAAAAATAAAGCAAGCATAAGTACATGTCGTACTCAACAAGAATAGCACGAGTTTATAAGGCTCAAATAAGGCGAGACATAGGTTTGACAGCGGTTACTTTTAATTGATTATATTTTAGCAATTGAGTAGCATCAAGTGGAATAATCGAAGGAACAAGGTCACATGATCATATAAACATGATAATTAATATAGAATAAACACCAACAGAAACTTCAAATTAATAAATCAATATTCAATTATTATTATTCTGTAAGACGTCCAAGGCCGCTCGTGACCATGAGCATGACTGATATATCAGTTTTACACTCTGCAGAGGTTGCACACTTTCACCATGAGTCTTGATTTCTATGTATCGGGGTTTGCAAGGCCCACACTACACTGTCAAGATGCATAACAGAGTCTCACTATGAAGTCTTTCAAAAGGCTCTCTAACAAGTAACTAATCAATCCGGGTACAATGGCAATGGGCGGTAGAGCCCTTCTTTCAAGTGGCACACACGCGCAGCAGTACACATAAAGACAGGAGCCGCAAAACAACTAGCTCGGTAAGAAACCTTTCAAGATTAATGGTATGATAGAAAGTAACTTCCTACTTGACTAAAATCAGAGCCATATGACCCTTATGGTTGCGCTGTAAGTCCCGGTGTGATACTTACAGATAAGTCCTTAATTACTCCATGTTACTAAAAACCATCTTTTAATCTTTATTTCATAACCAATTATTCAAGTTCATAAGATCATGACACCATCAAGCACTAGCATCACTACTCAAATGCAATCTCATAGATAACAAGGATTAAGTTATCAAAACTAGGAATAATCACTATGGTTGGCAAGGTAGACACATGCATTATAAATTTAATGATTAAGGTGAACAGGCAACAAGGATGGTCCATGCTATAATTGCCTTGATCAAAGTAATCCTGAGAACTTGGATCCTCTACGAAGAACTCTTGATCACCAACGTAATGCTCAGCATCTGAACTCGATCATAACATCACCACATAAACATCCCAGCAATCATACACGAATTAAACAAGATCTAAATTAGAAACAGTATACCAACAGTAGAAGAATAGATTGAAAAGTGTATAAAAATAATCTACGTGTCGCTACGATTACAACGATATAAAGTTCACGCAAATCGGAGTTCAAACGGAGAAGTTATGAATTCAACAAGTTTTACTTTAATAAAATAATAGATTAAATCTAATCTTGAATTTTAAAAGTTGAAAACATATGTAACAGTAGTATCATCAGATAGATTACGGAGTTACGAATCTAACGAGAGTTGAATGGATCAATTCGGATCTAAAACGAAGATTTTATAGCTAAAATAAACTCAGTGGCAAATCTGTGAATAAATAGAATTATTTTCAAAATAAAATAAATAAGAATTCAGAATTTCCATCCAGCCAGGGACTACAGAGCATGACATCGAAAAGGTGGGGGTTCTTTCTGCAAAAATAGAGGGCGAAGGGGTATGCTCGCCTTAGGGTCGTTGGATTCAAAATCTATGGCTCATATTAGAAAGCTGAGGGAGAGAGAGGCTCTGTTCGCCGGAAACGGCGCAGCGTTGCCTTGACGGCGAGCTCGCGGGTAGCTTGGGAGGGAGAAAAACGAGTAAAGAACGTCGGGCGAAGCGTCTTTACCTTGCTGCGAAGATTTGAGAGCAACCAATTTCGCTGGAGAAGCTGCCGGTGGTGGTCCTCGACGACAATGGTCCGGTGAACATGGTCGGAGAAGGCCGAGCTCGGGGAAGGAGCAGTCCGGGGCTTCGGAAACTCGACGCGGACTTTGGGGCGAGTCCAATTGAGGCGAGGGAGCACCGAAGACGCAGAATTGACGGCGGCGGCGGAGCTCTTCGCGGCGGCTGCTAGGACTTGATTGGAGGCTGCTGCAGCGGTGTTAGGGATTCGTGGGAAGAAGGCGCAAGCTCGGGAGTCTTTATAGGGGCTTGGAGGAGGCGTATTAAGGACGGACTCGAGGATATGGCGGTGGCGCACAGCGGCGTATCCGGCTTCGACACGAACAGAGGAGTCTGGCTCGAAGACGAGCGGGACGAAGGGGATGACCCTGTGCAGCAGGCCCTGTCTGTTGGTCGCAGAGGAAAATGGAGAATAGGGAGGCGCAGATGAGGATGGCAGCGGATCGGGTTCGGGGCGGATATCCGCGGATTTTGGTTCCAGCGGGTTTGGGTTCGGGTTTAATTTTTCGCCTACGGTTTTTGGGTTTGGGTACCCGAAACCTATCGGGTTCGGTTTCGGGTTTCGGTTTTCACCAGCGGATATCCAATGGATATCCGAAATATAACATTTCGAATAAAGACTCATGTATTTTTATTAGTAAATTATTTATGAAAGCTATTAAATTTATTCTAAATTGAGTCACTAAAACAATGTGTTATTTATTGTCTCTTATTTATACATTTGAATACGTAATATATATCATATATATGTTGCTAAATTTTTTTATTATTTTTCTTATTGCTATATAGTGACGGGTTTTGGGTTTCGGTTAATCCGTCGGGTTTCGGGTATCCGCGGGTTTCGGTTTTGGGTATAGATTTTCACCCGAAACGGTTTCGGGTTCGGGTTCGGGTTTTAACCCCTGGTGTTACGATAACTAAAACCGGCCAAATCATCATGATTGCATATAATTCATCCCGCATAAAATCATTGTTATTGTGCATCACTAAGACAATTTTTATTTTCACATGTGAATGTGCTTAGGTACCTTTGAGTGACTTTACGTTTTAAATAATTGTTTGTGTGTATGCCTCTAAATCCAAATAGAAAATAAAAAGGGAAACAATTAAAAATCCTAATCGGATCCGAAACCCCAAATCAAAAATTTAATAAGATCAAGTGTTGGGTCTTAAACAAAAGTTGTAAATCTTTAAAAGTTGAGCAACTTCTATTTTGGACAATTTTGAAGTTATTAAAAATAATTTCAAATAAAACCTTAATCTAGGTTTTAAAGTTTAGACTTGAAATACAAATTTAAAAAACTAGTAGGAATCTGATGATTGTATTTTAATAAAGGTTTTAGCTCTTTCAAAATAGAACAACTTTTATGTTTGGAGATTTTAAAGTTTACCGGTGGAAATTTAAATTAAAACCCAATTAGGGTTTTGTTTATTCAAATTTAAAATGTCCTTTCAAAAACTATCAAGAATTTGAGAAAACTACTTTAATGAAATTTATAAGGCTTTTCAAGTTGAACAACTTTTATATTTGGAAATTTTGAAGTTATGCAGTGAGATTTCAAAATAAACCCTAATGAGTGTTTTAAAAAGTTAAATTTGAAATGCTATTTCAAAAACTACGAAGAATCTGACAAAACCCATTCACTGAAAGTTGTAGGCATTGTCAGATAGAACAACTTTTATTTTTGAAAAAATTCAAGTTGTTGAGAAAAGTTTAGAGAATTTAAATGATTTGAAAATGAATTTTAAACCAAACTTTTACCCCCTTTTAAATTATTCAAAAATGATTCAAAATTTCAAAATTCTTCTGAAACAAAAGTTGTCCAGTTTAAACTGGTCCACAATTCTTATTTTGGGAATTTTTCAGATTTATAGGTAAAACAAAAAGTAATTGAGTGAAACTTGATTTTGGTGCTGACTCTGCTACAGTGTTCTGGGGGGGGGGGCCGGCTCTGTTCGGCTCTGCCCGCGGTAGGCCACGCGTGCCCACGCCCCACACCAGCGCCGCCCGGGGCCTGGCAGGGCCAGGTCCTGTCGCCGTCGTGGTCGTGGGGGCCCCGGCCACGCCGCGCGCCCGTCCATTGCCCTATAAAAGCTACGAGCAGTCATCGTTTTCTCTCTGTTTTCCCTCCTTGCCGGCGGTGACAAGCTCACTGTTAGAGACGAAATTCGTCGTCGTCGTGCTATCGTAGCCATCTCCATATCGCAGCAAGAACCATCTCTTCCTTGCGCATCGATTGAGCTCGGCCGTGACTCGGTTCGTTATCGGAATCGGCTTCACGGTCAGTCTTCATCCTTGCGGCCGGTGGAAAGCCGCCGTGAGCTTCTTGCCGTGGCCCACCACCTCAGGTCATTTTCTTCCCCTATGAACCTGTGTTCTAGCTTCTATGCGACGCCATGAGTCTTATACGCTAGTTGGTGTTCCGTTTGGCACTCAGGATTCGCCGGAACACTCTCGGCGCCGCCGAAGCGTGCTGTCGAGGTCGTTGTTATGCCGACGTCCTCGCCCCACTTCGTCTCTGCCCCAACTAGCGCACGTATCGTCCGTGGGGTGAGCTCCTAAATCTTCTAGTGCCATCCATTTAAACTCTACCAGTCTGTAGTCGCCGGAGCACTGAGCGCCGCCACAGCAGTCCGCCATGGGCACGACTGAGCTCACCGGTGGTCCCAATCTGTCCAACTAGGAACCTAGATCGATTCGTGTGATCCTGTGCTTCACGTTGTTGCGCTAGGCTTCGCGGGTGTGCCTGATGCCGGTGAGCCGCCGCAGTCCGAGCTGCACGTGCACGGGCGGCAAGTAGAGAGGGGGCGGGAGGAAGGAGAAAGGGAGAGGAGGGAGCAGGCCACGCTCGAGCCCGTGTTGGGCCAGCCTAGCGGCGCAGGAAAAGGGAAGTGGGGGCAGCTGAGTCGTCCTGGGCAGATTCGGGCTGGCCAGTAACAATGGCCCAACCAAAGTAGTTTTTCATTTATGAAATGCCTTAATATTTTTGTTTCTAGCAGATATTTGTCAATTTCATATTTATTTAAATACTAAAGATAAGAGGAAGAAAATTTTTGTATAGCCTCTCTGTGATATGAAGTATTTAACAAAAATATAAAATAAATATTTTGAGCATTTTCTGTATATGTTAAAAATGTCCAATTTAATTCATAAATGTCACTTCCTTGAATTTTGTAGGCTAGAATAATTATCTAAAAATCATGAAAGTTGACTTGATACTGTTTAGGGTCAAGACCTATATGTAGGAAAACTTTGATCTCAAATGAAAATAATTTAATTATTTCTTATTGAATTACTTGATTAATCGATTAATTAAGAAAAGGTTATTAGGATTAAATTTTAAATGATTTGCTTAATTTTTCTTAGGGTTTGATTAAACACCTTGTAGTACATGAACCCTGCTGTTCCAAGTTTTGATGATCATTTATTTTGCAAGTATAAAATGAATTATTTTATGTAGCAATTAAATGCTAAAACCAAAAATCCTAATTGATAAATTGATTACTAAAAATGAGTAGAAACCCTAATTTAGTTTTGTGTGGTGTGACTTTTGGATTGAGTGATGTCCCTGGGTCATTAACTTGAGTTGACCCTTGGCACCTTAGTTAGTGTTTGGGTTATTAATTAATTGTTAATTAAGGAACACTAATAGTTTATGTTATTCACATATGATGATAGGGTTAATAATTTGCTTAAGCAAAGAGTTGATAGTGTTCTAGGGGAAAACTAATTCGACTTTCAACGACTGTTAAAATGGTCAATAAAATAAAGTGGTTAATACGTAATTAGTTTTATTGACTTGCAACTTTATCATGGGGAAAGTTGTACTCAACTTTCTGAATTAAGTTGACTTTCTATTGATCGGTGATTTTATGCATTTCCTGCATCATGGCATACATATCATCATGTTGAGTGTTGCATTATTATTTCGTGTAGTAAACGTGCGGTGATTATTATTGGAAGCGTGTCTCGAGTAAGGTCTTCACTCGGTGAATGTAACAGAACCGCCTAAATCACGGGGCCCACAGGCACTGTCATCGCCACTAATGACGTCTGACAGCCGGGCCCGTGTTCAGATGACCTAGGCAGCCCTGTCGGGCTACATAAGCGCCCGTATTCTCCGACAGGATCCCATTGCGAAGCCATTACAGGGTTACAACATTTCATAATAAAATACATCAGAGTAAAGGTGTGGAAGACTTCATAGTACATAGGTTACAAACCAGATGTTCAAATATAAATTCAAGTAAAGTTATTACAAGCTATACCTAAATAGAAGTAGCATCAGGGTAGCAAATACACATAATAATACGAACCCTGCCCAAGGGTCCAACATCACTCATCATCGCTTCCTTCACAAACGAGCATCACGTAGCAGGGAGTAAGGCAGACCTCCGGCTACTGACTTCCTGCAACAGGGGTTAACAAACCCTGAGTACGGGGTGCTTCGCAAGACTTACCCGACAAAAGGTATAAAATTAGACTCAGGAATGCAGGCTGAGGGGAGTCGAGGTAAGGCTATAGCAAGAGTTCAAGAGTTTTGCGGAAAAGCATTACTATCCTATTTCAATATTTCATCTCAATATTATTTTAATCATAACCATAGTTCCAATATTCCTTCTCGTATGTCACATTCTTTCAATTGCTTAATCATTCTCAAAAACACCTAGTTCTGAACCACTTTTCGGTGCAAGTCAGTGGATCAAGTCTCCATTAACCGAGGAGCAACGTCGATTCGAATCTAGAAAGTACCCAGCTGGGGATCCCTATCCACACTGCATATGTAGCACTTAAGCTTGCATATGCCAACCCCGCCTACCACGGCTTTTCATACCCCGGAACCGGTCCTGCGCCACCCGAGAGCACAGTACTCCTCTAGTCTCCTGGCACGCCGGCCACGAGGGTACACGCTACTCTCGCCATCTCTCCACTCCTAGTGCGTGGTTGTCGGTTCCAGCAATAGAGCCACTGGAGTCAGAGACTTCCTGTAGTATGTGGCTAGTTGCAAAATCTCGATCCAGCAGGCCGACAACGAACGGTCCCTAAAGCATTTTTCCGTTGGTTACCATGCATTGGGACTCTAACCCAAGTACAAAGTAGCCGAACGGTTCCAAATCCGTGCCCGTCGGTGACAAGACATGGGAACGCCGCCACATGTGCACATCCATCCGAACGAACTTTCTTTTTCATTTTCATTTTTTCGGCGGCGGCAATGCATCGGGACTCTAACCCAAAGTACAAAGCCAACCGAACGGTTTCCAATCTGTCGATGACAATACATTGGGACTCTAACCCAAGTGCAAGTCACCCGCACGGTTGTAAATTCATATTCATCTTTAGTATATCATCATAGGTCAGAAAATAGCATTTTATGCAAAACTTACTTTAAAGTGCAGGGCTAAGCATTTTCAAACATTTTCATTTTAAAACAGGTTTCTGGGTTATATATGAAGGCAGGTTATGCAGCAAGTAGGTGACAATCAACTCCTATCAACCTGATGCAATTATTCAACTCAAGGTGATAAAATTTTTAAAACACAAGGGAATGGCTGAATGCACCGGGCCTTGCCTTGGATTGCGTGAAGTGTCAGATCCGGACCAGTACCACAGATGTCAAAATCCAGAACGACCTCGGGGACAATCTCCTCAGTGACTGCCTTCACTTTTACCTCCGGTTCCTCGGTCACTATACGCATGCAATGATGAATGTTTCAATGCGAAGCAACATGAAATGACAAATGCAAAATCTCAGAATAAATAATACCTAATTCAAGCATAACTGTACTTCATCATCTAGTCATAACCATTCTAGGCTAAGGTGCCCTAGGTCATAAGGGTGTTTGACCTAGAACTACAATCAATCCGAAATTCACATCAAACCCTAATCACCAAAGTTTCCTATTTATTTTATTAATCAATTACCCAAGCATATAATTAATACTTATTCAAAATTTTTTCCATGTAATGCCAAACTTCACCAACAGTTAGCCCTAGACCTAAGACATTGCTACACAAAATTTCATGATTTTTAGAATTACAGAGAATTAATTGAAATTGTCTAAAGTTGCATTTTTGATTTAATATGCTGATTTTTAACTACTGTAGAAAGTGTTCAAAACATTTATTTAATGTTTTTATAGCATTCTACCCATCATAGAGAGTATCCACAAAAATTTGCATGAATTTTGGTGTAGCATAACTATTCACATATAAATAACAAAGTATTCTACTATTCAATGCAATATATAAATGGAAAACCTTTACAAAATCACAGAAAAGGAATTGCTACGGCGGCCCAAGTCAGCCCAACCGAACAGGCCGGCCCAACTCACGCCCGCACCCCAATCCCTCAGCTCACGAGCGCTGACAGGCAGGCCCCGCCTGTCAGCCCCGTCTTCTTCCCCTCGCCCTCAAACGACGTGACTCGCGCGTACGCGCAACGCGGCGGCTCGCCGCCGCGCATCGCTCTCCGGCGAGGGTGAGACCTCCGACGCATGGCACAGACCCAAGCGCAAACCCCCACCTCACCTACGGACCGAGAACAACCCAAGCACGCCGGTGATAGGCTCGACACCACCCACGGCGGCACGGTCACGACGACGTGATGCGTTCCGATCACGACGGGAAGGCAATGACTGAAAGAAGAGGCCTGGGATGATCACAAGCTCACCGGAACTTGATTTAGCTAGACGGTGGGCGCCGTGACAGTGTGGATGAGGGAGCTCGACGGCGACGGCGGACACAGTAGCATGGACACGATGGCGAGGGGCGTTCTGGCGGACCCTGAGCTCCAAACAAGAAGCCGTCGCGCACATGAGCACCATGGCGAAACACGGGACGCAGAACACACGTGTTACCGGAGAGAGGCTCACCGAGACGAGCTGTCCGCGTCGAGAAGGCCCTCGGCGGTGCTCGGACGGTGCGGAGGAAGAAGAAGCAGCCACGTAGGACTTCGGCAACGGCAAACCTCAACAAGTGGCTCAAGTGGTGCGCAAGGAAGTTGGCTAGCTGGCTATGGGATTGAGAGGGTGGAGTTGGTCAGAGCACGACCAATTTCGCTGATCGGTAGGAACGGTCGCCGGTGAACCGAGGAGAAAGAAAACAATGGGGAAGTGCTCGTCGCCATTTAAAGGGGCCGGGAAGGAGAGGATCAGCTCGAGCGGGTACCGGGCTCCCCCTGCAACCCCCGTGTGGTGGTGTCCGGACGATGGCCGGCGCCAGCCGCGGCACGCGTGGTACGGCGGTGCTCAGGAACAGGGGACCCCCCGGGTTACTGTAGCTCAGGGATATGGTCAAACCCTATTCTACTCAATTATGCCCTACCCAAGCTGAATCAGAGAATGGTCCCAAAATAAAATTTGTGGAGAATGTCATGTAGAATACTTTTGCTTTTTGAAGTATGTTCAAATTCGCTCAAATTTTCAAACTACGGAAAAGGGGGTAAAAGTAGGGTTTGAATTTCAAACTGAAATTTTAAAATTACTTTTGATTTTTCTCAACAACTTGAAAAATGGTCACCATGAAAGTTGTCTTACTCAGCGAGCTTGACAACTTCTATTGAGGGAGTTTTGGAATATTCTCAATATTTTTGAAATTGAAGTTTCAAATTTAAATATCAACATACTAATTTGAGTTTAATTTGAATTTCCATAACATAACTTCAAAATCTCCAAAAATAAAAGTTGTTCCATTCTAAAAGTTCTACAACTTTCATTAAGACACTTTCATCTGATTCTTTATAGATTTTGAATTAGGGTTTTAGGTCAACTCTAGGGCTTAATTTGATTTTGATTTAATTTTTATCTTTGATTTTTGACTGAGGACTTAATTACACAATCGATACTAAATGAAATCAAATCACTCTAGGGGCCCTAAGCACAATCATATGCAAATGATTAATAATAATCCTGATGACATGGTAGATTAATTAAGCAGTAATACCAGAGGTATTATAGCCTTCGCCCCTAAAAGAAATCCCGTCCCGAGATTTGGTACTAGACAAAACAAGATTCCAACAAAGTAATGGAAAAGAAAATGTGTTAATACAACCTAACCCAACCTTGATCATTAAACTAGTAGAAAAGTTTACACATCACCTCACTAGGAACTTTATATTTATAAGGTAGCGAAAAATTCAGGGAAATTTTCTGCGAGATAATCTTCCGATTCCCACGTTGCTTCATCTTCGGAATGTTCACTCCACTGGATGTTATACCACCTGGTTGTGGTCCTTCGTGTGACATGATATCCAAGACTCGGATAGGATACTCCGAGTACGTCAACTCTGGCTCAAGTTCTACTCCTTCAACATCGACGACTTGATCAGGCACTCGGAGACACTTCTTCAATTGTGACACGTGGAACACATTATGCACGTTAGAGAGGTGCTATGGTAATTGCAGTCTGTAAGCCATTTTTCCCACACATTCCATAATCTGAAATGGTCCGATGTAACGTGGGGCTAATTTGCCTTTGACTCCGAAGCGGTTAATCCCTTTCATTGGCGACACCTTCAGATAGACATAGTCTCCAGACTTGAATGCTAACGGTCGACGCCTTTGATCGGCATAGCTTTTCTGACGCGACTGTGCCACTTTCAAATTCTCTTGGATCAGTCGGACCAATTCAACGGAGTGCGACATCTACGACCGTAGACTGCTTCAAATGGGGCCATCTTGATGCTTTCTTGATAGCTATTGTTGTATGAGAACTCTGCCAAAGCTAGACACACGTCCCACGTGTGAGTGTAAGTGAGTGTACAAGCCCTCAACATGTCTTCAAGTACTTGGTTGACTCTTTCAGTTTGTCCGTCAGTTTGCGGATGATATGCTGTGCTGTGCAAAAGCTTCGTCCCCATTGACTTGGGAAATGCTTTCCAGAAATTGGAGACAAACTGAGTACCTCGATCAGAGACAATGGTCTTAGGCACTCCATGCAACTTCATCAGATTTTCCATATATAGCTTCGCATAGGTTGCAGCAGTATATGCAGTCTTCACAGGTATGAAGTGAGCTTGCTTGGTGAGACGGTCAACAACGACCCAGATGGAATCAAAGCCTCTGGATGTTTTGGGCAGAACCACAATGAAATCCATGCTGATATCTTCCCACTTCCATGCAGGGACAGGCAGTGGGTGCAGCTCTCCCCCGGGCTTCATATGTACAGCCTTTACCTTTTGACAGGTATCACACCTACCAACATACCGAACAATCTCTATCTTCATCTTTGTCCACCAGAATTTCTGCCTCAAGTCCTGATACATCTTGTTGCTTCCTGGATGAATGGAGAATCTTGTTAAATGTGCTTCATCGAAGATCTTTTGTCACAACTCAGGTATCTTTGGGACTACCAGACAATCCTTGAACCAAACAACACCTTCATCATCAATTCTGAAGCAATCTGCCTTGCTGGCTTGGACTTTTTCCATGATATGCTTGATGCCTTTGCTTCCTTTCTGAGCAGCAATGATCTTATCTCGGATGGTGGTCTTAATACTAATATGATGCAAGCTACCTTGTGGCACTATTTCTATACCTAACTTTTCCAGCTCATAGCACAGAGATAAATCATAGGATCTTACAGTCAAACAGTTGCAGTGAACTTTTCGACTGAGTGCATCAGCGACCACATTTGCCTTGCCTAGATGGTAGTGCACTTCAATGTCGTAATCCTTGATCAATTCAAGCCATCTTCGTTGCCTCATGTTCAATTCTTGAGTAAAAATGTACTTTAGGCTCTTGTGATCAGTGTAGATGTTGCAAGTACTACCCAACAAATAATGGCGCCAGATCTTCAATGCATGAACAACGGCGGCCAATTCCAGATCATGCGTGGGGTAATTCTCTTCATGGCGCTTGAGTTGTCATGAAGCATAAGCGATGACTCGGCCCTTTTGCATCAAGTCACAACCTAGGCCGGTGCCAGAAGCATCACAGTAGACATCAAATGGTTTTTCAATGTTAGGCTAAGCTAATACTGGTGCTGTGGTCAACAATTTCTTTAAAGTTTGAAATGCCTTCTCACACTCAGGAGACCAGACAAACTTGACCTGATTCTTTAACAAGTTGGTAATGGGCTTGGCTATCCTGGAGAAATCCGGAATAAAGCGACGGTAGTATCCCGCTAATCCCATGAAACTATGGACTTGATGTACTGAAGTTGGTGGCTTCCAATTCAATATTTCTTCCACCTTACTCGGATCGACAGACACGCCTTCAGCTGACAAAATATGTCCAAGAAATGGGACTCGGTCCAACCAAAACTCACACTTGCTGAACTTGGCATAAAGTTGGTGCTCCCTTAGGCGAGTTAGGATGACACGAAGATGATGGGCATGCTCTTCGGGAGTTTTGGAATAGACAAGGATGTTGTCAATGAACACGACCACAAATTTGTCAAGCTCAGGCATGAAAACGGAGTTCATAAGTTACATGAAATAGGCAGGTGCGTTGGTTAGGCCAAAGGACATGACTAGGTATTCATATAGGCCATATCTGGTGGTAAAGGCTGTTTTGGGGATGTCTTCGGGACGGATCTTGATTTGGTGATAGCCAGATTTAAGGTCAATTTTGGAAAACACCTTGGCTCCAGCTAACTGGTCAAAGAGTAAGTCAATACGAGGCAAAGGGTATTTGTTCTTGATGGTTACCTCATTGAATGGACGATAATCAACACAAAGTCTGAGAGACTTGTCCTTCTTTTTTACGAAAATAGCAGGACAACCCCAAGGAGATGAACTAGGTCTGATAAAACCCTTATCCAACAGATCTTGCAACTGAACTTTAAGCTCTGCCAATTCCTTGGGAGGCATCCTATAGGCTCTACGAGAAATAGGCGCCGTTCCAGGCTTCAACTCAATGGCAAATTCCACATCACGATCAGGAGGTAATCCAGGCAGATCCTCAGGAAATACATTAGGAAATTCACAGACTACCGGTATGTCCTGCACTTCTTTGACTGATGTGGCACATAACCTTTGCACGGACCTTTCAACTTTTCTCAAGGGTAGTGGGAGTTGGATGAGGAGCTAAGACTTGCTATTAGGTATGTTCACTCTTATAGTCCTATTTATTACATCTATAAGGGCCTTGTGCTGATACATCCAATTCATGCCTAAGATCACATCAATATCTTGATCTTTCAGCACTATCATGGTAGTAGGGAATATGTGCCCTCCCAATTCTATAGGCACACGTTGCACTACTTCCTTAGTACTTATACGTCCTCCGGGTGACTGTATCAGGAAATTTTCATTTATCTCCCCAATTGGGATCTCATGCTGCTGACAAAGGTACAATTGACAAACGAGTGAGATGCACCAGAATCAAAGAGCAGAATTGTAGGATGACCTGTGACAGGAAACCTACCCAGCATGACCGGTTCTCCCTTGGGAATCTAATCAACTTGAGTGTAGTAGACATGACCTGCTTTCTTGACCACCTTTCCCTTCTGAGCATGATGCTGGTGACCATGATACTGAATCTGCGGCTGCGATTGTTGTTGTTGAGCACTAGGAACTAGGGGTACCTTCTGATTGTACTGCTTTGGAAAAGGACAATTGCGGGACCAATGTCCCATCTTGCCGCAATTATAGCAAGGGTGGTTGTAATTGGTCTGGGGAGTAGTGATACGAACACTTGAGGCGTTCGTCTGGGTGGTGTTTTGTTGGTTGGAGGTATGGGAGGTAGCGGCAGTGCGAACAACGATCTGCTGCTGGGGGTATTGTGGTTGGTTATGGTGAGTGGAATGATAAATAATCCTCTGACGCTTCTGACCGCCAGAAGACCCAGCTTTCTTCTTCTTTTTCTCGTCCTGGTGCTTACGGTCACTTTCTTCAAAGGCAATGGCACTATCGATAGCCTCATGATAGGTGCAGTTAAGGTTGTTGGACAAGCTTCTCTGAATCTTGAAGTTCAGACCCCTGACAAAGCAGTCCTTCTTCTTCTGATCGGTGTTGGTATGCTCAGGGGCGTACTGCGCCAGGTGATTGAATTGACTGACATATTGCATGACAGTGGACTCCTTCTGTTGTAGTGCCAGAAACTGATCGAGCTTCATCTTCATGACACCAGCCGGAATATGGTGGGCACGGAAAGCCTCACGGAATTCTGCCCAGGTGAGTCGATGACCATCGGGATGTGCGGAGAGAAGGTTTGCATACCAAGCGCTTGCGGGACCTCGTAGTTGCTGTGCTGCAAACAGCGACTTCTGGATCTCAGTGCAGTGGATCAGACTAAAGTTTTGCTCCATGGTACGGAGCCAATCATCAGCCTCTAGGGGTTCATCAGCTTTGGTGAAGACGGGCGGACAGGTGTTAGTGAAATCCACATACGTGGTCTCCTCATCATCATGGCGGCCTCGACGCCCACCACGATTGTCCCGATTCTGCGCCATTGTATTGGCGGCATTGGCCAGGGCCGCAATGGCATCAACCAAGGTTGATGGAATAGGCGGTGGGTTGGAAACACCAGCTCCATCCTTGGAGGTTCCAGCACCGGACGACCGAGTGTTGACAGGCATCTGCGGATAAGCAAGCCAAGCTTAGGTCCTAAATCACTTAACCAAAACCTAGAGGCAATACGGGCTTAAACATGGTATCACAATTTATACTTGTCGCATAAAGACAGAATCCCCTAACAGCAACTAAGGTTTTACGACAGGCAGGAAAAGAAGGTTTGGGCTAGTGAGGACTTGATAGGCTAGGAAGAATAGGCTTACTAGATTCTAACGCAAACCACTTTTAAGGAGGAAGTTAATTAATCATGTGAGATTATCATGATGCATGAATCGCACTTACGAATTTTAAATCATTCAATAGAGAAAATAAATATCACTTTAATATAGGGCTAAATAAATATGATACCCACTTGCTACCATAGATAATTTATTGGATAAGATAAAAATTATAGAACGAGGTAAAAACTATTGGATAAGGTAAGAATGAAGGGATAAGGTAAGAATATAAGCAGTTTGGACCAAAATACCAATTTAAATTTTGGGATCCAAGACATTTTGAAGTTTTCGAAAGTAACACCGTAATGATTTGGCAACGGATCGCTCTGATACCACCTGTAACAGAACCGCCTAAATCACGAGGCCCACAGGCACCTGTCATCGCCACTAATGACGTGTGACAGCCGGGCCCGTGTTCCAGATGACCTAGGCAGCCCTGCCGGGCTACATAAGCGCCCGTATTCTCCGATAGGATCCCATTGCGAAGCCATTACAGGGTTACAACATTTCATAATAAAATACATCAGAGTAAAGGTGCGGAAGACTTCATAGTACATAGGTTACAAACCAGATGTTCAAATATAAATTCAAGTAAAGTTATTACAAGCTATACCTAAATAGAAGTAGCATCAGGGTAGCAAATACACATAATAATACGAACCCTGCCCAAGGGTCCAACATCACTCATCGTCACTTCCTTCACAAACGAGCATCGCGCAGCAGGGAGCAAGGCAGATCTCCGGCTGCTAACTTCCTGCAACAGGGGTTAACAAACCCTGAGTACGGGGTACTCCGCAAGACTTACCCGACAAAAGGTGTAAAATTAGACTCAGGAATGCAGGCTGAGGGGAGTCGAGGTAAGGCTATAGCAAGAGTTCAAGAGTTTTGCGGAAAAGCATTACTATCCTATTTCAATATTTCATCTCAATACTATTTTAATCATAACCATAGTTCCAATATTCCTTCTCGTATGTCACATTCTTTCAATTGCTTAATCATTCTCAAAAACACCTAGTTCCGAACCACTATTCGGTGTAAGTCAGTGGATCAAGTCTCCATTAACCGAGGAGCAACGTCGATTCGAATCCAGAAAGTACCCAGCTGGGGATCCCTATCCACACTGCATATGTAGCACTTAAGCTTGCATATGCCAACCCCGCCTACCACGGCTTTTCATACCCCGGAACCGGTCCTGCGCCACCCGAGAGCACAGTACTCCTCTAGTCTCCTGGCACGCCGGCCATGAGGGTACACGCTACTCTCGCCATCTCTCCACTTCCAGTGCGTGGTTGTCGGTTCCAGCAGTAGAGCCACCGGAGTCAGAGGCTTCCCGTAGTATGTGGCTAGTTGCAAAGTCTCGATCCAGCAGGCCGACAACGAACGGTCCCTAAAGCATTTTTTCGTTGGTTACCATGCATTAGGACTCTAACCTAAGGACAAAGTAGCCGAACGGTTCCAAATCCGTGCCCGTCGGTGACAAGACATGGGAACGCCGCCACATGTGCACATCCATCCGAACGAACTTCCTTTTTCATTTTTCCGGCGGCGGCAATGCATCGGGACTCTGACCCAAAGTACAAAGCCAGCCGAACGGTTTCCAATCCGTCGATGACAATCCATTGGGACTCTAACCCAAGTGCAAGTCACCCACACGGTTGCAAATTCATATTAATCTTTAGTATATCATCATAGGTCAGAAAATAGCATTTTATGCAAAACTAACTTTAAAGTGCAGGGCTAAGCATTTTCAAACATTTTCATTTTAAAACAGGTTTCGGGGTTATATATCAAGGCAGGTCATGCAGCAAGTAGGTGACAATCAACTCCTATCAACCTAATGCAATTATTTAACTCAAGGTGATAAAATTTTTAAAACATAATGGAAAGGCTGAATGCACCGGGGCTTGCCTTGGATTGCGTGAAGTGTCGGATCCGGACCAGTACCACAGATGTAAAAATCCAGAACGACCTCGGGGACAATCTCCTCAGTGACTGCCTTCACTTTTACCTCCGGTTCCTCGGTCACTATACGCATACAATGATGAATGTTTCAATGCGATGCAACATGAAATGACAAATGCAAAATCCCAGAATAAATAATACCTAATTCAAGCATAACTGTACTTCATCACCTAGTCAGGCTAAGGTGCCCTAGGTCATAAGGGTGTTTGACCTAGAACTACAATCAATCCGAAATTCACACCAAACCCTAATCACCAAAGTTTCCTATTTATTTTATTAATCAATTACCCAAGCATATAATTAATACTTATTCAAAATTTTTTCGTTTAATGCCAAACTTTACCAACAGTTAGCCCTAGACCTAAGACAGTGCTACACAAAATTTCATGATTTTTGGAATTTCAGAGAATTAATTCAAATTGTCTAAAGTTGCATTTTTGATTTAATATGCTGATTTTTAACTACTGTAGAAAGTGTTCAAAACATTTATTTAATGTTTTTATAACATTCTACCCATCATAGAGAGTATCCACAAAAATTTGCATGAATTTTGGTGTAGCATAACTATTCACACATAAATAACAAAGTAGTCTACTATTCAATGCAATATATAAATGAAAAACCTTTACAAAATCACAGAAAAGGAAAAATGCTACGGCGGCCCAAGTCAGCCCAACCGAACAGGCCGGCCCAACTCACGCCCGCACCCCCATCCCTCAGCTCACGGGCGCTAACAGGCAGGCCCCGCCTGTCAGCCCCGTCTTCTTCCCCTCGCCCTCAACTGACGCGACTCGCGCGTACGCGCAACGCGGCGGCTCGCCGCCGCGCACCGCTCTCCGGCGAGGGTGAGACCTCCGACGCACGGCACAGACCCAAGCGCAAACCCCCTCCTCACCTACGGACCGAGAACAACCCAAGCACGCCGGTGATAGGCTCGACACCACCCACGGCGGCACAGTCACGACGACGTGACACGGTCCGATCACGACGGGAAGGCAATGACTGAAAGAAGAGGCCTGGGATGATCACAAGCTCACCGGAACTTGATTTAGCTAGACGGTGGGCGCCGTGACAGTATGGATGAGGGAACTCGACGGCGACGGCGGACACAGCAGCATGGACACGATGGCGAGGGGTGTTGCGGCGGACCCTGAGCTCCAAACAAGAAGCCGTCGCTCACATGAGCACCACGGCAAAACACGGGACGCAGAACACATGTGTTACTGGAGAGAGGCTCATCGAGACGAGCTGTCCGCGTCGAGAAGGCCCTCGGCGGCGCTCGGTCGGTGCGGTGGAAGAAGAAGCAGCCACGCAGGACTCTGGCAATGGCAAACCTCAACAAGTGGCTCAGGTGGTGCGCAAGGAAGTTAGCTAGCTGGCTATGGGATTGAGAGGGTGGAGTTGGTCGGAGCACGACCAATTTCGCCGATTGGTAGGAACGGTCGCCGGTGAACCGAGGAGAAAGAAAACAATGGGGAAGTGCTCGTCGCCATTTGAAGGGGCTAGTAAGGAGAGGATCAGCTCGAGCGGGTACCGGGCCCCCCTGCGACCCCCGTGCGGTGGTGTCCGGGCCCCGGCCTGCCGGACGATGGCTGGCGCCAGCCACGGCACGCGCGGTACGGCGGCGCTCAGGAACAGGGGACCCCCCGGGTTATTGTAGCTCAGGGATAAGGTCAAACCCTATTCTACTCAATTATGCCCTACCCAAGCTGAATCAGAGAATGGTCTCAAAATAAAATTTGTGGAGAATTTCGTGTAGAATACTTTTTCTTTTTGAAGTATGTTCAAATTCGGTCAAATTTTCAAACTACGGAAAAGGGGGTAAAAGTAGGGTTTGAATTTCAAACTGAAATTTTAAAATTACTTTTGATTTTTCTCAACAACTTGAAAAATGGTCAACATGAAAGTTGTCCTACTCAGAGAGCTTGACAACTTATATTAAGGGAGTTTTGGAAGATTCTCAATATTTTGAAATTGAAGTTTCAAATTTAAATATCAACATACTAATTTGAGTTTAATTTGAATTTCCATAATATAACTTTAAAATATCCAAAAATAAAAGTTGTTCCATTCTAAAAGTTCTACAACTTTCGTTAAGAAACTTTCTTCTGATTCTTTATAGATTTTGAATTAGGGTTTTAGGTCAACTCTAGGGCTTAATTTGATTTCGATTTAATTTTTATGTTTGATTTTTGACTGATGACTTAATTACACAATCGATACTAAATGAAATCAAATCACTCTAGGGGCCCTAAGCACAATCATATGTAGATGATTAATAATAAACCTGATGACATGACAGATTAATTAAGCAGTAATACCATAGGTATTACACGTGGACCCTCTTGGTGATTGACTTCAGGGTTTCGTCTCCTTCAAGCAACAGGCAAGCCCCGGTGCATTCAGCCCCTTCCTTGTGATTTACAAATGTTTATAACTTGAGTTAATCTGCTGCATTAGGTTTATAGGAGTTGATTGATAACCCAATTGATGCATTACCAACCTTGACCACTGAAATACCCGGAAACCATTTTAAAATAAAATGTTTGGAAAATGCTTAGCTCTGCTTGAATATTTAGAATTTGCACAAAATGCTACTTTTGAGCTATTGTGATATATATTATTGAATACTTCATGAAAAAGGGAATTGGTAATGTTCTCGATCAGTGACTGTGCACCTGATCAGTACATCGTCACCGACGGGAGGGGATGTTCTGTTGGGTGGTTATATCTCTTGGGTTAGAGTCCCAAGGTTGACCACCGATAGAAAAGGGAAATGTTTCGCTCGGATGATGTGCACATGGGGCGGCGTTCCCCATGTCTTGTCATTCGGTAGGCATGGATTTGGAAACCGTTGGGTAACTTTGTATTTGGGTTAGAGTCCCAATGCATGGTTGCCGGCGGAAAAGAAATCAGGGACCGTTCGTTGTAGGCCTGCTGGATCGAGACTTTGCAACTAGCCACATACTACGGAAAGCCCTATCTCCGGTGGCTCTATTGCTTGAACCGATAACCACGCACTGTGAGTGGAGAGATGGCAAGAGTAGCGTGTACCCTCGTGGCCGTCGCGCCTGGAGACGAGAGGAGTACTGTGCTCTCGGGTGGCGCAGGACCGGTTCAGGGATAGAAAATCCGTGGTAGACAGGGTTGGCATATACAAGCTTAGGTGCTACATATGCAATGTGGATAGGGATCCCCAGCTGGGTATTAATCGATTCGAATCGTCGTTGCTCCTCGGTTAATGGAGACTTGATCCACTGACTTACCCCGAAAAGTGGTTCGGAAGTAGTTTGTTTTTTAGAATGAATAAGTAATTGGAAATGAAGGTTATATTCGAAAGAACTGAGAACTATTGATGTTGATTATAATAATATTGAGTAAAATATTGAAAGCAGGATTAGTAATGCTCTTTTTCCGCCAAATATCTTGACTCTTGCTAAAGCCTTACCTTGACTCCTCTCAGCCTGCATTCCTGAGTCTCATTCCTTTTTCTTAGTCGGGTAAGTCTTGCGGAGTACCCCAGTACTCAGGGTTTGTTAACCCCTGTTGCAGGTGAGCCGAGAGTACAGTTTTACGTGAGACCGTGCCGATTGACGGATCGTGCATGGATGGAGATGTGTATAACCCTTGGGCAGGGTGTCTAGTTATGATGCCACTCCACTACGAAACTCTGGTTTGGAATAATGTCATTTATATTTGTAAACCTATAATTATGTAATTCTTCCGCACTCTTTACTCTGATTTATTTTATTTGTCTAAACTGTTGTAATACTGCAATGCTTACAATGAGATCCTCGGGAGGTTAGGGTTTCCTAGGGAACCCGGCAGGCCAGCTGTAACACCTAGAATTTTGCAACATTTTAAAATTAGAGAATTTACTTAATTATGCAATTAATTGTTCATGCTAATATAGGGAAAATAGAATTTTTGGGGAAATTAAATAAAAACCTAGTCAAAACATGGTTGTTGCACTCATGCTGCTGCATATTTATTTTGTGATGCTTGAATTATTATTTGGTCTCTCAAATATTTGAAAATTTCTTTTGAAAACTTGTTGGAAAAATAGAAATAGAAAAGAAAAAAAAGAGGTAGAAGTAGAGTGCAGCAGCAGCCCAACCCAACCCAGCCTGCTATCCCTCTCCCTCTCTCTCGGCCCACTCGGCCTTTTTCCTCCCTCTCTTTTCTCTCCTGGGCCGAGCCCAACCAGCCAGGAGAAGCCGCTGGCGCCCTCCCTCAGTTCCTTTTGCGCCGACAGGTGGGCCCTGCCCTCGCTTTCACTGACGAGCCGGGCCCGCGTGGCAGCCTCACTTCCCACCTTCCCTCTTCTCCTCTTCCGGTTTCCTTTCGCAGAGGAGCAGAGCTCGCCGCCTCGATCTCCGCCGGCAAATTCTCCCCTTCCCAAATCCCTCCTTCCTCTTTAGAGCGCCCTCGGGGCTATTTAAGCCGGTGCCCGACTCCCTGCCACCCCTTCGAACCCTCGTTGCGCCTCCCCTTGCCTCTCGCAGCACGCAGAGCACACCGCCGCCAAGAACTTTCCGCCGCCGAGACCAATTCGTCGAGCTCGGCGACGATTTCCTCTCGGTGAACCCCTCTTGAGCTTTGCGCCGTCCCGGTGAACTCCCCGAGCCGTTTTCCCCCTCGGATTGGGCACTGACGCCGCCTCCCCGCTGTTGCAGGACCCCGCCGCTGCGCCGAGCTCCGCCCTCGCCGTTGAGGTCCATCACCGAGACCCCCCTCCGTCCAATTCAACCGTCACATAGGCATCGTTGTGAGGTAAAGAAGTCTCGCCCACCAATTTTTGTTCGTTTCGCTCCTTCCCGAGTCGCCGGCTAGCTCACCGGTGAAGCCCGGCCGCCGTAGGCCCTGCTGCACTTTTCCCATCCCGTTGCGTGCCAAATGGTGGCCTCCAAAGTTCTCGCAGCAAGCCTAGCTTCCTCCCCGGACTTTTCCCGGCCCAAACCAGGCACCGTAGCCCCGAGATCGCTGTCTCCGGCGAGGGCGCCGCCGCCGGCCGCCCAACTCCGGCGAACAGAACGACTCCTCCCTGGGCGGTCTAATCCTGGCCGCCCATCTCTATATCAACGGCATCGAGAGCTCGATACCCCTTCGGTGCACGGCTACAGCGTGGACTCGGTCCACCCGCGCACACGCGCTGGTCCACGGACAGCGTGGTGGACCCAACCAATCACCTCGTGCCACGTGGCAGTCAGCGGGTCAGCGCGCAGCCCTTTGCGCCTCCTCGGTATTACGCTTCTCTATTTCGAAAACGTATTTCCCGGAGTTCAAATGAAAAGGCGTTTTCAATTATTTACAAAACTGCCACCGATCTTATTTTATGTGTAATTTCTCCATTTTAAATCCGTTTTGAACGATTCAAATTTTGTTAGATTTATAATTTCAAGATCTACATGTTAATACCATTATTTTATATATTGTGAACTTTTAAAATTTGAGGTATATTTAACCTATTATTTTACAAAGGAAAATCTTGAAAAATCAATAACCTAATCGTTTTAACTCCGATTGGATTCGTTCAAATTGCATTGGATTCATAATTTTATCCTCTTTCCAGTGATATAATTTTTATCTATGTTAACAGTAATTTATTTTTCAGTATTATTTTAATCCCTTAAAAATACATAAAAACTTCAGAAAATCATATCTTTCGCGTTTTAAATCCGTTTTCGGTGATCTTTATATTGATGTGATCGTATCAGCGAGTAGAATAGTTTTATAAATCTTTTATTTGGTTTTCTCACTGTTGGTGTACTGTTCTAATTTATGTCCTTGTTTGCTATGCATGAATGCTCCTGTATGCATGTGTGTTGGTGATTAATCGAGTCAAGACGGTGAGCAATTCGACGGTGCTTACGACCCGCTTTTCGAGGACCAGCAAGACCAGCAAGACTTTCCTGAGCAAGGCAAGTAATTCATAGGATTATCCTTGTTACCTATTTATGAAAGTTTTACTAAATATCATATGCATGCAATCCCTTGATAAACATAGATGATTTCCCTAGAATTGTCCCTGTACCTTGATACCTATGATTTATGCACATAAATGATTTGGCAATGCTATTATTATCATGATCATGTGTTGATTAATGGGAAGTAATGAACTTTAATAGATGACATTATCCGTAAGTGACCCTCCGGGAAAACCGCGCAACTATGAGTGCTAATGGGCTCTGGTTTTAGTTCAGTAAATTGCTCTTGTCTAGCTTGTTAGTGGTTACCGAAAGGCGCAAGTGGGGTGGGATAAAGCCGGGATGGCTTATAGTTTGGCCCCTGTCTGCAATGATGTGTATAGGCTGCGGTTATGTGCCATCAGGCAGAGGACTTATTATAAGAACAGGCACAGAATCCATAGCGGCCCTAACTTGTTAGACATGACTTTTGAAAGACTTCATAGTGATACCCTGCTCACTCACCTTGGAAGTGTTTTTGGGAGTAATTAACCCGAGCAAATGGGAATCACGGCTCATAGTGAAAGTGTGCAGCCTCTGCAGAGTGTAAAACTGGTATACTAGCCGTACCCGCGGTTATGGGTGGTCTGGAATCCTCATGGACAGAAAATAGTGTCATTATTTACTTGTTTATGCTTACTGTTCATCTTACATTGATCATGTACCTTGGAATTTATGCAACACCATTGATGCTATTTATAGTATTACTATTACTTTGATTCTAAAGGCTATTGCAACATAACCACATAAAGCTATTTGAGCCTCATGAACCCTGTGTATTACTTGCTGAGTACGATATGTGCTCACTCTTGCTATTACCACCACCACAGATGAAGATTGGAGTTATGACTACCGCAACGAGTTCTAGACTTGTTGTCAACCAGTCAACGTCCCTGCGTTGGAGCTACCACGAGAGATTTTAATTTCCGCTGAGATGTTGTAATAAAGTACTATGTTTAAATATTGTTCGTTATGTATTAAACTCTGCAATGGTACTTAATGAATTTGTCTAGCATGTGTGGACTTGATCCTTGGCACACATGTGAGCTTTTATACATCCTGGTGTTGTTTTTAATATCGGGGTGTGACAAATTGGTATCAGAGCTTTGTTGACTGTAGGACGCAAGCCTAGATAGTAAAAATCACATAGGTTTATTTTTGCACTTAAATTTCAGCCTTGACTATTTTATTACAATTTTGTTTTATGCTATACTTCCTTATTCTATTGCAAAAAGTTTGACTCTAGCTTCTCTTTTCTGATTTTGTAGATGGTTCTCACTCGTTCCGCCGCTCGCCGCTCTGCTGCTGAGGCTGTTTCTTCTCGCGGCGTCGCCTCCTACGTCGCCCAGTTCTCTCCCAGCGCACCGCCGGTGAAGCCCGAGGTCGTGGTCCTCTCCGACGATGAGGAGGACCCCACTGAGGTCCTCATGTTCGATGACGACGTGGAGGAGGAGATCGTGCCAGTCACTCCGACGACGCCAGCTCCTACACCTACGCCTGCACCTGCACCGACTCCCCCTGCACCTGAGCCAGTGATGGAGTGGTTCCGTGTTACCACCATCAAGGACCCGGCGCCGAACGCGTATCAACACTCCCTGCTGCAAGAAGTGTTGACTACGTACTACAGTGACAAGCACCCGGTCATCGAGTACCTCTGCTCGAGGTACACCCACCCTGAGGAGGCGACCTACTACAAGACCCTGTTGGCAGTCATCTACTGGGAGCCTGGACAGCCGAAGCCGGCTCCTCATCAGGTCTTCTTTTCGCCTGCTAGGAGGACTTCAGCTCACGCCAGCATGGAGGATGCTGCGCAAGTGGCGTACGCATTCTACCATGGTCTTCGCTATGAGCTCATGGAGGAGGATCGCTTTCGCCACCTGCCCCGCTTTGAGCCCTGGGCTGGACGAGCTGTGGTGACCCAGGCTGATCCCCTGCATCCGACGTTGAACACCACCGCTCTGCACGTCAATGCCTTGACGGAGCAAGTGGTGGGGCTCCAGGGAGAGCTGAAGGGAGCACACTCAGCGTCACGGCGTCTCCAGAAAGAGAATGATTGTCTGCGGGCTATGCTCAAGAAGTCCCCCCGCTACACGAAGAATGAAGACTTCACGCTCCACGTTAATAAGTTCTAGGTTACCCTTGGGATTCATGTAATAAATCGTTAGCTGCGTCTAGTGAGTCTTGGTGTGCTTGTAAGATTGGTGTGAGAACATGATTTATTATTATGCACTTGTGTGATTTGGATCTTTGTTATGAGTGTTGGAGTGCTGTAGACTTGTCTACGGTACTTCTTGAACAAGTAAAAATTAAGTTGAGGTCTTTTTATATATTGTTGGGTTGGTTTATATTCTCGATACCCTTGCTGTTTTCTGGAGTTACCTGAGGTATTTTGGTTATAACTGGAGATCTGATAATGCAAGTGTCATGAAATTTTCATGAGATAAACTAGACTTCAGTACCTTTCCAGCGCCGTATCAATCACCTTCATATCTATTATGGATTAAGAGTTATGACTGTTGCAATCTGGTATAACTGTGCTGTCTGGAAGTGCTGAACAGCTTCTGTAAATTGTGAATTTGGACCTGGTAACTGTCAGAATCTGGTAAAGTGGTCTAAATGAAAGTTGTACAAAATTTTATAAGTTTTCCAGCAATGTATAGGACGTCTCATTTGGAGTTCTGTAGCTCCCTGTACGATCGATTTTCTGCACTTCTGTTTCTAAGAACTCGTCCTGAAATTTCAGTTTCTCTATTCATGTTGGTTATTTGGGTATTGTCTGAGAATCGTTATGTATGTTGGGTTGACAGATGGCCGGAAGGAGGAACCCCAGAGGCAACCCACCACCTCCACCACCCCCCATGATCAGCCCTGAACAATTCATGCAGATGCAAGGGCAGTTCATGGAAGCAATGACTCGCTTCATGCAGAATGTTCAGCAGGGTGGAGCACCACCACCACCGCCACCCAGGGACAGGCGCAAGGACTTCCTTCAGGGACGTCCTCCGGTGTTCACACATGCCACAGACCCCCTAGAGGCCGATGATTGGGTCCGTGCTGTGGAAAAGCAGCTTAACATTGCGCAGTGCAGTGACAAGGAGAAGGTCCTGTATGCTTCAGGTCAGTTGCAGGGTGCAGCCCAAACCTGGTGGGAGTCTTACCAGGATGCATGGCCTGCGAATGCTCCTGATGTTACTTGGGATGAGTTCACCAGAGAGTTTAGAGCTCATCACATTCCTCAAGGTTTGATGGATCAGAAGGCTGAAGAGTTCCGGTCTCTCCGGATGGTGTCCATGTCTGTCAGCGAATATCATAACAAGTTCGCTGAGCTGGCACGCTATGCACCCAGAGAAGTTGCTGACGATGCTGACAAGCAGCGGTTATTTCTCAAGGGCTTATATTATGAACTCAGGCTGCAGTTGGCTGGTAACACCTACCCCAACTTTCAAGCTCTTGTCAACCGTGCTATTGTGTTGGACAACATGCGCCAGGATCAGGACAAGAAGAGGAAATTCTCTGGTCAGTCTTCTGGGAGCAACAACCGTCCACGCTATGGTCACCAGCAGAATTCCCAGCAAAGGTACCATGGTGGTAACAACCAGCGCTTGCCTTTCCAACAGCGCCAGCCGTTCCGTCAGTCGGGAGGGACACAAAACTCCCAGAATGGAAAAGCTAATGGTCCCCCTGCCAAGAATGGAGCCCCTAGAGCCCCCACCGTCTGTTACAGCTGTGGCAAGGAAGGCCACATGTCCTTCCACTGCCCCAACAAGAAGCCACTCTATGGGAAGGTGAATCATGTGACCACCGACACTGCTCAGGATGGGCCGAACATCATGCTGGGTACGTTCGACCTCAACTCCACTCCTGCGACTGTATTATTTGATTCTGGAGCATCGCATACATTTATCTCCCATATATTTGTTAGAAAACATAGTATACCCCTGCTTGCAATGAAGACTGAGATGGTAGTAAACTCTCCTGGTGGTGTCATGCCTGCTACTCATTTTTGTCCATCAGTAGTATTGTCTTTAAGGGGGGTAGAGTTTTCAGTCAGTCCGATTGTCCTGAGAGCATCTGGCATTGATTTGATACTGGGTCTGGACTGGATGAAAGAACATACGGTCAACATCAAATGCAAAGAGAAGGTTGTGGAAATGAATGGACCTAAGGGAGACAGAGTCTCAGTTAATGTTGTAGTGAAGCCACCACCAGCTGCTGTCATCAACATGATTGAAGATGAAGGGAAGCCTGAGGATCGTGTTGTGGGGGAATTTTTGGATGTCTTCCCCGAGGATTTGCCAGGTATGCCACTTGATCGAGACATTGAATTCATTATTGAATTATTACCTGGTACTGCACCCATAGCTAAGCGTCCATATAGAATGGGGGTAAATGAGTTAGAAGAACTTAAAAAGCAACTTAAGGAGTTATTAGATAAAGGTTTTATTCGCCCTAGTTCTTCTCCATGGGGTGCACCGGTTATCTTTGTTGACAAGAAGGATGGTACTCAAAGGATGTGCATTGATTACCGATCATTAAATGAAGTGACCATCAAAAATAAGTACCCTTTGCCTAGAATTGATGATTTGTTTGATCAATTGAGAGGTGCATGTGTGTTTTCCAAGATTGATTTACGGTCTGGTTATCACCAATTGAAGATTAGAAACCAAGACATACCGAAGACAGCATTCACTACCAGATATGGGCTATATGAATACACAGTTATGTCTTTTGGTCTTACCAATGCACCTGCCTACTTCATGTATTTGATGAATAAGGTGTTCATGGAATATCTTGATAAGTTTGTGGTGGTATTCATTGATGATATTCTGGTGTTCTCCAAGACGGAAGAAGAACATGAAGAACACTTGAGATTGGTCTTGCAGAAATTGAGAGAGCATAAGTTGTATGCAAAAAGGAGTAAGTGTGAGTTTTGGCTAAAGGAAGTGGCTTTCTTAGGCCACATTGTCTCAAATGGTGGAATTGCTGTAGATCCTAGCAAAGTGAGGGATGTGCTGGATTGGAAGCCACCTACTGATGTTAAGGAAATTCGCAGTTTCCTTGGTTTGGCTGGTTACTATAGGAGGTTCATTGAAGGGTTCTCCAAGCTCGCTAAGCCTATGACTGCATTGTTAGAGAAGAATGCCAAGTTCATGTGGTCCGAACAGTGCCAAGCTAATTTTGATGAGTTGAAGAAGAGGTTGACTTCTGCCCCAGTGCTGATATTGCCTGATCTAAGTAAGAGTTTTTCTATCTACTGTGATGCATCTAGACAAGGTTTGGGATGTGTACTTATGCAAGAAGGTAGGGTTGTTGCCTATGCGTCTAGACAGTTGAGAAAGCATGAGTTGAACTACCCTACTCACGATCTTGAGTTAGCAGCGGTTGTTCATGCCTTGAAGATCTGGAGGCATTACCTGATGGGGCATAAAACTGACATATATACGGATCATAAGAGCTTGAAATACATCTTTACCCAGTCGGATCTGAACTTGAGGCAACGTCGATGGTTAGAATTGATTAAGGACTATGATCTAGAAGTGCATTACCATCCTGGGAAGGCCAATGTGGTGGCCGATGCACTTAGCAGAAAAAGTTATGATAGTGAAGTTCAGGAAACAATGATGCCTGAGGAGTTAAGTGCAGAGTTGCAACGTCTGAACTTGTGTATGGTTAACAATATCGTGGAGATTGAGATAACGCCTACCTTGGAAGAAGAAATACGCAAAGGTCAGATGGAGGATGAAGAACTCAAAGAGATAGCTGAAAATGTGGTTGTTGGAAAAGCACCCGGATTCAGGCTTGATGAGAATGGCACATTGTGGTTGGGAAAAAGGATATGTGTGCCAGCAATGAAGGCTATCCGAGATACAATTCTTCGGGAAGCTCATGAGTCTGCCTACTCTATTCACCCTGGAAGTACCAAGATGTATCAGGATCTCAAGGAGAAGTATTGGTGGAAAGAAATGAGACGAGCTGTAGCTGAGTATGTAGCTCTGTGTGACACTTGTTCAAGAGTCAAGGCCGAACATCAGAGGCCTGCTGGATTGCTACAACCCATGAAGATACCGGAATGGAAATGGGATGAAGTTGGTATGGATTTTATAGTGGGACTACCTCGGACATCCACAGGTTATGATTCAATATGGGTGATTGTCGATCGGTTGACGAAAGTTGCTCATTTCTTGCCTGTGAATACTAAGTATGATGGTCCAAAGTTGGCAAAGCTTTACATGGAAAGGATAGTATGTCTTCATGGAGTGCCTAAGAAGATTGTGTCTGATAGGGGATCTCAGTTTACTTCTCATTTCTGGAAACAAGTACATGAAGCTTTGGGAACTAAATTGAACTTCAGCACTGCTTATCATCCTCAGACAGATGGGCAGACAGAAAGAACCAATCAGATTCTCGAGGATATGCTGAGAGCTTGTGCCTTACATCATGGTTCTAGTTGGGACAAGAGTCTACCTTATGCAGAGTTCTCTTACAATAATAGCTATCAGAAAAGTCTTGGAATGGCACCATTTGAAGCATTATATGGGCGTAAGTGTAGAACACCCTTATACTGGAATCAAACGGGTGAGTCACAGTTGTTTGGGCCTGATGTTATAAAGGCTGCTGAAGAACAAGTCAGTAAGATAAGGGAGAACTTAAGGATAGCTCAATCTCGACAAAAGAGTTATGCGGATAAGCGAAGAAGAGACTTGAGTTTTGAAGTAGGTGATTATGTGTATCTCAAGGTATCACCGATGAGAAAGGTGAGGAGGTTTAATATGAAGGGAAAGCTAGCACCAAGGTATGTTGGTCCCTTCAAGATTATAAAGAGACGTGGAGAAGTTGCATATCAATTAGAGTTGCCTGAGCATCTATCAGCTGTTCATGACGTGTTCCATGTGTCTCAACTCAAGAAGTGTTTGCGGGTACCTGATGAACAAATACCCATGGATGAACTTCAAGTTAAGGAAGATCTGACATATGAAGAGTATCCTGTAAGAATTTTGGAGACAGCTGAAAGAGTCACTCGGAGTAGGGTGATTAAGATGTGCAGAGTACAGTGGAATAGGCACTCGGAAGAAGAAGCAACTTGGGAAAGAGAAGAGGATTTGAGGAAAGAGTATTCACACTTGTTTGAGTAAGCATCCAATCTCGAGGACGAGATTCTCTTTAAGGGGGGTAGAATTGTAACACCTAGAATTTTGCAACATTTTAAAATTAGAGAATTTACTTAATTATGCAATTAATTGTTCATGCTAATATAGGGAAAATAGAATTTTTGGGGAAATTAAATAAAAACCTAGTCAAAACATGGTTGTTGCACTCATGCTGCTGCATATTTATTTTGTGATGCTTGAATTATTATTTGGTCTCTCAAATATTTGAAAATTTCTTTTGAAAACTTGTTGGAAAAATAGAAATAGAAAAGAAAAAAAAGAGGTAGAAGTAGAGTGCAGCAGCAGCCCAACCCAACCCAGCCTGCTATCCCTCTCCCTCTCTCTCGGCCCACTCGGCCTTTTTCCTCCCTCTCTTTTCTCTCCTGGGCCGAGCCCAACCAGCCAGGAGAAGCCGCTGGCGCCCTCCCTCAGTTCCTTTTGCGCCGACAGGTGGGCCCTGCCCTCGCTTTCACTGACGAGCCGGGCCCGCGTGGCAGCCTCACTTCCCACCTTCCCTCTTCTCCTCTTCCGGTTTCCTTTCGCAGAGGAGCAGAGCTCGCCGCCTCGATCTCCGCCGGCAAATTCTCCCCTTCCCAAATCCCTCCTTCCTCTTTAGAGCGCCCTCGGGGCTATTTAAGCCGGTGCCCGACTCCCTGCCACCCCTTCGAACCCTCGTTGCGCCTCCCCTTGCCTCTCGCAGCACGCAGAGCACACCGCCGCCAAGAACTTTCCGCCGCCGAGACCAATTCGTCGAGCTCGGCGACGATTTCCTCTCGGTGAACCCCTCTTGAGCTTTGCGCCGTCCCGGTGAACTCCCCGAGCCGTTTTCCCCCTCGGATTGGGCACTGACGCCGCCTCCCCGCTGTTGCAGGACCCCGCCGCTGCGCCGAGCTCCGCCCTCGCCGTTGAGGTCCATCACCGAGACCCCCTCCGTCCAATTCAACCGTCACATAGGCATCGTTGTGAGGTAAAGAAGCCTCGCCCACCAATTTTTGTTCGTTTCGCTCCTTCCCGAGTCGCCGGCTAGCTCACCGGTGAAGCCCGGCCGCCGTAGGCCCTGCTGCACTTTTCCCATCCCGTTGCGTGCCAAATGGTGGCCTCCAAAGTTCTCGCAGCAAGCCTAGCTTCCTCCCCGGACTTTTCCCGGCCCAAACCAGGCACCGTAGCCCCGAGATCGCTGTCTCCGGCGAGGGCGCCGCCGCCGGCCGCCCAACTCCGGCGAACAGAACGACTCCTCCCTGGGCGGTCTAATCCTGGCCGCCCATCTCTATATCAACGGCATCGAGAGCTCGATACCCCTTCGGTGCACGGCTACAGCGTGGACTCGGTCCACCCGCGCACACGCGCTGGTCCACGGACAGCGTGGTGGACCCAACCAATCACCTCGTGCCACGTGGCAGTCAGCGGGTCAGCGCGCAGCCCTTTGCGCCTCCTCGGTATTACGCTTCTCTATTTCGAAAACGTATTTCCCGGAGTTCAAATGAAAAGGCGTTTTCAATTATTTACAAAACTGCCACCGATCTTATTTTATGTGTAATTTCTCCGTTTTAAATCCGTTTTGAACGATTCAAATTTTGTTAGATTTATAATTTCAAGATCTACATGTTAATACCATTATTTTATATATTGTGAACTTTTAAAATTTGAGGTATATTTAACCTATTATTTTACAAAGGAAAATCTTGAAAAATCCATAACCTAATCGTTTTAACTCCGATTGGATTCGTTCAAATTGCATTGGATTCATAATTTTATCCTCTTTCCAGTGATATAATTTTTATCTATGTTAACAGTAATTTATTTTTCAGTATTATTTTAATCCCTTAAAAATGCATAAAAACTTCAGAAAATCATATCTTTCGCGTTTTAAATCCGTTTTCGGTGATCTTTATATTGATGTGATCGTATCAGCGAGTAGAATAGTTTTATAAATCTTTTATTTGGTTTTCTCACTGTTGGTGTACTGTTCTAATTTATGTCCTTGTTTGCTATGCATGAATGCTCCTGTATGCATGTGTGTTGGTGATTAATCGAGTCAAGACGGTGAGCAATTCGACGGTGCTTACGACCCGCTTTTCGAGGACCAGCAAGACCAGCAAGACTTTCCTGAGCAAGGCAAGTAATTCATAGGATTATCCTTGTTACCTATTTATGAAAGTTTTACTAAATATCATATGCATGCAATCCCTTGATAAACATAGATGATTTCCCTAGAATTGTCCCTGTACCTTGATACCTACGATTTATGCACATAAATGATTTGGCAATGCTATTATTATCATGATCATGTGTTGATTAATGGGAAGTAATGAACTTTAATAGATGACATTATCCGTAAGTGACCCTCCGGGAAAACCGCGCAACTATGAGTGCTAATGGGCTCTGGTTTTAGTTCAGTAAATTGCTCTTGTCTAGCTTGTTAGTGGTTACCGAAAGGCGCAAGTGGGGTGGGATAAAGCCGGGATGGCTTATAGTTTGGCCCCTGTCTGCAATGATGTGTATAGGCTGCGGTTATGTGCCATCAGGCAGAGGACTTATTATAAGAACAGGCACAGAATCCATAGCGGCCCTAACTTGTTAGACATGACTTTTGAAAGACTTCATAGTGATACCCTGCTCACTCACCTTGGAAGTGTTTTTGGGAGTAATTAACCCGAGCAAATGGGAATCACGGCTCATAGTGAAAGTGTGCAACCTCTGCAGAGTGTAAAACTGGTATACTAGCCGTACCCGCGGTTATGGGTGGTCTGGAATCCTCATGGACAGAAAATAGTGTCATTATTTACTTGTTTATGCTTACTGTTCATCTTACATTGATCATGTACCTTGGAATTTATGCAACACCATTGATGCTATTTATAGTATTACTATTACTTTGATTCTAAAGGCTATTGCAACATAACCACATAAAGCTATTTGAGCCTCATGAACCCTGTGTATTACTTGCTGAGTACGATATGTGCTCACTCTTGCTATTACCACCACCACAGATGAAGATTGGAGTTATGACTACCGCAACGAGTTCTAGACTTGTTGTCAACCAGTCAACGTCCCTGCGTTGGAGCTACCACGAGAGATTTTAATTTCCGCTGAGATGTTGTAATAAAGTACTATGTTTAAATATTGTTCGTTATGTATTAAACTCTGCAATGGTACTTAATGAATTTGTCTAGCATGTGTGGACTTGATCCTTGGCACACATGTGAGCTTTTATACATCCTGGTGTTGTTTTTAATATCGGGGTGTGACACCAGCTAGGTCAAGGGAAAACTCGTGCAGACTGATCGTGGGTCCTTAAGGACGATGACGGTGCACGTGGGCCCCATGATTAAGACAGTTTTGTCACAGTTCGGGTTTCGGTTTTGGGTGCCCAGAGACTCCATCCGATCCGAATCCGACCCGTTGCCATCCCTAGGCGCAGACGATGCTAGGCCGGTACAGTGGGTTGGCAGCGTGCTGTGCTGGAGGAAAGCAGCGAGAGTGAGAGAGGTTTTTCTCCAATTTAAAAATTATTTGCTAAATAGGTTATCAACTTATACTTTTGAATATTTTGATGACCACAAAATAATGCAAGGAATACAAATAAATATTGGACAGCATGAATGCAACACCACATGTCTTTAGATTATGGTTACTTTTAATTTCCCAAAAAAATTATTCTCTAAATTAAATGTCAAGCAAATGTCAAAATAAATTCAATTCAATCCTATTTAATAAAATGCAAAATTTCAGGTGTTACAATTCTACCCCCCCTTAAAATTAATCTCGTCCTCGAGATTAGGTTAGTGCTTACTTAAAAAGTTGGGGATATGACTTCCTTAATTCTTCGTCTCTTTTCCATGTTGCCTCATTTTCTGAAAACCGGTTCCACTGTACCTTGCACAACTTTATAATTTCACTCCTTCTGAATCGCTCTGTGGTTTCTAAGATTTTAATTGGGTATTCCTCTTGAATCTGATTAACTGTCGCTGGTGGTGGTGGTTGCATTACTATATCAACACTGATTTTATCTCCTTTGGATGTAGTTAACACAATGACCTTTTCCTCACACCGAATAACCGTCTTATGCTTCTTCATCCAATCCAGACTCAATATAACATCAATTCTGGTTGTTCTTATTACCGTAAGGTTCACTTTAAAGTCTACCCCCATTAGGGCAATGCTAATCGAAGGACAATGGTATTGAGCTTGCATAGCACCACCCGGTGAACTTACTAATAATGGGTTTTGTAGAGCTAATAGTGGTATACCATGTATTCTAACAAAGCTTTGTGATATGAAAGAATGCGAAGCACCGGAATCAAAAAGAACGGTAGCGGGGATGGAGTTGACGTTGAACGTACCCATCATAACCTCTGGCGCTTCCTGACCTATCTCTGCAAACACATGGTTCACACTTCCTTGATTAGACGATTGTTGATGTCCTCCCTTCTGGTTGCTACTCTGGGGAGTGTGCTGGTTCTGCTTCTTGGGACAATGGTAAGAGAGATGTCCTGATTCTCCACAGGCAAAACACTTGATTGGGGTGCCAAATGTATTGGTCCTCATGGGGGTCTTGCTAGGGGTAGCTTGCTGAGGAGTCTAGGTAGGAGTCTTCTGCTGTTAGGGTGGAGATGGAGAACGAGACTGGTTCCGATTGCGGTTCCAATGATTTGAAGGCCCTTGGTGCTTCTGCTGGGAATTCTGCTGCGAGGGGTTCGGACGTGAATGATTATTTCTTGCAAAGGCCTGTCCTTGCTTCTTCCTCTTGTTGTCAGCTATCTCCTTGAGCTTGTTGTCGATCACTATAGCGCGATTCACAAGCGCCTGAAAATTGGGGTAGGCAGTTGTCATGAGCTGGAGCTGCAAACTATCATAAAGTCCCTTGAGGAAGACACACTGCTTGTCCTTGTCATTAGCAATATCATCGGGAGCATACCGTGACAATTGAACAAACTGGTCACGGTACTCTGGCACAAACATTTGTTCGTGCTTTAACGCTCTAAACTCTGCCTGCTTTAGCTCAATCAGATCTTTAGGAATATGGTATGGCCTGAAGTTCTCACAAAACTCTTGCCAGGTGATAGCAGGCACATTATTGGGGTGTCCATACTAGAATGCATCCCACCAGTCTTGAGCAGCTCCTTGTAACTGTCCAGATGCATACAACACCTTATTTTCATCATTGCATTGCACAATGGTGAGTTGTCTCTCCATAGCGCGAAGCCAATCATCAGCATCCAATGGGTCGGCGGCGTTGTTGAACACAGGTGGATGATGTTTCAGAAATTCTCCTCGCTTATCTCTTGCTTGAGGTTGAGCAGGTTGTGGTCCTCCAGCTGATTGGTTTTGAATGAGCTGCATCATTATCCCCATCAACTGCGTCTGTGAAGCGATGAGATCTTGAATACTAGGTTATGGTGGTGGTGGTGGATTAGCATTCCTCCTGTTACCAGCCATCTATTTTCCAACATATAATTGAGTTTTAGAATTTTTCCCATTATGCAAACACTTGTAAAATGATGAATCTGAATTTCTGGGCGAGATCCGATAATAGTAGCACAGAAAAAAGATCATATCTGAAGTTCCAGAAATCAAACAGAGGCGTTCTCTATACTGTTAGAAAGCCTGAGAAATTTTCTACAACTTTCTTGTTGAGCGCTTTTCCAGATTCTGACGTTAAGCTAACCAAAACAGACATTAACAGAAACTATCTAGACTGCCAGACTGCGCAGAAATTTCAACTTGCAACAACTGTATCTCCAAAACCATAATAGATATTATTGTGCTTCTTGCGGCCATGGAAAGGGATCGAAGTCTACTGTTCCTCATAAATTTTTCATAATTTTTGGATTTTAGAAATTAATTAAGAAAAATTAGCAAAATAGAGAGGTCTGAAAAACAGATTCTGAGAAAACCAGAATTATTCAACCCAATTATTTATTTAACGATCTTTATCCCTTATATCTTTTAATTAAGAGAATTAGAGATATTCCCATAATTCTCAACACTCATTACAAAGAACCAAATCACACAAAATTCATAAGCATAATGCAACTAGCACATAAAATTCACACGCACATAAGACTCGACTCAACTTGACTCACATCTAAATCGTTCTATTATTTAATTGGACTCCTATCTTGATTCTTCTTATAGATCTTGGGCATCTTGGTTTGATTCCTATGCTCAACATTGAATTGATAGCCATGCTTGCGGCTTCACTTCTCTAACATGCTTGTGGGTAGTTTGACGACCATATACCATCTTCTTATCTACCGACCAAGATAGAGCTAAAATGAGAATAGAATCTAAAATTTTTATAATAGAACAAGATGAAGAAGCATAATAGAGTTTAGATTTAAAATAGAATCAACAAACTGTCATAATGGAATAGGGATAAGGATAACATAAAATTAGCAATTAGGAAGGTTAAGATAGAAAGCATGAATAAGATGAGAAAAGCACATGCTAAAATGTCCACTCTATCTAGTCTCGCATCCTACAGTCAACCTATGCTCCGATACCAATCTGTCACACCTAATTTTAAGGATAAAATTGAATGAACCAACTTATGTGCGTTCAGAGATCAATCACACACATAAGCGACAAATTACATAGTACCATCACAAGGTTTAATATATAATAAATAATATCACAGAGTCTTTATATTAATAACAGCGGAATAATATAGATAACTCTCTCGTGGAAACTCCAATCCACAGGTAATAGTTGACTGGTGAACACAATCCTACTTATCCTCACAGATGTCTTCACAACAATAGTCATCTGTTACCCATCCGGGATTTTTATCCAAATATGAAAAATAAAGTAAGCATAAGTACATGTCGTACTCAACAAGAATAGCACGGGTCTAGGAGACTCAAATAAGGCAAGACACAGGTTTGACAGCGGTTGCTTTTAATTGATCATATTTTAGCAATTGAGTAGTATTAAGTGGAATAATCGAAGGAGCAAGGTCACATGATCATATAAACATGATAATTAATATGGAATAAACATCAACAGAAACTTCAAATCAACATTCAATTATTATTATTCTGTAAGATGTCCAAGGCCGCTCGTGACCGTGAGCGCGGTTGATATATCAGTTTTACACTCTGTAGAGGTTGCACACTTCCACCATGAGTCGTGTTTCCTATGTGTCGGGGTTTGTAAGGCCCACACTACACTGCCAAAGTGCATAACAGGGTCTTACTATGAAGTCTTTCAAAAGGCTCTCTAACAAGTTACTAATCAATCCGGGCGCAATGGCAAGGGGCGGTAGAGCCCTCCTTCCAAGTGGCACACACGCGTAGCTGTACACACAAAGACAGGAGCCGCAAAACAACAAGCTCGGCAAGGAACCTTTCAAGATTAATAGTATGATAGAAAGTAACTTCCTACTTGACTAAAGTCAGAACCATATGAGCCTTATGGTTGCGCTGTAAGTCCCGGTGTCATACTTACAGATAAGTCCTTAATTACTCCATATTGCTAAAAAGCATCTTTTAATTTTTATTTCATAACCAATTATTCAAGTTCATAAGATTATGATACCATCAAGCACTAGCATCACTACTCAAATGCAATCTCATAGGTAACAAGGATCAAGTCATCAAAACTAAGAATAATCACTATGGTTACCAAGGTAGACACATGCATCATGAATTTAATGATTATGGTGAACAGGCAACAAGGATGGTCCATGCTATACTTGGCTTGATCAAAGTGATCCTGAGAACTTAGATCCTCTATGAAGAACTCTTGATCACCAACGTAGTGCTTACCGTCTGAACTCGATCATAACATCACCACACAAATATCCCAGCAATCATATACGAATTAAACAAGATCTAAATTAGAAACAATACACCAACAGTAGAAGAACAGATTGAAAAGTATATAAAAATAATCTACGTGTCGCTACGATTTCAACGATATAAAGTTCACGCAAATCGGAGTTCAAACGGAGAAGTTATGAATTCAACAAGTTTTACTTTAATAAAATAACAGATTAAATCTAATCTTGAATTTTAAAAGTTGAAAACATATGTAACAGTAGTATCATCAGATAGATTACGGAGTTACGAATCTAACGAGAGTTGAACGGATCAATTCGGATCTAAATCAAAGATTTTATAGCTAAAATAAACTCAGTGGCAAATCTGTGAATAAATAGAATTATTTTTGAAATAAAATAAATAAGAATTCGGAATTTCCATCCAGCCAGGGACTGCGGAGCATGACATCGAAAAGGTGGGGGTTCTTTCTGCATAAACAGAGGGCGAAGGGGTATGCTCGCCTTAGGGTTGTTGGATTCAAAATCTATGGCTCAAATTAGAAAGCTGAGGGAGAGAGTGAGGCTCTGTTCGCCAGAAACGGCGCGGCGTTGCCTTGACGGCGAGCTCGCGGGTAGCTTGGGAGGGAGAAAAACAAGTAAAGAACATCGGGCGAAGCGTCTTTACCTTGCTGCGAAGATTTGAGAGCAACCAATTTCGCTGGAGAAGCTGCCGGTGGTGGTCCTCGACGGCAATGGCGGACGGGGGCGTGCTGCTCTGGTGAACACGGTCGGAGAAGGCCGAGCTCGGGGAAGGAGCAGTCCGGGGCTTCGGAAACTCGTCGCGGACTTCGGGGCGAGTCCAATTGAGGCGAGGGAGCACCGAAGACGCAGAATTAACGGAGGCGGCGGAGCTCTTCGCGGCGGCTGCTAGGAGTCGATTGGAGGCTGCTGCAGCGGTGTTAGGGTTCGTGGGAAGAAGGCGCAGGCTCGGGAGTCTTTATAGGGGCTTGGAGGAGGCATATCAAGGACGGACTCGAGGATATGGCGGTGGCGCACAGTGGCGTGTCCGGCTTCGACACGAACAGAGGAGTCCGGCTCGAAGACAAGCGGGACGAAGGTGCAGCAGGCCCCGTCTGTTGGTCGCAGAGGAAAATGGAGAACAGGGAGGCGCAGACGATGTTGGGCCGGTACAGTGGGCTGGCAGCGTGCTGTGCTGGAGGAAAGCAGCGAGAGTGAGAGAGGTTTTTCTCCAATTTAAAAATCATTTGCTAAATAGGTTTTCAACTTATACTTTTGAATATTTTGCTGACCACAAAATAATGCAAGCAATATAAATAAATATTGGACAGCATGAATGCAACACCACATGTCTTTGGATTATGGTTACTTTTAATTTCCCAAAAAAATATTATTCTCTAAATTAAATGTCAAGCAAATGTCAAAATAAATTCAATTTAATCCTATTTAATAAAATACAAAATTTCGGTTGTTACAATTCTACCCCCTGTCGGGTACCAAAGTATGGAGTACTCAACTTCGATTCAAAAACACATATTCCAAAAACGGCCCAGCCTAGGCAAAGCCTGTGAAAGCCCATGAAGGCCGCACTTATGGAGGCCCATGACGGCACTGCATCAGCGCCAGCCTATCCTTGGAAAAGCGGCACCCTCGGGCGCCAATTTTCCGATTCGCCCGAGCCTCCCCGAGAGAGCTCGGGAAAGCGACACCCTCGGGCTCCAATTCTCCGATTCGCCCGAGCCTCCCCGAGAGAGCTCGGGAAAGCGGCACCCTCGGGCGCCGATTCTCCGATTCGCCCGAGCCTCCCCGAGAGAGCTCGGGAAAGTGGCACCCTCGGGCGCCGATTCTCCGATTCGGCCGAGCTCCCCCATCGCCCTCGGGCGCAACCTTTCTAAAGCATCCAATGCACAGTTGACGTCAGTGGAGCAATTTTAGATCACAAGGGACCTTTCTGACCACTTTACAAGCACTGTCCCATCAGGTAAGATTCTCGACGCGACTGTGCTTCGCACCCGCACGACGGCCATACCACTTGTCATGATTTCCCTGGTAACGGATTTGACGGACCCACTACTGCCGTTCCCTTCCTAGTATGGTCTACGGTGCTCCGCCCCATTTTCTGCCGGGATCTACCAACTACGACTACGACAGTCCAAGCGCCCGACGAACGGGCTACGCAAGAACGGGAAAGGCATCTACTGCACTGTCCACTCGAAAGGACGAGCACGCCTTCCATCCGGGCCCACTTGACCCTCGAGAAACACTGTCTGAAAGCCGGAAATGCGCTCGAGGAAAGATATCGCCCTACTTCGTTCCATCTCGCCTCCAGGAGTCCCGAGCCGCGGGAGACAACGCCCCGAGGCGACTCACCCTCTTGTCACATCGTGTAGGTAGACGGCCATCAGGGGTGACACTACGCCATGCCATGATCCCGACGACTATTGCCGCCTTGGAACTCACCAAGATCGTACGAACCACTACGGCCATACCCCTGAGACGCGGAGACAAGACCGTAGCTGACGACAGTCAAACAGAGACAACAACTCCTCAGTGTAACATGCATGGCAATGTACGAGCTGCCCTTGCCTCTCCCTTGTGACTATAAAAGGGAGAGCAGAGGTCAGCCTTAGAGGGAGACTCATTCACACACACACACAATGTCTCACCACACACAACAACAAGCAATCTGTATGCACTTGAACACTCACAATAGACTTGGGAGCACTTCCCTCTCTCGCCTAGCTTGTAACCCCTACTACAAGCACCCCGGTGCAAGGCAACAAGACTCTCCTCTCCACTAGACATAGGGCCCTCTTGGCCTGTATAAACCCTGTGTTCCCCCTTGCACACCACCCGGAGCCTCAACCACAAAACACAAAATCACTAGTCGGTGTTAGCACCCGCTAAAACTAGCACCAACAGTTGGCGCGCCAGGTAGGGGGCTTTTTGTGTGTTGACTCAGGTTCCAGATGGCTGACAGCTCCATGACGCTTCCTGCTGGGGCGGTGCTCCGGTTTGGGAGTCTTGAATTTGTGGCCACCGGCCAAGGACTCGAGATGGACCCGTGCCCAACCGAGCCCCGCACCATCGTCATCCTGACTCCGGCACATCAGGCGGCCGGGGAAGGGACCACGGCGACTCTTTCGTCCGTCCTAGAGGATGAGGGGAACGCCGCACGCCGCGCTTCCTGGCGGACCAGGAGGAGGAGGCGCAACCGCGCCAACCTGCCCCTGGTCGCGGAAGGCCTGGCCAACTAGGCGGCCCCCGCAGGGGACGCCAACTCGGCACCGGCCGCCACCCCAACACCTGCCAACCGCCCGGAGGCTGGGCGAAGGCGGGATCATGGCGTCGATAGGTCTCTCTCTCCGCCCTCGTCGGGGAGGGGGAGACGACGCTGTCATCACTTTTTTGGGCTCCAAAGCGCTGTGGACGCCCATGTCCACGCAGTCCACGCTTTGCTGCGTGACATGGTGGAGACACCTGTCCATCGCCTTGAGCGTCTAGATGACCTCGTGGGCGACCACGTGGCTTCCCCACCGTCTTCTCCCGGGAGCAGTCCCAGGGCGTATGGCGGGGGGGGGGAGACGGACTCCACTGACTGCCTCACTCCCCGAGAATACTCGGAGGAGTGGGATCGTCGCGGTTGGACCTCACCGTCACGGCGGGGCCTCAGTGACGACTACGAGTTCTGGGCGAACGTGGACTTCACCATCCACCCCGACGACTCGTGGAAGGATGCCCCGAGCGTCGTCACCGACTCCGACCAGTCCTACATCGACCCCGCTCGGGAATGCTACCACTTGGTGCACCCCGATGACGGACGGGTGGAGGACGTCCATTCGGGGGACGACAACGAAGCACCTTCCCCGCTCCAGCCACAACATACTCCACCTCCGGCGACTCCGCGGCCTGTGTGGTCAGCTCCGCCGTAGGACCCGGGGGCTAGGACATCTCGCCCCGCGCACCAGTCTCCAGAGCTAGAGCAGCTCCGGGAACTCGAGGCGTGGATGGATGAAGACCGTCTACGCCTCACCCAGCTGCGAGTCGCGCTCGAACGTGAGGAGCAGCAAGGCACCGGCGGAGCAGCTCGACGCCGGGCCCGGGACGTCCAGGCTCGTATCATTGCCGACGATGGAGCTGGGACACCAGGAGCCCTATCTCGAGCAAGCCGCAAGCTCACGGAGGCGGCAATGCTGCTCCGGAGCATGCCCGAGCCCTCCACCGAGGAGGCGCGGCAGATCAGGAACCAGCTCAAGGATCTCCTGGAGGATGAAGCCATCCTCCAGGCGGAGAGTTCGGCGTCATGCCATCGTGGCGCTGAAAGTCACCAACGTGGCAGTACGGCACGCCACGAGCGAGAGAACTCGATGCATCCCGAGGTCTTGAGGGCCCCGTCGGTTCACCAACGGCTTGGCAAGGACGTCGACGTCCGAGCCATCCTTCAAGCGCGCGGTCGGTGGAAGACCGATGGAGCCGCACGAGGCTACCATGTCCATCGGGGCGGGCGCTACGACTCGGACGAGGACCGCGAGCCCTCGGGTCCTCGTGTCTTCAGTGAGGCCATCCGAAGGGCCAGATTCCTGCCCCGGTTCCGACAGCCAGCCAAAATAGCCAAGTATTCGGGGGAAACCAACCCCGAACTGTGGCTAGCGGACAATTGTCTTGTGTGCCAGCTTGGTGGTGCGCAGGATGATCTCATCATCATCTGCAACCTACCCTTGTTCCTCATCGACTCTGCAAGAGCTTGGCCAGAACATCTCCCCCCGCGGTTGATCTTTGACTGGAGCGATCTGGTTAAGATCTTCGTGGCAATTCCTGGGATCTCAAAAGCTGCAAACAGAAGCCAGGCAAGTCCCTCTGGGACTACATCCAGTGATTCTCTAAGAAGTATAATGAACTGCCCCAGGTCACCGACTCCGACGTTGTCGGAGCATTTGCTGCAGGAACTTCCTGCAAATAGCTCGTTCATGAGCTAGGACGCCAGAACCCCACCAGCATCTCCAAGCTCATGAAGATAGCAACCAGCTTCGCCTCGGGGGACGAGGCGGTGGGAGCCCTCTTCTCTGACCCCAAGGGAAAACGGAAGGAGGAGGCCCCCGAGGGCACCTCTTCCCGAGGCCCAAATAGCAAGAAAAAGAAGGGAAAAGGAAAGGCCCCCCTCCGCAACGACTCCCTCGTGGCAGCCACCGAGCCCAAGGGGGCACGCCCCCCTCGGGGCCGTTTCGACGAGATGCTCAACAAACCATGCCCTTACCATCAGGGTCTTGTGCATCACACATTTGGGCAGTGTGTGATGCTCAAAAAGCACTACGGCCGGCAGGCATTCAAGGACGACGCCGGTAAAAAGCCCGCCAAGGACCAAGAGGACAAGGACGGGAAGGACGATGAGTTCCCGCCCGTCGACAAGTATCTCATGATCTTCGGCGGGCCCGGGACCGCCCCCACGCCGTGAGAGCGAAAGCGCGAGCGTCGGGAGGTCTACTCCGTCGGACCAGCGACACCAGGTTTTCTCGACCGGTCCCTCGACGCCATCACCTTCAGCCGGGACGATCACCCGGACTACGTCCCATCACTGGGGCATTACCCACTCATTGTCGACCCCGTTGTCGACAACACGAGGCTCTCTAAAGTCCTCATGGACGGAGGCAGTGGCCTCAACATTCTCTACGCTGAGACCCTTGATTCGATGGGGATCAGCCGCTCGCTCCTCCGGGCCACGACATCCCCGTTCCACGGGATAGTGCCCGGGAAGAGCGTGCAACCCCTCGGGCAGATTGACCTGCCCATCTACTTCAGGACTTCTGATAACTTCAGGAAGGAAGTCCTGACGTTTGAAGTGGTGGGCTTCCACGGTACCTACTACGCCATCCTCGGGAGACCATGCTACGCCAAATTCATGGCGGTCCCGAACTACACCTACCTCAAGCTCAAGATGCTGGGGCCAAAGGGGGTGATCACCATCAGCGCCTCCTACCAGCACGCGTACCAGTGCGACGCCGAGTGCTGCGAGTACGCCGGCGCGCTGGTGGAGTCCGAGGCTCTCATTGCCGATCTCGAGAGGATGGCAAAGGAGGTCCCCGACCCCAAGAAGGCCACGGACACCTTTGAGCCCGCTGAGGGGGTGAAGGAGGTGCCCCTCAACCCAAGCTCCCCCGACGGCAAGATGCTGAAGATCAGCACCACCCTCGACCCGAAATAGGAGGCCTTGCTCGTCGACTTCCTCCGCAAGCACGCCGACGTGTTTACATGGAGTCCCTCGGATATGCCAAGCATCCCGAGGGAGGTCGTCGAGCACTCCTTGGACATCTAGGCCAGGTCCAAGCCGGTGAAGCAGCGCCTGTGCCGATTCGACGAGGAGAAGCGCCGGGCCATCGGGGAAGAGGTGCAGAAGCTTTTGGCGGCCGGATTCATCAAGGAGGTGTTCCATTCAAAGTGGTTAGCTAATCCTGTTTGGGTTAGAAAGAAAAATGGAAATTGGAGAATGTGTGTTGATTACACTAGTTTAAATAAAGCTTGTCCTAAATATCCATTTTCATTACCTCGCATTGATCAAATAGTTGATTCCACCGCTGGCTGTGAACGACTTTGGTTTCTTGATGCATATTTTGGTTACTATCAGATTCGCATGAAAGAGTCCGACGAATTAGCGACTTCTTTCATTACTCCTTTCGGCACATATTGTTACGTAACCATGCCATTTGGTCTCAAAAACGCGGGCGCGACTTACCAGCATTGCAGGCTCAAAGGTTTTGGGGACCTCATTGGGCGAACCGTTGAGGCTTACATAGATGATATAGTGATAAAACTTAGGAAGGCGGGCGACTTAGTAGCCGACCTAGAAGAGGAGTTCGAATGCCTCATGAAGTGAAACATAAAGCTGAACCCCGAGAAGTGCGTTTTTGGGGTCCCTCGGGGCATGCTCCTCGGGTTCATCATTTCCGAGCGTGGCATCGAAGCCAACCCAGAAAAGATATCGGCCATCACACAGTTGGGTCTGATTCGGAACCTCAAGGGGTGCAAAAGCTCATGGGATGTCTCACGGCTTTGAGTCGATTCATTTCAAGGCTCGGCGAGAAGGGACTTCCCTTGTATCGGTTGCTAGAGAAAAATGAGCACTTTACCTGGACCACCGAGGCCTAGGAAGCCCTCGAAAGGCTTAAGGCTCTGCTTTTGAAAGCACCAGTTCTCGTGCCTCCTATGAAAGAGGAGAATCTCTTGCTGTATGTCGCTGCTACTAACCAAGTTGTGAGGGCAGCGATCGTTGTAGAACGGCAAGAAGAAGGGCACGCATTGCCGGTACAGCGGCCGGTCTACTTCATCAGCGAAGTCTTGTCTGAGACCAAGACACGCTACCCTTAGATCCAAAAGCTGGTGTACGCAATCATTCTTGCCCGGCGCAAGCTGCGGCACTACTTCGAATCCCATCCCGTGACCGTGGTATCATCCTTCCCCCTCGGGGAGGTGATCCAGAATCGGGAGACGACTGGGAGGATCGCTAAATGGGCTATCGAGCTCATGGGTGATGGCATCACCTACGCGCCACGCAAAGCCATTAAGTCCCAGGTGCTAGCGGACTTCGTGGCAGAGTGGACCGAGACGCAGCTACCGCCACTCCCGACCCAAGAGGAGTATTGGGTCATGTACTTCGACGGGTCGATGATGAAGACTGGTGCCGACACAGGCATCATCTTCGTCTCACCCCTCGGGGTCTGGCTCAATGTTGGTGGTCCATATGGATAAATTTTATACCACCAACTTACACTAAAAAGAGGATTAACAATCATATTCTAGCACATATGGCTTTACTACTAACAAGTTCCACTTGTACCCATAGCATTCATGTTTTACAGGTTTTATGGCATAACAAGTGGAAATACGCATCAACACGAAGAAAGCGCAACGAATCCAACAATTGCGCAATCAAAGAATATTAAAGAAGCCCACCTTCAAAGCATAACCGGATCCATCCGCAACCAAGGGAGAGGCCCAGGCCTAGGGAGCAACCGACCACCCGAAGGCGGTGGCTAGATGGTGCTCCCCAGGGAGCGACCGCCCCCTGGGGCGGACGCCCCCCGGGTGGAGCATCCTGGGCCCAGCTTCAGAGGCAGTACTCAAGGGGGTTTGCTGATGGCGGTTTCACCTGCTTCCATGTTTAGAACGCCCAAACTGTCATAGTTTCACTATAAATAGATGGTGCTCCACCCCCTTCAACACACACATCATTTGGAGTCATCTACCTCACACCTCTCACTTGTATCTTTAGAGTAGTTGTAGTAGTGAGCAAGGCAAAAGCTATCAAGCAGAGCTTGTCTCCTTGGGAGAAAAGGATCATCTTGGTATGAATACAATTCGGTCTTCTTCCGTGAGCAAGTTCTTATCATACTTATATGATTGTGCATATGAACTAGAGTCTAGTTATGATCTTGTTATGAGCATAGTATATGAGCTAGACTATAGTTTATATATCATGTTCTTGACTTGTTCATCATCGTTCTTCATTGTTCATCGAATTAGTATGAATAGAGGAAGAACTAGGAATGAGGTGATGGTTCGTCGTGCTGTCATGGCTGCTCTTAACCTAGCCTGTCAATCCGAAGGGTTGGGGTCCGCGGGGGTTAGGAGTTGTTTCCAAGTATGCAAGCATGGAGCTTGGGTATGCGGAGATCAGCAGATATGTCGGTATCCCACGGGCAGAGGGGTAGGTGGACAGGTGGTGACAGCCCTGTCCATCCCTAGCATTCCCCCATGTTCAGATATTGAGTAGGAGTTCGTAAAGTCTCTATCGGCTGGCAGACCAGCTGCGGGGATCTCCCTATCACCCCAGACTTAGTCCTGATACTAGAACTACTAATTAGATGATTTGCTAACAGTTCTTTGCATAATTATATATGACCAATGCCTGCTCAGTTAGATATATTCTTTTATTCTTTATTTTCCTTTTATCCTTGAGGTTGATCCATATGTGTGTCCACTATCTTGAAATCATGTCTTATTCCTGTTTACTCTATGCCTACCATTGCACTCAATAAGTGATCATGTTTACACCACGCTTGATGCATATTGCCCTCCTACGGGAAATTATAAATACGACACCCTACTCACGGGTTGAAATGCTACAATGATAGTTCTATGCGCTTGCAGAGTTATCTTATTTCTTACTGACCTATTGATTGGCGTACCTAAGTACCATTACTTAAGAATTGTAATTCTTGTGCACCCCACGGCGCCGTGTCACAGTTTTGCATATCGTAAGTAATGATGGTTAGGAAGGCCAATCCGGCACTTCTAACTGCTATTACCAGACTACACTACCTAGTCCGGCACCTTTAAGGGCCAAGGGTTACCTTTCTAAATTAATGGTGGTTGGGGATGCCAACAAACATTTCTAGCGCCGTTGCCTGGGATGGACTTTTAGTCTATCTTTTGTAACGATGTTAAGAAATGCCAACAAACATTTCTGGCGCCGTTGCCGGGGAGGACAAAAACATCTAAGCTGGCATAAACATTAATCACAAAATAAGCATTGGTAGACGTAGTTTAAACAGGCTAACTTCGCTATTTTCTTCCTCTTTTTGTTGGAATGAAAACAGGATAGTGTATGAGCGGTTTTGCTCTGCCGAACAATTTCATCAACAATCCGGAAGCACTCCTAAGGAAGAAATGGTCTCGTACCATTTCTTCTTCTACTACTCCGTCGGCAGACGAATCGTTAGTTCCCGCACCATCCGCTACTACCGTCATGGCCAAGACACTCCGTGACTACTCCATTCCCGCTGTTGCCAACGTGCCTGTTGGGCCCGCTGTCAACATCGGAAATGGAAATTTTGAGATCCGTACAGGCCTTATCTCGATGGTGCAGGCAAGCCAGTTCTGTGGCTTGCCAAGTGAGGATGCAAACGCTCATTTGCAACACTTCCTTGAGCTGTGCGACACCATTGTCATCAAAGACGTCGCACAAGGCAGTATCAGGCTCCGCTTGTTTCCTTTCTCCCTCACGGGGAAAGCGAAACAATGGTTCTATCAAAATAAGGAAGCCGTCAACACGTGGGACAAGTGTTCCGCAGCATTCCTCGCCAAGTTCTTCCCCATGAGCAAGACCAGCGCTCTAAGGGGAAGATCTCAAACTTCCAGCAATCTTTCCTTGAATCTATCCCCGAAGCATGGGAAAGGCTTCAAGAGTACATCCGAGCCTGCCCTCACCATGGAATGGAAGATTGGCTCGTGCTCCAAAACTTTTATGAAGGCCTCACGGCCATGTCAAAGGGGCACGTAGATGCCGCAGCTGGAGGTGCATTCCTCTCCCTCACCATCGCGGATGCAACTGCACTTATTGAGAAGATGGTGGCCAATCAGAGTTGGGGAGAAGGAAGAAAAACACAAAAAGGCTCGCATACCGTGAAGGACACGGACTTGCTTGCCGCAAAATTAGACTTGCTGATGCAAAAGCTGGACGATCGTGCTACCAACCCTTCCATGAGTACCGTCCAAGCCATGGATTCACACATGACGTGTGAAGTCTGTGGGAACAATGGTCACTCTGGGAACAACTGCTCCGAAACCCAAGAAGAAGCTTCATATGTCAACAACGGGTTTCGCCAACCACAGCAAGGTAATAACGGGTGGAACAACCAACACCGCCCGCAAGGTAATAATTTCAATTCAAATTTCAGTTTAAACCAACCTTCCTTAAAAGATCTCGTTCTAGGACAAGCTAAAATCAATGAAAATTTGACCAAAAAGCTATCATTCAACGATAAAATGTTTGAAAACATAAATGACAAGCTTGAAACTTTGTCTTCTTCTATTCAAAATCAAGCAAGTTTTAATAAAATGATAGAAACACAAATGGCACAAATAGCTGCTTCTATTCCTGTCAACAACACGTGAAAAATCCCAGGGCAACCCGAGACTTCTCCCGAGTTTGCTCATGCAGCTACAGATCAATAAAGGAAGAAGAGTCTCGCCAATAGACTATAAAAGTTGAGCCCTTACCAAAGGATATCGGTAGTTATCTAAAAAATATATAATATAAATATATATATCTACATTCATATATATATGCATAATAACTATCTGAAGGGGCCCACACCATCATTCAAGCTTGGGAGAGGTGTCCCCACTCAGATATTGTATCTTATCCTTTTGAAAAAAATATATATAAATAATAAAATTATTTTCTTGCATCAAAAGAAATTATTCTCTCTTCCTAGATTTATAAAAATTTATTTTTAGTTCAAAATAAATTCTTCTCCAAAAATTCTATAAAAATAATTTTCAGAAAGAATAACTTTTGTTAAGTCTAAATATTATTTTTAAATAATTTTTGAAAATTAAAAAGTTTCAAATAAACCTTGTGGAAAATAAAAAACTGGAGCAAAATTTCAAATGGGAGTCATTCGTAACCGGCTACACATTAGAAATAGCCGTTAGAGGGGGCTGAAAAAATTGGACCAAGCCGGCCCAGTCAGGGGACCGTCCGGTCCCAGGGGCGACCGCCCCCTGGCCAACGGCTCTGCGACACAGCCTTTTGCCAACGGTCACTAGCCGTTGCAAGGAGCACTCTCCCGCCTGCGATCAGCTCTATAAATACCAGAGCATTCGGGTGGAGCTCCTCACCCCTCTCATTCTCACATTTTTCACTCCCTTCATCACTCTCTTGCTCCACAATTCTCCAAGCAATTCTCCACAAAGTTCAAGTGCAAGGAAATCCTGCACAAACCTCTTCCACTCCCATCACAAGTCAAGTTCCTGTGCCAAGCTCACCATGAGTGGGATCGGAGGTTGGATTTCCGGCATGTTCCGGAAAGGCCGTCGCTCTCGTGGGGAGTCTAGTCAAAGTACCCCCACACGTGAGGAGAGCCCGCTGCATGAAGAAGAGGAGGCGCCAAGAGGCCACGCCATCGACGAGGTCGACGCTCCTTTCATCGACTTGGAAAGCGAGCGGGAAATGCAAGCATACAACCTCCTCAAGGGACGCGAATTCTTGCATACACCGGCTTTCGACCCACACTTCCTGCAGCAGACAGGTATGAATCATGAATTTAATACCATTTTTGAAAACACTGGATGGAGCCAAGTTGCCCCCGTGCACGAACTTGGATCTCGTTTCTTGACCATCCAAATCTTGGGCACTTTACAAATTGTCGATTATGGTATTACTTTTCGTTGCTTTGGGAAAGAACATAGCCTTTACTGGAAAGATTTTGCTACACACTTGGGTTTTCATGAGCGATGCTCTGTCGATTTGGGTTTCACTCTTTCGGGTTATCAGCGTCATGCTTTTTGGCACTTGATAACCGGACAAAATGTGACTGGAAAATTCCAACCCAACATCAACACCATCCACCATCCTTCTCTAAGGCTTATGTATAAATGGATTGCAAATTCTTTCTTTCCTAGAGAGGACACTCATCATGCTTATGACATTGAGTTGAAGATTCTTTATGCCGTGCTTAAAAAGATTAAAGTTGCTCCTGTCTATGACATTGTTAAGCACTGGTTAAACTCTTTTAAAACTTCCACACCAATTATGTGCACTTCACTCATCACACGTCTTGCTGCTAGTGTTGATCCTCATGGTGCTAACACTATTGTTTATCTCTCCATTCCGCGCATTATGATCAATGAGTATTATTTTACTCAAGCTCATACTATAAAACGTGATGACTCGGGAACAAACCTGGTATTTTACTATCCGGGATATATAAATGAGATTCTGTTACCTAACCCGGATCTCACTTTATATAAATCCCCATCTCTCACCTTCGACCTTGTCGAGAAGGAAGAAGCACGCAGGAGTTCTGTTTCTCGCAGGAGATCACGGAGGAGAGAAGTACAGGAGGAAGAGCCTGCGCAGCCTGTGCAGCCTACACCACACCTGGCCATGCCTACCATGATACCAAGGATGGAATGGTCCCCGGTCATGTCTACACCTGGGTTCACCCCTGGGTATTGATATGGTATGGGACATGTTCCTCATCCTTATGTGGCTGGAGGGTCAGGGTGGCAACACTCGCAAGAGGCAGGAGGATCAAGGCAGCCCGAGCACGACCATTCTCCAGATTCTGAAGGCATGCCACCTCCGATACACCCATAGCCGGTCACACTAGAGATGCTCAACACACGCATGGGAGGACTACAATTGCAAAACAGACAAATCCAAGGTACGCTCAATGCTCACATCCAGACTTCTACCCAATGGCATGAGCAGTACCAGCAGCAATTCATGGACCTCGAAGATGCGAACCGGCGGCGGCATGAGGCACAAATGGCCTACCTTCGGTCCATGGGACAATTCTCGGGACCTAGGGCTTGAACTAGCTTGGGGGAGGAGATCCACAAGAGGTAACATATACCTTTAAATTTCTTGCACTTTAATTCTCGCACTTTTAAATTCTGCAGTTTTATTTCCTTGTTAAAAATAATAAATAAAATATTCCACTCCCATATGTGCTAACATAAGTTAGTTTCTCTTCTGTTGAAATGATGAATACTTGCTCTGTCTATAATTCGTTTGTGTCTAAGTTATAACTTAGTATTCCTCAAGATTTAAGTTTGTTGGCTAAAAATATCTCATTCTGAGAACTTGAAATCTTGTGGGTTGCAATTGCAAGATCCTTTTCTAAGTTGTTGCAAGATATGAGATGGTAGAAATAGTCTTTGCTATGGCTTTGTTCTAAGAGAAACTTGACATCCGGAGATTTCTTTTCAAAAATTCAAAAATCAAAAGTTCCCTAATGATTATGAAATACCTACCAAGGCCATATGACATGCTCTACTTTTGCAAAAACTTAGTCATATGCTACTTACAGAACTTTGAGTTGAGTCAAAATGCTGAGACCTAGTGAGATTATGGTCATACACCCATGATTGAGATTCACGTACACCCACTAAATAAAGCCGACTCTCATCCTGAGAGTTGCGCACAACATGCACCTTTTCATCCACCAAATACAAATGCCGACCCTCACTTTGAGAGCCGTGCATACAAAAAGTTTTCACTCCTTATTCTCCATCATGACATCTCTCCATCCAAAAGTTTTCATATGTCAAATCAAAATATGGGCTATGTTAAAAAAAAGCCAAAGGGCATGAGAAAACAAACGGGAAAGAAAATACAAATACCCGTTCAATAAAAAATGAAATGAGGATATTTCTATGGCCCATATTCCTCCAAAAAGTTTTATTCCATCCAATAAGAGAGAGTCATGATGCATGGAGTGCCAAAAAGTTTAGAGATAGGGTTTTACCATACTGATATTCCACACACTTGCACATCTCAATCAAGGTATATGACTTGTATCTCCTTATGGTCCAGTCTTTGACTCAGCAATATAAGTAATGTAAGTATATCCACCTTCATACCTACCCAAAACTCCACTCTCAGCCTTAGTAGTAGGATGAAAAGGCAACACTACAATGCCTTTGGTAAGGTAAACCATACACATTGAGCGATTGAGAGAATCATTTGAGGAACTTGGTTTATTTTGCAAAAATTTATAAAACCTCCGGATCAAAGGTCTATCAAAGAATGAATGATTGGTGAGTCTATTATAATCATTCTATCTTACAACCACCCAAGAAATTGGAGAAACTACAAGCCCCATAAGAAATCAAGGTAAAGAATGGATAGAATGCCAACTTATTTAAATTACGAATGAATGCTATGTTATAGGCATGACACTTATGAGTTATATCGGCATTGTAGCAACTCCTGATCAACAACCATACTTAGCTATTTGCTCAGGACGAGCAAAGGTTAAGCTTGGGGGTCTTGTTGGTGGTCCATATGGATAAATTTTATACCACCAACTTAGACTAAAAAGAGGATTAACAATCATATTCTAGCACATATGCCTTTACTACTAACAAGTTCCACTTGTACCCCTAGCATTCATGTTTTACAGGTTTTATGGCATAACAAGTGGAAATACGCATCAACACGAAGAAAGCGCAAAGTCAAAAGACGAATCCAACAATTGCGCAATCAAAGAATATTAAAGAAGTCCAGCTTCAAAGCATAACTGGATCCATCCGCAACCAAAGGAGAGGCCTAGGCCCAGGGAGCAACCGACCACCCGAAGGCGGTGGCCAGATGGTGCTCCCCAGGGACCGACCGCCCCCGGGGGCGGCCGCCCCCAGGTGGAGCATCCCGGGCCCAGCTTCAGAGGCAGTACTCAAGGCGGTTTGCTGATGGCGGTTTCACCTGCTTCCATGTTTAGAACGCCCAAACCATCATAGTTTCACTATAAATAGATGGTGCTCCATCCCCTCCAACACACACATCATTTGGAGTCATCTACCTCACACCTCTCACTTGTATCTTTAGAGTAGTTGTAGTAGTGAGAAAGGCAAAAGCTATCAAGGAGAGCTTGTCTCCTTGGGAGAAAAGGATCATCTTGGTATGAATACAATTTGGTCTTCTTCCGTGAGCAAGTTCTTATCATACTTATATGATTGTGCATATGAACTAGAGTCTAGTTATGATCTTGTTATGAGCATAGTATATGAGCTAGAATATAGTTTATATATCATGTTCTTGACTTGTTCATCATCGTTCTTCATTGTTCATCGAATTAGTATGAATAGAGGAAGAACTAGGAATGAGGTGATGGTTCGTCATGCTGTCATGGCTGCTCTTAACCTAGCCTGTCAATCCGAAGGGTTGGGGTCAGCGGGGGTTAGGAGTTGTTTCCAAGTATGCAAGCATGGAGCTTGTGTATGCGGAAATCGGCGGATATGTCGGTATCCCACGGGCAGAGGGGTAGGTGGACAGGTGGTGATAGCCCTGTCCATCCCTAGCATTCCCCCACGTTCAGATATTGAGTAGGAGTTCGTAAAGTCTCTATCGGCTAGCAGACCAGCTGCGGGGATCTCCCTATCACCCTAGACTTAGTCCTGATACTAGAACTACTAATTAGATGATTTGCTAACAGTTCTTTGCATAATTATATATGACCAATGCCTGCTCAGTTAGATATATTCTTTTATTCTTTATTTTTCTTTTATCCTTGAGGTTGATCCATATGTGTGTCCACTATCTTGAAATCATGTCTTATTCCTGTTTACTCTATGACTAACATTGCACTCAATAAATGATCATGTTTACACCACGCTTGATGCATATTGCCCTCCTACGGGAAATTATAAATACGACACCCTACTCACGGGTTGAAATGCTACAATGATAGTTCTTTGCGCTTGCAGAGTTATCTTATTTCTTACTGAGCTATCGATTGTCGTACCTAAGTACCATTACTTAAGAATTGTAATTCTTGTGCACCCCACGGCGCTGTGTCACAGTTTTGCATATCGTAAGTAATGACGGTTAGGAAGGCCAATCTGGCACTTCTAACTGCTATTACCAGACTGCACTACCTAGGCCGGCGCCTTTAAGGGCCAAGGGTTACCTTTCTAAATTAATGGTGGTTAGAGATGCCAACAAGCATTTCTAGCGCCATTGCCTGGGATGGACTTTTAATCTATCTTTTGTAACTATATTAAGAAATGCCAACACTCAAGTACTTACTGCGGCTGCATTTCACGGTTTCCAACAACGTGGCCGAATACGAGGCTCTTGTCAACGGACTCCACATCGCCATCGAGCTCGGGATCCGGCGCCTTGAGGTTCGAGGTGACTCCCAGCTCATCGTGGACCAGGTCATGAAGGAGTCAACGTGACAGAACCCCAAGATGGCCGCCTACTGCAAGCTGGTGCAGTTGCTTGAGGAAAAATTCGACGGCCTCGAGCTCAACCACATCGCGCGTAGGTACAACGAGGAGGCCGACGAATTGGCGAAGATCGCGTCTGAGAGGGCTTCGGTCCTGACGGGCGTGTTTGCCAAGGATCTCCACAAGCCCTCGGTCAGTATTGATCCCTCGGGGGCCAAGGGGAAGGAGACCCCCGAGCCCCTGGGAGAACCCGGAGCATCTTCAAGCCATGGAAGCCCCTCGGGGGCTGTCGACTCCTCTGACAAAGGGGAGCCACCCGAGACCCTCGCTAAAGACGGCGACGAAGCCGAGGCGATGGAGATTGAAGCCGAGATGGACGATGACGAGCCAGACTGGCGTGAGCCGCTGGTCAGCTGGCTTGTCCGAGGAGTCTTACCCTCGGACTAAACAAGAGCACGACGGCTGACATTTAAGGCTAAGTCTTTCACAATGATCGACGGAGACCTCTATCGACGGAGTCTCTCAGGGGTCCTCCAGCGCTGCATCCCCTTCAGTCAGGGCAAGCGCCTACTCAAAGAGATACACGCCGGAGCCTGCGGACACCACGCCGCACCAAGAACTCTTGTCGGTAACGCCTTTCGACAGGGCTTCTACTGGCCAACCGCCATGGCTGATGCTACCGAGGTAGTACGCTCCTGTGAGGGATGCCAGTACTACGCTCGGCAGATACATCTCCCGGTCCAAGCTATCCAGACGATTCCCCTCACTTGGCCATTCACCGTATGGGGACTGGACCTTGTCGGGCCCCTCCAAAAGGCGCCCGGGGGCTTCACCCACTTGCTTGTTGCCATTGACAAGTTCTCAAAGTGGATTGAAGTTCGGCTGATCGCCCAAATCAGCTCGGCACAAGCGGTGTTATTCTTCACCGACATTGTCCATCGATTTGGTGTCCCGAACTCAATCATCACTGACGACGGCACGCAGTTCACTGGAAAGAAATTTCTGGCCTTCTGTGACGAGTACCGCATACGAGTGGACTGGGCGGCCATAGCCCACCCAAGAACAAACTGCCAAGTAGAACATGCAAATGGCATGATTCTCCAAGGCCTTAAGCCGTGAATCTTCAACAGATTGAATAAGTTCGGCAAGAGGTGGCTGGCCGAGCTCCAGGCAGTGATATGGAGCCTAAGGACTACACCAAGCCAAGCCACGGGCTTCATGCCCTTCTTCCTGGTGTACGGTGTCAAGGCCGTCCTCCCCACGGACTTGGAGTACGACGCCCCGAGGGTCCCAGCCTATGATGAACAGGGCAATCGGACCTCCCGCGAAGACGCGTTGGACCAAGTCGACGAAGCTCGGGACATGGCCTTGTTGCACTCAGCCAAGTACCAGCAATCACTATGCAAGTACCATTCTTGACGCATCCGGAGCTGAGCCTTCAGCGTAGGCGACTTGGTGCTGCGGTTCAGGCAGGACAACAAGGGGCGCCACAAGCTGACACCACCGTGGGAAGGACCATTCATCATCGCCGAGGTGCTACGTCCCGGCACGTACAAGCTCACAAACGAGAAGGGCAAGGTCTACAGCAACGCTTGGAACATTGAACAGGTACGTCGCTTCTATCCTTAAGATTCCGAGCATTGTGCAAATTGAAAAATCTTGAAATCAATAAAAAGACCCGACTTCTACGCTTTTTACCTGATTTTTAGATTTTTTGATCCGAGCCTACACTCAGGAGCGAAATGATCTTCCATTTCACCGCACATTAGAAAAGAGAGGCTTGGCCTAACCTATGGAAAGACCGACCCTCCCTCGGGGCTAGGACGGGGGGAACCCTCGGACTCTCCCGAGCCTCAACGATTTTGAAAACGCAAAAATTTCAAAACCCGTTGAAATCGTTTCTCCCTAAAACATGCTTCTCTCCTAAAAACCAAGCATGAACTTATAAGACTCGGAAGAGTAAGAGAAGTCCCAGAGGATAGAGCCAGCCGAGTCGAGGAGACTGCTTACGCCCCTGGGCTACAACATCTCCCCTCGCCACTCCGTGTTCGAAGGCTAACTCGCGCTCGGAAGAAAACTTATAAGATCTGTGCTCGGCAGAGGGAGGAGGCTCGGAAAGAAATAGTTAAACCTTTTTTCCAAGGATTCGTCCTGCCAAAGCTCCTAAGACTACGGCCGTGTCTACGCCGCTAAAGCTATGACACCCGAAAAAGTCCCCAGAGGCTCGATGGCCCGGGCACAGGATCGGCAAGAAAAAATGCCTAAGGAAAAAGCACGAAATGAATTGAAAACGAACAAGCAACAAATATTTACATAAATATAAAGGCCATGAAGGGCCACATGTTTGTTTCCTCCCAGCCACTAACGAAAAGTTGTTTTTTTACAAGAGCACCGCGGCCCGGCTGTTCTTCACGGCAGGTCCAATGGAGGGAGTTCGACCTCGGCTTCAAACAGGCTCGCCAGCGCTTACTCGGGTTCCTTCATCAAGTCCTCCAGCGCCAGGAGCTCGGCATCGTCGGCCTCAAGGAAGCCTTCGCTAACAGGGCCGGCGTCAAAGTTCCCATAATGGGACTTCACGGCCGCCAATGTCTTCTGGACGCCCGTCAACAAGGCCTCCTTGACCCGGCCGCCCACGCTGCTGTAAAGTGCCTCCAGTCGGCTCCGAAGCGAGACCCCCGAAGGTTCCCCACCAGTGCCGATGGAGTCACACAGCGCGCACGCTGCCTTCTGCAGTTCCAAGTGATCGGTCGCCTCGCCGTCATAAGCCGCCTGCAGAACTGCGGGAGCAAAACAGGGAGGTGACAAAAACGCAACAAGCAACCAAGACGAACAGAACGAAAAGCACGACACTGCACATACCGCCAGCCTCCTCCTGAGCTTTCTGCGCATCTGCCCGGGCTGAGTCCGCCGCGCTAACCGCCTAACGCAATGCCGCCTGAGTTTCACTCAGGTCAAAAGCCAAGGCTTCAGCAGCAGAAGTCTTCTCGGCGGCAAGATGTCGGGCGGCAAGATGTCGGGCTCCCTTGTTGCCTCGGCCAGGGCGCCCTCCAGCTCCTGCACCCGTGTCGCCGAGGCAGCGGCTCGGCCCTTCGCCTCCTCGACCTCCTCTTTCAAGATAGTGTTGTTGACACTCACTTCGGTGAACTTAGAGGTCACGGCGGCGAGCTCGCTCTGGGCACGGGTAAGGGCTTTCCCCTTGAGGTCAAGCTACTTTCAGAGCCCGAGCCCACCGTGGAGGAAGCGGGACTTGTCCTGGGAGGTATGCATAAGGTCCTAGAAAGGAGAGAAGAGCGGAGATGGTTAAAATGACACCCACACACCGGTCAAGTTACGAAATACGGAGGCTCACCTGAAGCTGGGCTGGGAGCTCCGTCTCGAGGACGTCGGCGATCGCACGGAGACCCACCCCTGAACTAAGCCTGAGCTCTTGAACGGTGTCCCATTTGGGAGCCTCGAGGTTGTCCTGGAGCGAGAAGACGGGCAGCGCTTGAGGATCCGCTCGGTCCGCCCACTCGATCTGGGAGGCGGTCAACTCCCGAGGCAGGGGCTGCTTCAATGCCAACGCCCAGGGACCTTCCTCATGAGTGGGAGGAGCTCCCGCGTCGACATCCACGACCGTCGAACCCGCGGCGGCAGGCTCCGTTGGGGTGGCATCAGCTGACGCTTCCGAGGCGTCTCCGGAGCTGATGACCGAAGCCTTGGGAGCTGGCGCTGGCGCCGCCTCCATGTCAGCAACGGGCGCGACGACGGCGGCCACAGCCAGAACGACCCCTCTCGAAGGAGGAACCTCAGACGCCACGACCGGACCCGTGGGGGGATGGATTTCCTCGTCTGTCGATCGGGCGCTCCCCCCGGCCATGTCGTGACCCTGCACCTTTAGGACCTTCAGGTGCGAGACCCGGAGGTCCTGTAACACCCCAGGTGTTAGTCACGAGCTAACCAGCGAGTGTGGACCTAACCAAGTTATGTCAATAAATGATCTTGATCACTGTCTCACATTCATCTCCATCTACCATGACTATTGGAAGAGTCTCATAAAGATCCAAATCAAGAATCTACTTGAAATAGCAAATCATATGCTTGTTTGGATTTATTGATTTAGGAAAGATGAGCATGTAAAGTCAATCAAATCTTGCAACCTTGACCAAACAACTCTATTTGAACTCTACAACAAAAGTTATGAGGGACTCATGTTGAGCAAATGTCAAGAAAATACCTCAATTGTCCTAAATCTCCAATATGAGCTCTCAAATGACATTGCTTTGACCAAAGTGAAAATATTATTTCTAAGCAAGATATGAAGTTTGACCCAAAATAAGAGTTGCAGATATTTTGGAGTAGAACAAATATTATTTGTGGACCAAGTCAGGATTCAACATCTAAGTGCCTCAAAAAGTGAGATCAAGACAGAGTTTACCCTGGAATTCAGCATTTAATTAATGCTAAGTCTGAAATTTGTCCCGACTGCAAAGATGTGCCATGTTCTCCAAATTTTGTTAAGTATCTTGAGTTGGACCCAAAAGAGAAGTTGTTGCACACTTCTTGGAGCACAACATATAAAAATTTAGGACCAATTCGAGACTGTTTGACAAGGTTTGCCACTTGATCCTTGATCATAATTAAGCTATTGACAGCATCAACTTGAGTGCTAATTATCTGCTAATACATTCATCAAATGGCCAAGCTTCCTTAACAAAGATCGTAGCGCATTGCGCGGGCTACCTCTTTTGTTTGGTGCCCAGGGAAGAATATGCCGGGAATATGCCCAAAATCGAATCCCAATCTCGGCAGAAACACACCCGCCACCTGTTCGAGCTTTTGTCCACCTGGCGCCCGAGCTCTGGAGCTTCTGCCTCCATTGCCGGCCACTGGCTGTGCCCCTGCCCGCGCTCCAGCTCCAAAAGTGGAACACCAGAGCCCCTCCTCGCTCTCCCATTCACTCTTCCTCGCCTCTCCACTCCTTCTCCACTCTCTCCCTCGCTCATCTCGGTGCTCTCCTCCTTGCCGACAAACACGCAGGGTGCTGTCGCCACGAACGAGCGGGGCGAGCTCCCTGCTGCCACCGTGGTTTGCCTCGGCGCCACCTCGTGTTTCCCTGTCACGTCCTGCCTCCTTCACCGCAGCAGCGCCGCTTGGCACTCGCCACTTGAGCCTCTCTTCTGCTCTCTCTTCCTCCCTGCTGTTGGAGCAGTAGGCCATGGCCAAGGCCACACAGGCCGCAGCCAGCAGCAGCTGCTGCTCAGCCCTGTGGGCAGCTTGCAGGCGCCCCTGCAGCCGTCCAGAGCAGCGAGCAGCCAGCCTCTCACCGCCGACAGCCACTTCCTGGCCAGAGCCGCCGGCTTGGCCGACCGTGCTGTGCCCTGCTTTCTGTTTCCGTTCAGCAAGGAAGAAGAAGCCTCCCTCTCCCTATGACAAGCGGGACCCGCAGGATCCCATTTCTTACTCAAATCTACAGATTTTGATTTATCTTCTAAAATTTATAGTTACAGTTTGGGTGTTCTAAAAATTGTGAAACTAGTTTTATTAGATTCGTGGTAAAGTTCTCTGCATGTTAGTATTATTGGTTGTGTCATGCATGCAAATATTTTGTTCAGTAGAAATTATTAAGGAAAAGTGGTTTTAGGAGTGATTTAACTTGCTTTTGCTCATATCCAGGGTTTTAGATGTCCAACTTTAGTGATTCCAATTTTGTTACTCTCCTAATAATATGAACTAGCTCATAAGAATATAAAACATATATGTTATTTACTGTTTTCATGATGTTTCACATTAATCTTGTTAAATAGGAAATAAATGGCTGATTTGCTTATTATTTTTGTATCTGGAGTTCTAGTACTTCAAATGACATGAAACTTTAATTGTAGACTCTTTATATGATGTGTGATGTCTAGTTAAATTTTCAAGATTTATGGTGCAAGTATGACTGAGTTGTTGATTTATCTTGTTTGATGTCTATTAAGTAGATTTAAATGCATTATACATAATATATAGGTGTAAAAATAGAAAATGGTGTTCCACTACCTTTGTATGATATTGTATTAGCCTGAAAATCAATAATATGGCCATATTGTTTCAGAAAATGTTGAGTTTCATATTTAATTTGCTCTCCAATGCTTTATTGCATTATAGATTTGTTTATTTTGTAATAATTAAATTATGGAACCTGAGCATGTAAGATTTGAATCTTGGGCATGATTTGTAATTAACTAGCTCTCATAAAACTATCAGCTCCATTTGAGATATTTACCACATGACCTAAATAATTAAATAAAAGGCTTTTATGCAATAGTTGGTGAAAGGTTGGTGGAAAATGGGCACATGCATACTTCTTATGACTCCTTGCTATATGTTGGTCTGATATAAACATTGTGTTAGCATATTATCATGGTTGGGGCTGTATCAAAAGCTCATGAACATATGTATTCTTGGGTGGAAATCATATAAAGACTTGTTTTGCATATGTGCTGAAATGGCTGCAGGAGCAGTCCCTGTTGTTGTGATGTTTTACACATGAAAATGATGTTGCATGTAAATATGTTCTATACAAAAGTTGTAGTTAAGTTCATTTACTTGCTTGTCCTAGAATTTCATGATTTTAGACCTGATAGTTTTAGAGTTATAGAATTTAGAAGTCTGCTGTCAGGTTTTGCCTGTTTTCGATGCAGACCTGAATGTTTATTTTGTTTGACCAATTTATGCTTTGAATCACCTCTTGGTGATAATAGAGAAGTTGTAGTATATTTCTTTGGCTTTCCAAATTGTCTAGGATCATCCCTTTTGGTGGTCTAGATCTCTAATTTTGATTGTTTGAAGTGTAAAGACAGAATCTATCTAAATCTAGATAGAGCTGCCTTCTTTGTATTGTTTGACCTTTATATGTATTGAATCACCTTAAGATGATAATAAAAGTTATAGACCATTTCAATAGATTTTCAGAAAGGCTTAGATCACCTTGGTTGGATGTGTACAGCTCGAGTTATGGTTAAATCTTGTGCTTGCTGTCCTGCTACCCATACACTGCATGTGTGGGATTATGATTGTTTTGACTTTGTTTTGCTTGGTGTGATTGTTAGCTTATGGTCCAGTGATGGTAGATTAACATGCCTTGTATTACTTCCTTTTATTCATACATGTGCATTGTGCATCTCATTTAGGTACGATAGATGAACACGTGGAGTGAAGGACATGATGATGGAACTAACGACAAGACAGTGTGGTGGACTAATCACGAAGATGGAAGGACTAATCGATTGCTTGGATGGGAGATGCTCATCGAGCGAGTGTCATCTCACAAACGCTGACTTAGTGTTAATCCCAGGCAAGCCCCGGAGCATCCCTAAGCCTCCACCTATTCTTTTTATAAATGCACCGGTCTTTCTTAAATCGTATGATTGTGCACTTAAGTATAGGAGTTGGTTGATACCGTTGTTGCATATTTATCTTGTCCACTCTATATATGATCCTGGTACTATTACTAGACAGGTGATCGATCTTATGCTTAGCCCTGCTTAGACCGGTAGAAGTCGGGTGATTTCCTGTCATCCGCAAGAAAGTCGGGTGATTTCCTGTCATCCGTGAGCATAGGTGGTGACTGATGACTCATCACATGGATGGCTATATGTGTCACCATGCCACACTGATTAAATGAGAGAATCAAGGCTGGGTAGTGGGGAGCTGCATGACATGGGTTGTGCTGACTTCGGTGCTGCTCGCGGCCGATTAGGACTGAGGCCACCAGACATCAGTTGAGATTGAAAGATGTCGTCACATAGCTGGCCAGATAAGTCGTTCTGACCGCGAAGCCGCGTAGTTTCATTTGAGCCGATTGTTGGTGCGATCGGCAGACACTTTCCAGTCGGGGACACCATACCGATGGCAGGTGTGTCCCGAGAGACTGGATGGATCGGATCCCTGAGATTGTGGTCCCCGCCAACTTCGCGAGACATTAAGACTCAAATGGGCTAACGGTGACCCAAGAAGCCACTGATCAGGCTACTGGGGTTTGTGATTGGCATATTTGCTAGCTGGTACAATCGATTCGAATCGCCATCTCTCCTGGTTAGTGAGAAACTGAACTGATCTTCTGGTGAGGAAGAGGTTAACAACTTGAACGTGATTAATGATGAGTTGAGCAAGATATCGGTGGATATCAGAAATCGCTATGGTTTATTGTTTGCTATCATATCAAGTGTTTGCTTAGTATAGCTGCAAACCTTAGCTATAATAGCTGAACTGAAATCGAAGCTGAACAATATCTAAAATTGATAAGTTGAGGAATTATTGTAGTAATGTTTTTTATGCAAAAATGATGCTATCTCCTGAACTCCACTAAATAAGCCTTGCATATCCTTGAGAGTCTTTTTATTTACTTCCTGTCGGGTAAGTCTAGCTGAGTACATTTGAGTACTCAGGGTTTTATTCCCAATGTTGCAGGAGGAATACTTCATTGTCTAAAAGAGTTACTTCTATCCTTCGGGAGAGGAAGACTAGACCTTGGGCAAGGTCATGTTATCTATCCTATCTATGTTGCTGTGACTGGTCGACACTTGGCACTGTATTATGAACTTAAGTGTGTGTAAATCCTTTTCGTTTCCGCAACTGAACTTTTATGTAAAAGTCTATCTCGTACTCTGATGTATTTGAACTATGTGCAAATCTATGTATCATGTGTATGTGTACCGATCCTTGGGTAAGTGCTGTATAAAAGTTTGAAATCCTTCGAGATTTCACGGACTACCGGGTTTATATTGGCTCAAGTGTGGTTTGATAGCTGGGAAAATAGCTGTCGCTATACTTGTGCTCGTATAAATTGGTCGGTTCTGTTACAGGTCCGACCCCGAGCGCTTCCTGAAACAACAGAGGAAGGAAGGAACATTCGTAACACCAAGACAGATCTCCGGCAAAGGAAGTAACAGGTAAAGTAACCTACCTCGTCTTTGGAACCACCCTCCTCTTCCTCGCCGCCCCCGCGCTCGGCGGGACGACAGACGGCGTGGGCCGCGCCAGCGGTGGAGGAGTGGGCGCCACCTCGGCGTCCGAGCCAGCTCCGCCCTGAGGCGGGGGCCCTGCCTGGGCGCCGGGGGTCGCCTCGACGCCGCCGCCCCTCGGCGGGGAAGCCTGGTCTGGGAGGACCCCAGCTTGACTTCCGGCGTCTTGGCACTGGTTGGCTATGGCTCCGACGGTGTCGGCCCACCACTCCCCCCGCCTTCGGCCGTCGCTCCGATCAGCGACGTGTCGGAAGGAAAGGTGCGCCGGAACAAGGACTCCTCGGTCCCGCCTGCGGCAGCTTGGCCTGGCTCGGGCACCGGGTCTGAGCTCGTTCCCGGCCTCTCCAGCGGGCCCTCGTGGCCGCTGGAAGGCGGAGCCATAGCTCCAGTGGTCTCGCTGCCAGAGACCGCGCTTCCAGACGCAGTCTCCGGTAGTTTTGCCTGGGGGCTTGGGTCACGAGCCCCGGCACATCCGGTGGCAGACGCCAACATGGAAGCCTTTCCTGGCTCGTCGGCGCACACCGCGGGCTTTGTGGCCACTAGGGGCCGATCCGAAAGGATCATCAAACCATCATCGTCGTCGTCATCTTCCTTGTCCTCTTCGTCGGTGGGGGACACCTCCTCCGGCTCCCCCGCTGCCCTCTGGCGCCGGCGAAGCTAGGCAAGCTCGTCGATTCTCAGGGCCTTCTTCCTCTTCAGCGTGGTCTTCTGGTCCTTCTTCGCCTTCGCCGCCTCGTCCCGAAGGCGGTTCTGGGTCCGCCGAGCCTTGTCCTCCGGGACAGGCGGAAGGGAAGGTTTCCCGGTCCTTGAAAGACCCTGTGACAAACAAAGTAGGAAATCAGAAAGAAGATGGAGGAACTGCAAACTCGTTAGAGCAGATGACGCTCACCAGCGCGATGAAGCACGTGCGGGGGCGCATGGGCACCCGGTTCAGCTCATCCCAGGTATGATAACCGCCCACCATGTACCTAACACAGCGCATGATCTCCTGTTGGCCGATATCCTGGGGCAGCATCGCCGTGCCCTCCTGCGACGTCCCGATGAGCATCTGGTTCAGCGCCGGCCTACGGCTCCATCAGCGGCAGCACCGTCCGCGCATGGAACTGTGCCACCACAGTGGCTCCCGTGAGACCCCGATCGCGCAGCACCTGGAGCGCGTCGAAGTAGGCATTTAGATGCTTGGCCTCCTTAGCCGGGCACCCCCACTCCCACTGAGGAAGTGGGGCGGTGAACGCCCTTCCCGTATACTTGGGAAAGGCGTCCCCGTCATTGCGGAGGTAGAACCAGCCGTGGTGCCAGCCCTTGTTGGAGGAGGAGGCCTTGCAGGGGATGTACAAGCTGGAGCAGATCACGAAACCGCAGCCCCCCACGCGCGGGATCTCCCACGGCTTCTTCGAACCAGCCGCCTAGGTGTACCAATCAACGCGGGAGATGCGGCGCCATAGGTCCCAGTGCGGGGGACCCCGAGGTAACCCTCACACAGGGCGACGTAAATAGACGCCTACATGAAGGAGTTGGGGGTAAGGTTGTGGAGCTCTAGCCCCTTGTTGAAGAGGAGCGCCCGGCAGAAGCAGCTCGGCGGTGACCCGAGCCCGCGCTCGTGGTAGGCGATGAAGCTCACCACGTACCCCTCGTCCCAAGCAAATAATTAAACTTAGCCTCGGTGGATCAGGAGTTGCTACTATGTTCATATTTCAATAATATATTGTGTACAATTAAATACTTCTCTTTTGAATGGAAAAATTGGTTATAAAAATTCACCCATTTTACCTTAGTCCTTTATAGGGCTAATGACTTTTCCTTTGCCTTAGGTGGTTGAGAGATAGAACAGTTTAATTTGAGCACTACTTTTCTTATTCTTTGCAAGTTTCATACTTTAGCAATATTTTGCAAAAAACAACTTAATGTTCCTCATATGGTTCTCTCATGTAGCTCAAATGGTGTATGATTCCTTACCAAGGCATAAAGTAAATGTTGCCTTCTCTTTATCAGCCTACTTCTAAAAATGGCTTATGTGGAGCTTAAGGTAGGAATGAAAGAGTATAGCATACTTACTTTACATATGCTGTAGAGTCAAAGCTTGGATCCGAAGAGAGAAGTATCATGCCCTTAGATCAAGATGTGCAAGTGTGGGGAAAATATGAACTATAATGCTCCTTTTATTTGAAATTGTATCTCTCTCTAAAATTTAGAGACATGGCTATCATTTTTCCTTTCTTTTATTTATGAGCCTAGACTTGCTCATATATTTTTCTTTTCTTTTCTATGGACTTTCTTGTGTCCATCTTGCTTTCTTTTTATTTTTATTTTGCATAGCCTTTTGTCTCTTCTACCATAATAACTAAGAGAGAATTTTTATGACTTCAACACATGGAGCATTTATTTGGTGAAAATGAAAGGCATGTGGTTGCGTACTTCCAGTGTAGAAGCAGCACATATATGTGGTGTGTACGTAATCTTGATCTTGGGAGCACGATAAGATTCTCAATAAGGGTCAACAGGATTTGACAACACTCAATACAAAGCAAATAGCTTAAGTGGAAGGTTTTAGACATGTGTAACATATATGGCTGTGGTAGGAATTTATCACCATTAACGAATAATAAGGTTTTGTTGTTTAAGAAATAAATCTCCAGTAATCATGCATGCTTAGAACAATATTATAGTAGCTCTTGTTTCACTATATCATATCTCACAACAACTTAGACTTAGTTCTAGTACTTAGCATCCATAAAGTTTTCAGGTTCATGATGATTTAAATGAGCCAAGTAATCCATACTCAAAGAAATACTAAGTTGTAAACTAGGCATTAAAGAAACATTACCAGAGCAACTATTCATCATTTCGATGAGGAAGATAAATATTCATGAGACATATGGAAATAAGGGAAATATTTTTGGTATTTTTATCTTATGCATTTTTTTATATGCAATAAATTAAAATAATGTAAATAGTTAGGATAAAATACTTACCTTGGTGGGGGAGAGGATCTCCAGCAAGCATGTCCTTTTGCTCATTGTGGTGGCGGGTAGTATTGGCACCATCCCGCCCAGCATTGTGTTTCTTCGTCTTGGATAGCTTGCAATAGTTGAGCATTTTGTTGTGCCATATTCAGAATTGCGTCTTGCTCAACTTGCATTGCGCCCATGTCATTGATGAGTTGGTCCATTTCCGATCCTTGGCTTCAACGACCCCTCGCCCGTGTGGACGGACGGGGAGTGCGCACTCTTGGTGTGTGCTGTTGAGGCCGTTCCGTGGACCTTGAAATGTCCATGGAACTTGTCTGATCGCCTTCTTCTTCATATCTCCCTGCAGCTCGTGATGTGCCGCCTTACTCAAATTGGGCGGCTTGTGACATGCTCCTTGTCATCCTTCTTGATCCTGCAATATTTTGGCTTCTTGCCTCTCGGTCCCAATGTATGGTTAGTGTGCGCAGCGCATACAACCGACGCCTCTCACAAGGGGGGATAAATCATTTTTATATCACCATTTTCATTTCTTTTTAGGACTTGAGCACTTATGAAGAAATCTTCAGTTACAATATCTCTAGGAGAAGCAATATATTCAAAGTAATGTTTTCCATCTAGCAAGTCCATTGTTTCAGCAATGCGCGTGATAAAAGAAGTGAAGAATATGGGCTCGCTTCTATGGAAAATACCAAGCCAAAAGTGGACTAACATCTTAGCAGGTGAAACTTTTATTTTCTTTGTCATGGCATAGAGCAGTCTTAATTCATCATTATAAAGAACTTGCACATTAGAGCCAGGAAGAAAAGTTATAGCCATCCAATAGCGGATCAAGTGCAAAGTAGGATTATGGATTTCATCGGTTTTAGGATCAGAGCAATCATTCCCAGGATGACGTGTACTTCATCATCGGCCACCAAGTCAAGAATGATGAAGTCGGCGGGGATGTACTCATCTTGAATTGCCAATCCCTCGGGGAACCGGATTGATTGATCGGCCATCTGTAATTTGACAAAAGTGGGGTACAAAGGTCCCCCTAGCAAGTTCTCATACATTACCTTGGACATAATGTTCACTCCAGATCCAGGGTCGCAGAAGGCGTTGTTGAAGGTGTGCGGCCCGATTTCGCAGGTGATGGTAGGATGGCCGGGGTCACTCTTCTTGGCCATGAATGGCGGATCAAGAAGACAACCCGGGTTTTGTATAACCGGAGGCTTAACAAACCTCGTGAAAATTAACTTAATACCCTTAATTGGTTCCTCAGGTTTCACTAGGATCTTACCTTGTTCGAAGAACGGGACAACTGCTGCTATTTGAGCTAATTGGGCTTCTAACATTTTATTAAAGCTCAATTGATTTTTCATAGCAGTGTTAAAGCTATCCATTTTCTCACTAAGATTTTCAAGAATCTTATCATTAGCCATTATTTTCTTGTTTATGCTATCATTAATTTTAGTGTTACCATAAGAATTATTAAAATTATTGCTGTAGCCATCACCCTGATTTCCTTGGTAGAACGGGCGTGAGTTCCATCCTCCTTGTTGCTGGGGTCGATACCCATTGTTGTTACTGTTGTTGATGAAGCTCACTTCGTCCTTCGTCTCGGGACAGTTGTCGCCCGAGTGATCTTCTCCACCACATACCTCGCACCATGGATCAGCTTCGATTGCTCGTGCAGTGGTAGTGGTTCGAATGGCCTCTTGTTCCTTCTTGGAACCTTCTTCAATCTTTTTCATCAAGAGGTCCATTTTCGCTGAGAGCATGTCCACCTCATGAACGGTGTGCATACCCATTTTCTTGGGCTGGAGACGCTCCTCATTCCATCCTTGGTTGATGACCATCTTTTCAATGAGGTCTTTGGCGTGTTTGACATTGTGTTGCAGGAATGTTCCTCCAGCGGCAGCATCAAGGTGACTACGGGCTAATCCAGTCAGCCCATGGTAGAAACCTTGGATTAGGAGCCATTCTTCAATCCCATGATGAGGACAGGCATGAATGTACTCCTGGAGGCGTTCCCATGCTTTGGGAATCGTCTCGTCAGCTTGCTGTTGGAAGCTTGAGATCTTTCCACGGAGAGCGCTGGTTTTGCCCATTGGGAAGAATTTCTTGAGAAATGCATTGGTGCACTTCTCCCAGGTGGTAGCTTCATTCTTGTTGGCATAGAACCATTGCTTCGCCTTCCCAAATAGTGAGAATGGGAACAGGCGAAGACGGATGGCGTTAGCCAAAACATTCTTGATAGTGAAGGTACTACACACCTCCAGGAAGTGCTGGAGATGGGCATTGGCGTCTTCATGTGGCTTCCCACAGAATGGATTGGCTTGCACCATGTTGATAAGCGCTGGCTTGAGCTCAAAGGTAGCATCCCCTAAGTTGAGCTGCGGACTGGTGGCAATGTTGTCAGCCGACGGTGCAGAGCTCAGAGATGGTCTTTTGGGCCATAGCTTCCTCGGTTGATAGTGCAGAGCCTCTTTCCTCGAACGGTTCAGGTTTGAGATGAACCTTTGAGGTGGGACTCGACGGCTTCTAGTTCTCCTCAACAATTGCTCAGGATCTTCAATGAAATTTTGACGGCAATTGGAAACCGTTCATGCAGTGTCTCGCTTCACGATAGCGAGAAACACAGATATGGGTAAGCTCCTAACACTAATCGATAACTAAATTGATAGTAGACTCCGAATTCAATTTTTTATTAATATTCCTAGACTGATGCTTTCCCCGGCAACGGCGCCAGAAATGCTTGTAGACACCTCTTAGCGCAACCACCAGAGACAAGGTGTTAGGCTATCTCTGATAATGGCGCCAGAAGTGTCTGGGGTATTTCTTATGTCTATTGGATAATTCCGCAAGCGCATAGAATATACCGCTATAGCACTTCACCCGGGAGTATTCCAAGGTATCGTTATTTATTTTTATCCAAAGGGAAAGCGGTTGCTAGGAATAATTAATAAAAAGAGAGAGATCCTTAAGTCTTTAACAACTTAGTATCAACTAGTCATAGGGGGGTAAATCGATATATAGAGGAAAGGGTAATGACACCAAGACACGACAAGGTTTTGGGATAACTAAAGATAACTAGTAGAGTATAGCTAGGTGGGAGGACAACGAGTGAGTATAAGACTCCTATGACACTTACTTTACTCTTGTGAACTATCTTATCAAATAGATGAAATATAACAAGACAGCTACCTTAATTTCGGTGTGTAGGGGATAGGCAAGATAGTAGGGGATATAACCTCTACCCGAAGCGGCTATTCTCTTATGGGAGCCTACCTTTTAAGAACTTGCCTAAAACACGTGGAGGGATACTAAGACTAGACAGGGCTGTCACCACCTGCTAGTACCCACAAACAATCCGTGCGACAAACGGCATTCAAAGACAAGATCTAGTCTAAGCACCACGCTTGCACTAAGCCTTACTACTCTAGTTGCGTACCAACAACTAAAGTACCCTATAACAGGCGATGAACTACACACGTGAGCTGGTTATAGGATCACTATCCAATATAACTCAACTATAAGTTAAGACAAAACACAACAATACTATAAAGAATAGTAATGCACTAAGTAGAGACTTAGTAAAGTAAAGTAAAGATAATATATTGATAAAGGTAAAGTCTTATAGAAGGAAAGGTACAAGAGCTGTACCAGACTCTCCAGCAGACGACTCCGGAGATTCCGAGCGTAGCTCAACTCGATTCTAACTCCCACACGAACCACTGCCATTGCACGAGCAATTGAAGCTGATCCATGGTGCGAGGTATGTGGTGGAGAAGATCACTCAGGCAACAACTGTCTCGAGACGAAGGAGGAAGTGAGCTTCATCAACAACAGTAACAACAATGGGTATCGACCCCAGCAACAAGGAGGATGGAACTCACGTCCCTTCTACCAAGGAAATCAAGGTAATCGTTACAGCAATAATTTTAATAATTCTTATGGTAACCAACCTTCTCTTAAAGATCTTGTCTTAGGCCAATCTAAAATTAATGATAGCATAAACAAGAAAATAATGGCTAATGATAAGATACTTGAAAATCTTAGTGAGAAAATGGATAGTTTTAACACTGCTATGAAAAATCAATTGAGCTTTAATAAAATGTTAGAAACCCAATTAGCTCAAATAGCAGCAGCTGTCCCATCCTTCGAACAAGGTAAGATTGTTGACATCTGCTAACGTCGCCAAATATATCTTTTAATGCGAGAGGCGAGATTAGAAGATGAATGGTAATTAATTAACTTGTCATTAGCAACTAGCCACTTTTCTATTACCAACATTCTTATGCAAGAACTAGGTTGTCATCCCTAATTAATAATGCTAAGAACAAATAAAGGTTTCATAAATTAATCTATGTGACTAGGCAGAAATAAATATAAATAATATAAACTAAGTTCAGTTCTGCAAGCGGACAGATAATTATACCATTGTAGCATTTTACCTAGGGAGTTCTACCAGGTTGTCGATTTATATTTATACCACTGGGAAGGACTAAGAATAAACTATAATCTATTATATTGATAGTGATGGTATACAATGGATAAGTGACATTACCGATGTCATTTAATCTACTCATAACAGGCAGAGGTCACAAGGTAAATAAAGATAAAGATAAAGGTGATAAGTATGATCAAGCATCATAAATAAAAGATAATCATCAAAGCACTTCTCTAGTCATAGTAATAGCTAGCCAATGGATAAACTAAGGAATTAATATCAAAGGTAATTCTATAACTACATCATTGAATAACTCTAATTAGTGTAATTACATCTAGCAACCATTGTTAGACTAATCCTATATCATGATCACATGCAAAGGGCATCATGTAGGAAAGTTGTGAAACAGAGTCATCACCAAACTTTGCGACCGTGCCTACTGGCCTACATACGGTGGTGGACTACAGAGGACTCAACGTAGCTACCACCTACGCGATCTACCACACGACCCGGCACACTAGGGTGCACTCGCAGATAAACAAAATACCTAGACACCACATCTACATATTGTTCATCATCTATCCATCATACGCATGAATAAACTCTATACGAGCAATTACATGAATTCAATAAGATCAAACCAACTATACTAGACATATAATCAAAGTAGACAAAGACTATTGTAATTAAGAACATATAAACTATTAAGAACAATATTTTCCTAATCATAATGAAGAATACAATAATAGAGAAAGAACTAGAATTATACCGAACTCCGTGCTCCAGACAGACGCCAGGGCTCCAGATCCACCGAAGAACTAGAACTCCCCTACTTTCTAATCTAACTAGGCTAGAACTATGAACTAGGAGGCTCTTGATGAACTAGGATGATCTTGATGGCTTGAGGACTTGATGCCTTGAATGAATGATAGGTTTGATGCCTCCAGGGGGGTCTGCCCCTTTATTTATAGCCCAGTGGGATGCACGTGCGCCGCAGGATCAAACCGACTTGGAACAAGGGCTGAGATGACTCCACAAAGGCGGCGGAAGAAGACTCCAGAAGCTGGGCCGAAACCCTAGCAGGGGGCGCCGGCCAGCCCCACCCTTGGGGGTCTCGGGTCCCGGTGCCTCGGGTGTGTTCCAGATGCTTCTAGTGTTCTCGTGATGATTATTTCCTTGGCAGTTAAGTTACGTGGTAATCATGCTCTTTAACTCTTCTTTTATGCTTTTCTAGAATAGCCCCTGGAAAATACAGAACTTGCAAAACTCGTGGAAACTGTTAGTTGAAACCCTAGACTAGTGTGTATTCATGTATCCTTTGGTGTCTAAAGTTCTAATAAAAGTTGACGTTATCCACCGTCGACAATACCCCCAAGCTTACCTGTTTGCCAGTCCCTTGGTAAACAAACTAAGCCTAATTACTAATGTAATTGGATCAGGACTTGCTACAATGTTTTCATACTTCCCAAATACATATGCTGTAAACATAGATTCTCCTCCAGATTAGACAAAATTGCTTTAACTTTTAAACTTATCCATTTTACCTTTAACTATGGGATGCCTTAGTCTTGAGTAATCGAAAGAAAGAACTATCAAGTCTTGCACTGTGTAGCAAATTCTTCACAGTACCAATATCTCGGAGTTTTATAAGTTTTCAAAATAAAACTCAGAGCTATAATTGTATGACACCCTCAAGTCTCTTAATGTATATGGTATTTGTGGATCTCACTTAAGGCATTAATGTTACGCCTTCCTATAACTAAGGATTTATAGTGGAGCTCATAGGAGTGGCAATAACAATGTTTAAGCATACTTGCAATTCATATGTTGTAAAGTCAAACAATGGGTCCACAGAGAATCGAGGCATACAATCAAACCAAGATGTGCATGTGCGTGGAATATGGTGGATAGGTGTATATGTGGTATTTAGTGGCTATTCCTAATTCTACTTTTGCTCTTTGAAAATGATTCACTCTCCTTTGTAACTTAGAGGAACACATGGGCTATTTTTATTCTTTCTTTCTTCTCTCTCTCTTTTTTCAGGAGGCGGTCATCTAGTACCCATTGTTTTAATGCTGGGACACTTGTCCATCTTTTACTCCCTTTTTATATTTTTGCATAGCCACATGTACCCTTTGAATATGAATAACTGGAGAGATAATAATAAGAACTTAGAGCAATTATAACAAGGCTGTCCTATGGGGTTTATGTATTTTTTTGGTGTTCTCTCCTAGTGTAGGAGAAAACATTTTCATGATGAACATTGATGAAAGTGGAAATAGTTGCGATTACTCTCAGGGTAGGAATAATGCATATGTGCTGAAGTGTGTACGTGATCTTGGTTTTAAAAGCATGACAAGACTCTCATATGGTATTCAACAAAGGTTGACTAAACTCAATGTAAAGCAAGCAGCATGAAAAGGTTTTCCTATCTCTAGACGTATCATATATTGCTTCGGTAGAAATTCATATTTTGTCATACAAGAGCTCATCTTGTAAATTTTAAGTTTTCGAAATAAATCTCCAGAACTTAGTAATGCTAGGAATAAGATAAACAGTAGCTCAACTTTCATGAATCATATCAATCAATTACCTCGACTTAGCTCAAACATATGTCTCCACAAGTTTCAGGTTCAAAGTAAATTCTTAAGTTAAAACAGCAATATCTAAAACTCAGGAGAATTTAAGTTTGACAACTAGACATTTGAAAAGTATTGTGACAGAGCAACTATTCATCATCTCCAAGACAAAATTTTAATGTTCATCAATTTTAATTTAGTTCTAGTCTAGACTGACTCTAAACAAACTCTAATAAATAGATAGATATTTATTTGATTTTTTAGATTTTTATCTAGCTAACTCACGCGAAAAAACGATATAGTAATAATGATAGGATAGGAAACTTATACTTAACTAGATTTTAATTGGAGGGTGCCCTCCCCCAAGCTTGACGTTTGACAGGGTCTTTGATGCTGCAAATTTAGCGATCCTTCTGAGCAGTGTATCGGTAGTGTAGAAGCATCGGGTTGACTAGTGTTGGCATTTCTTAACATCGTTACAAAAGATAGACTAAAAGTCCATCCCAGGCAACGGCGCTAGAAATGCTTGTTAGCATCCCCAACCACCATTAATTTAGAAAGGTAACCCTTGGCCCTTAAAGGCGCCGGCCTAGGTAGTGCAGTCTGGTAATAGCAGTTAGAAGTGCCGGATTGGCCTTCCTAACTTTCATTACTTACGATATGCAAAACTATGACACGGCGCCATGGGGTGCACAAGAATTACAATCCTTAAGTAATGGTACCTAGGTACGCCAATCGATAGCTCAGTAAGAAATAAGATAACTCTGCAAGCGCACAGAACTATCATTGTAGCATTTCAACCCGTGAGTAGGGTGTCGTATTTATAATTTCCCGTAGGAGGGCAATATGCATCAAGCGTGGTGTAAACATGATCACTTATTGAGTGCAATGGTAGGCATAGAGTAAACAGGAATAAGACATGATTTCAAGATAGTGGACACACATATGGATCAACCTCAAGGATAAAAGAAAAATAAAGAATAAAAGAATATATCTAACTGAGCAAGCATTGGTCATATATAATTTTGCAAAGAACTGTTAGCAGATCATCTAATTAGTAATTCTAGTATCAGGACTAAGTCTGGGGTGATAGGGAGATCCCCGCAGCTGGTCTACCAGCCGATAGAGACTTTACGAACTCCTACTCAATATCCGAACATGGGGGAATGCTAGGGATGGACAGGGCTGTCACCACCTGTCCATCTACCCCTCTGCCCGTGGGATACCGACATATTCGCCGATCTCCGCATACCTGAGCACCATGCTCACGTACATGGAAACAACTCCTAACCCCCGTGGACCCCAACCCTTCGGATTGATAGGTTAGGTTAAGAGCAGCCATGACAGCACGACGAACCATCACCTCATTCCTAGTTCTTCCTCTATTCATACTAATTCGATGAACAATGAAGAACGATGATGAACAAGTCAAGAACATGATACATAAACTATATTCTAGCTCATATACTATGTTCATAACAAGATCATAACTAGACTCTAGTTCATATGCATAATCATATAAGTATGATAAGAACTTGCTCATGGAAGAAGACCGAATTGTATTCATACCAAGATGATCCTTTTCTTCCAAGGAGACAAGCTCTCCTTGATAGCTCTTGCCTTGCTCACAAACTACTACAACTACTCTAAAGATACAAGTGAGAGGTGTGAGGTAGATGACTCCAAATGATGTGTGTGTTGAAGGGGATGGAGCACCATCTATTTATAGTAAAACTATGACGGTGGCACATCTAAACTTGGAAGGAGGTGAAACCGCCATGGCCAAACCGCCATCAGTACCACCTCTGAAGCTGGGCCCGGGAGGCTCCAGCTGGGGGGCGGCCGTCCCCGGGGGTGGTCGGTCCCTGGGGAGCACCATCTGGCCACCGCCTTCGGGTGGTCGGTTGCTCCCTGAGCCTGGGCCTCTCCCTTGGTTGCGGATGGATCCAGTTACACTTTGAAGGTGGGCTTCTTAAGTATTCTTTGGTTGCGCATTTGTTGGATTCGTCTTTTGACTTTGCGCTTTCTTCATGTTGATGCGTATTTCCACTTGTTATGCCATAAAACCTGTATAACATGAATGCTAGGGGTACAAGTGGAACTTGTTAGTAGTAAAGACATATGTGCTAGAATATGATTGTTAATCCTCTTTTTAGTCTAAGTTGGTGGCATAAAATTTATCCATAAGGACCACCAACAACTAGCTCCTTGATCTTGTATTTTCATATGAAACTCAATTGCCAATAAAAATACCATATCTTATGGAGAGGGGTTAGGTTTAATACCACTCTATGGTAAGTGGTTGATTTTATATTTCCAGTAGAAGTTTAAGCTTCTTTACCCAATTAAGAAATTTCTTTAAGAGTGTGGACCTTCATGTGCCTACATATTTTTAGTATTTTTGTGAAAGGTGTGGACCTTAATGTGCCCACATATTTTTGGTATTTTTAGATTTTCCTATGATACTATGGTGAACCTTCATGTGTTCACATATTTTTGGTATTTTGTGTTTGTATAAAGTAGACTCAATAAGCGCATAGGTATAATTACCTGATAACTGGGGGATGCTCCTCCCCCAAGCTTGATGTCTGCAATACTTGGTGTTTGAATGATCTTCAGAGCGAGTTGTTTAGCAGCAGTCCCGATGATTGCCACTAATAGGGTTTCTCCTTAGTCATAATATCATTCCTGCATAGTTATACTCCAACAAGAAAACCAAAACTCGAGGCTCGAATTATCAAGTGGTTAGCGGTCAGCCAATGAGCACTTTGATTATTCTTTGAGTTGATTTGAATTAATAGATTTTAGTAGGATTCTAACAGGATTCTTTTTTTTTGGATTTTCTAATTTTCTTATGCAGAAATCAAATATGTATGCATGCTACTAATAATTTTTATGCTACCACAGGCAATATTCATTCTCATGGGGCCTAGGAATTTGATAATGCAACAAAGAAATTATAAATATTACTACCATCTATAAATCATTTTTATTTTTATGCCACCGCAGTAAATATGCCTACAGGGTTACCATAGGTTCATTCACATGGGGCTTTAATATTTATGATGCAGTAAATTAAGCAGTAAATATTTTTTGTTGGTTTTAATATTTTTATGCAAAAATGATTGTACTAATAAATGTGCTAAGCAAAATTACTAATGAATGCTAAATTAATTAGATAATTACCATTCTAACCTTATGGCTAGGGTACGGAATTTAAAGTCTATCGACAAGACTTAGATAGAGGAGAGTACTTACTCAGTAGGTTCATTATCTGAGGTTACCTCAGTCAATTCCTCATTTTGTGGTGGTGTAGCAGGTGCTTCTTCTTTCTCCTTCCATCTCTTTTCTGTCTCTTCTTCTTCTCTCTTTTCTAGCTCCAGCTCTTCCTTGTAAGCTTCTCTTGATTCTTCATCTCTCTTCATCCATTCTTCTACTTGTGCCTGGATTTCTTCTTTCTCTGCCTTAGCAATCTGGTCCATCCTCTCAACTTCCGCTTCCCACTCACTCCAGTGTGGTGCTTGTACGGCTTCTTCTTGCTCCTTGTAGCAGTCTTCATACTTCACAATCCTTCCAGGGAACTCCTCCCATCCACAGTGATGCTGGGCATCCTGACGGCGGGCTTGGCGTTTCCTTCTGTTGCGTTGCTTCCTGATCTGCTCATGGTTAAGATGTGTTTTGAATTGACAGCGTATCTTTCCGATGGGTAGGTTGTAGTGGATCTGTTCAGACCCGATGTAGATGATAGCATTGGCAGTGTAGAGGAACGGTTTTCCCAAAAGAATAGGCGATTCATCGTCTCCCTGCGTGTCAAGAACTAGAAAATCTGCTGGTATATTATTTTGAATTCTTATCATTACATCCTTGACTAGGCCTTCAGGGAATCTTAATGATTGGTCCGCCATCTGCAACTGGATATATGTTGGGTATAATGGTAAATCATCAAATAATTCATCATATACCTTTTTGGACATTACGTTGACGCCTGATCCAGTGTCACAGATGGTGTCGGGAAAAGTGATGTCTCTGATTGTGCATTCAATAATTGGCACTCCTGGGTCACCTTTCTTTGTTGGAAATGGTTTCAGGAGCATATGATCATTTTCTGTGTTGATAGCATTGATTAGCTGAGCGGTTCCTTCAGGTACATGCTGGGGCTTGTTCTTCCTCCATCTTCTATTGTTCTTCTTCTTGGGTGCTGGTTGTTGTTGCTGCTCTTCTTGTTGATGGAATTGCTTTGGGACTGCAGGATTCTTGAGGATGCGGTTCTTGAATGAAAATCTCTCCTTCTTATCTTTAATGGAGAGGACAATCTTGGCATGTTCCGCATAGATGATGGCTTTAGTTGTGCATAAGAATGGTCGTCCCAAGATAATGAGTGCCTTCTCATCTCCTCCGGTATCCATGATCACAAAGTCAATTGGGACATATGATTGCCCCACTCTGATAACAGCTTCTTCTAGTACTCCCTCGGGGTAGCAAATGGATTGATCTGCAAGCTGAAAATGCATATCTGTGTACAACAAAGGATCACCTAAAATTTTCTCATAGATTACCTTGGGCATTATGTTGACACTTGCGCTGAAATCGCAGATAGACTCTGAAAAGTTGTGACATCCTATGGAGATAGGAATCACAGGTCTTCCAAGGTCTCCCATCTACTCAGGTAGTGAGTGACCTATCCACTGTATATCTGCAAGCTCAATTTGGTATTGTGTTGCATTGTGAATATCAATAAGGTTAATAGTTTCTAAATCCTCTGGCTGGCCCGGAATCTTTCCTTTCTCAAATGGAGGGACAGCAGCAACAAGCTGAGCTAATTGTGATTCTAACATTTTATTAAAGCTGTGCTGATTCATTATAGCAGAAGCAAAGGTATCCATTCTAGTATTTATATTTTCTAAAGCTTTATCATTTGAGGCTACCTTTCTAGACATTTGATCTGACAATTTAGATTGACCAGCAACTAAATCTCTTAAAGGTGGAAGATTATAATTATTGCAATTATTACCTTGGTTGTTACCTTGGTAATTACCTTGTCGAGGTTGCTGATTCCATCCTTGGTTTGGCTGGTTCCATCCTTGATTTTGCTGAGGACGATAGTAGGTGTTGTTGTTGATGAAGTTCACATCCTCTTGCAATGTAGGGCAGTTGACAGCTGAATGCCCGTAATCTCCACATTCTTCACAGGTCATGCGAGAATCATTGATATGCATGACTTCCTTCTTCTCTATGTCGAGCTTCTTCATGATGAGGTCTAGCTTGTCAATGACCATGTCAGTCTCCTTCAGATGATGGATGCCTCCTCCTCTCTTGTGAGGTTGAGTACGTTCTTCGTTACAGCTTGAATTTGAGGCCATCTTCTCGACGAGTGCTTGAGCTTCTAGAAGCTTAAGTGACAGAAAAGCTCCTTCAGCTGCAGCATCTATGGACTCACGGGTACTTGAGATAAGCCCATGGTAGAAGGTCTACAATAGTAGCCAATCCTCTATCCCATGATGAGGATAGTCTTCAATGTAATCTTGGAATCTCTCCCATGCTTCAGTGAATGATTCATCATGTTGCTGTTGAAAACTTGAGATTTTCCCATGCAGAGCATTTGTCTTGCCTGAAGGAAAGAACTTTGCCAGGAAAGCAGTTGAGCATCGGTCCCATGTAGTGTTCTTGTCTTTGTTAGCGTAGAACCACTGCTTGGCTTTCCCCAAAAGTGAAAACGGGAAAAGACGGAGTAAAATAGCATCTCTTGGTACTCCTCTAATCGTGAAGGTGCTGCAAATCTCTAAAAAGTGTTGTAAGTGTGCACTTGCATCTTCATGAGCTTTTCCACAAAACTAGCTGGCCTCAACCATGGTGATAAGAGCAGGCTTCAGCTCGAATCCATTCTCCCCAGTATTGACTGCTGGTCTAGTCCGGATGTTTTCTGTTGTTGGGGCAGAGAACTCGCGTAGCGTCTTCTCAGCCATGTCTTCAAACACAGGAGATAAATCTTCTCCTAAGTGTTCTTCTTCCAATGTTGGAGCTAGCTCCTTTGATAAACTAGCTCGAGAAATGATGGGTGTTTTTGATAGTGATTCAGGATCTTCCCTCGTCTCTACAAACTTCTTTCTTCTCAGGAGTTTCTCTGGATCATCAATATAATAATTATTTGGAAGAGAAAAACCATTCATTCATCACCCTGCATAAGATAAGCAAATGATAAAAAACAAGGGTGTGCCTATTTGAGTTAGAGATCAATCGGTAATACAATCTTATCCATTATGTATACATATGCTATCAATATTTCCTAAGTTTATGTGCCTTCCCTGGCAACGGCGCCAAAAATGCTTGTTGACATCTACTAACGTCACCAAATATAACTATATATCTTTTAATGCGAGAGGCGAGATTAGAAGATGAATGGTAATTAATTAACTTGTCATTAACAACTAGCCACTTTTCTATTACCAACATTCTTATGCAAGAACTAGGTTGTCATCCCTAATTAATAATGCTAAGAATAAATAAAGGTTTCATAAATTAATCTATGTGACTAGGCAGAAATAAATATAAATAATATAAACTAAGATCAGTTCTGCAAGCGGACAGATAATTATACCATTGTAGCATTTTACCTAGGGAGTTCTACCAGGTTGTCGATTTATATTTATACCACTGGGAAGGACTAAGAATAAACTATAATCTATTATATTGATAGTGATGGTATACAATGGATAAGTGACATTACCGATGTCATTTACTCTACTCATAACAGGCAGAGGTCACAAGGTAAATAAAGATAAAGATAAAGGTGATAAGTATGTTCAAGCATCATAAATAAAAGATAATCATCAGAGCACTTCTCTAGTCATAGTAATAGCTAGCCAATGGATAAACTAAGGAATTAATGTCAAAGATAATTCTATAACTACATCAATGAATAACTCTAATTAGTGCAATTACATCTAGTAATCATTGTTAGACTAATCCTGTATCATGATCACATGCAAAGGGCATCGTCTAGGAAACGTGTGAAATAGAGTCATCACCAAACTTCGCGACCGTGCCTGCTGGCCTACATACGGGGGGTGGACTACAGAGGACTCAACGCAGTTGTCACCTACGCGATCTACCACACGACCCGGCACATCAGGGTGCACTCGCAGATAAACAAAATACCTAGACACCACGTCTACATATCGTTCATCATCTATCCATCGTACGCATGAATAAACGCTATACGAACAATTACAAGAATTCAATAAGATCAAACCAACTATACTAGGCATATAATCAAAGTAGACAAAGACTATTGTAATTAAGAACATATAAACTATTAAGAACAATGTTTCCCTAATCACAATGAAGAATACAATAATAGAGAAAGAACTAGAATTATACCAAACTTCGTGCTCTAGACAGACACCGGGGCTCCAGATCCGCCGAAGAACTAGAACTCCTCTACTCTCTAATCTAACTAGGCTAGAACTATGAACTAGGAGGCTCTTGATGGACTAGGAGGTTCTTGATGGATTGAGGACTTGATGCCTTGAATGAATGATAGGTTTGATGCCTCCAGGGGGGTCTGCCCCTTTATTTATAGCCCGGTGGGATGCACGTGCGCCGTAGGATCAAACCGACTTGAAACAAGGGCTGAGATGACTCCACAAAGGCGGCGGAAGAAGACTCCAGAAGCTGGGCCGAAACCCTAGTAGGGGGCGCCGGCCGGCCCCACCCTGGGGGGTCTCGGGTGTGTTCCCGATGCTTCTGGTGTTCTCATGATGATTGTTTCCTTGGCGGTTAAATTACGTGGTAATCATGCTCTTTAACCCTTCTCTTATGCTTTTCTGAAATAGCCCCTGGAAAATACAGAACATGCAAAACTCATGGAAACTGTTAGTTGAAACCCTAGACTAGTGTATATTCATGTATCATTTGGTATCTAAAGTTCTAATAAAAGTTGACGTTATCCACCGTCAACAAAGATCCCAGGGAAACCTGAGGAACCAATTGAGGGTGTTAAGTTAATTTCCACGAGGTTTGGTAAGCCTCCGGATAGACAAAACCCGGGTTGTCCTCTTGATCCGCCATTTATGGTCAAGAAGAGTGACCCTGGCCATCCTACCATCACCTGCGAAATCGGGCCGCACACCTTCAACAACGCCTTCTGCGACCTTGGATCTGGAGTGAACATCATGTCCAAGGTAATTTACGAGAACTTGCTAGGGGGACCATTGTAACCCACTTTTGTCAAATTGCAGATGGCCGATCAATCCATCCGGTTCCCCGAGGGATTGGCAAGGGACATCTTTGTCAAAGTTCAAGATGAGTACAACCCCATCGACTTCATCATTCTTGACATAGGGGCCGATGACAAAGTCCCCGTCATCCTGGGAAGGCTGTTCCACAACACTGTGAATGCCATCATCTACATGGGATCCGGCCAAGTCCACTTCCAACTCCCAGGTAAGAGAATTAAATGTCCTTTCAATGGTTACAAATCAATGCAACAGGCAAGGAAGAATCTGTGGAGAAACAAGCCACAATATGCACCCCGCCGAAAGAATCAACCGCCAAGGTCCAAAAAGGCCGAACTAGTAAGTAAGGCTGAGGTGGTAAACAAGGCTGATTCCGCTGAATCATAAGCATCAACCAAGAAGGAATGGCGGAAGAAAGAGGTGCGATCACCACGGCCTCCATCTCCGGGACCGATCGAAGCACCCGAAGAATGAACCCGAAATGGAGAGGTCCCGCTCTACGGACCTAAAACATGGAGCCCTTGCTGGTATATCAGTATTTATCTCATATTTAATTCCTGCATTTCATTTTTTGCATTTTCTTCATTGCATTTCATATTTAAATTTTGCAATAATTTATTTCGACAAAATAAAACACTTACATGAATAAAACTTGAGAATGAACAGTAGTGCTCAAATTAAACTGTTCTGTCTCTCAACCACCTAAGGCAAAGGAAAAGTCATTAGCCCCATAAAGGACTAAGGTAAAATGGGTGAATTTTTATAGCCAATTTTTCCATTCAAAAGAGAAGTATTTAGTTGTACACAAGGTATTATTGAAATATGAATATAATAGCAACTCCTGATTCACCGAGCCTAAGTTTAATTATTTGCTCAGGACGAGCCAAGGTTAAGCTTCGGGGATCTTGTTGACGGTGGGTATACCATGAAATTTCACATTCAAACACCGTCAACAAGCCTCGGATTCAAGGGAAGATAAACATATCATAAGCATATTTTATCAATAACTAGTTCCAAATGTACCCTTAAGCTTGTGAACGCAGGGAAGATGAAACAGAACAGAAATGAACACTTGGAGCCCAACAATGTGGTTCGGCCGAACCATGTATTTAGGAACCAAGTCATCACACATCAAGACATGGTACAAAACATCACTTGGAAGAGAGGAGAGCTAAGGGTGGGCCCACCCATGGCTCGGCCGAACTGCCCATGGTGCCCACCTGGCTCTGGTGACGTGGCAGGATCCGTGTGACCTTCCACTCAGTTCATCTCAGCCCTCAGTTCAACATGTGTTTTCATTGAACGGTTGGGAAGCAAAGCACAAGGATTCAACGTGACAACATGCAAACGAAGTGGAACCAACACAAGGGGACAGTCTGTGACAGATAGGGACCACGGTGGTGGGCCCAACCCACCAGGGGTGGGTCGGCCGAACTACTATTGGTGGGCCCAAGCCACCTACACACTCCCTGATTGGTGGGGACTCCTTCTAGAAGACCCTGGCTGGGCCCACAATTCATAGGGGTTCGGCCGAACCCCCCTGGTGCCCAGCCAGGTCGGTTGGCCTCCACCGCCTCCCAGCATGATGTCCACGTGATGAATTCACCTCTGCCGTCCATCTTGAGGCGGTAATGAGGCGGTTCATCCAAGGGTGGAGAGGCATGTAGCACACGGATCGCTGACGTGGCACCCCCTCACTCTCCCCTATAAATAGAGGTTGCCCACTCCTCTCCAAGAGACACAAGATACACAAAAGTCACAAGTCACAAGAGTTCTACTCTTTAGCAGTAGTATTAGTCTAGTGTGGGAGTTAGAGTCGAGTCGAGCTATGCTCGGAGTCCCCGGAGTCGTTTGCTGGAGAGTCTGGTATAGCTCTTGTACCTTTCCTTCTGTAAGACTTTACCTTTATCAATATATTATCTTTACTTTACTTTACTAAGTCTCTACTTAGTGCATTACTATTCTTTATAGTATTGTTGTGTTTTGTCTTAACTTATAGTTGAGTTATATTGGATAGTGATCCCGTAACCAGCTCACGTATGTAGTTCATCGCCTATCATATAGCCAATTTTTTCATTCAAAAGAGAAGTATTTAGTTGTACACAATGTATTGTTGAAATATGAACATAGTAGCAACTCCTGATCCACCGAGGCTATAAATAGAACGGCATACCCCCTGGAGGAGAGCCAGATCAAGAAATGACGACCCTAAAGCATTAGATAGATATCCACTAGATCTAGGCTAGCAATCAAGAGAGAGATTAGAGAGATAGAGTAGATGAGTAGAGATTCCGAGGAGTCCCGGCCTGTCGGAGCTTCTTCGTAGCTATGTTCGTCTGGATTTAGCTCCCTCGCCCAGAGTTGCGTTCTGAGGTACTTTTGTATTCAACATCTTGATTCAAGTAAGCATTTGTTCTTATTCGTTCTTAAGTTTACAACTCTATTTGAGTGCTTTGATCTTGGTAGCGCCTTGGTTGAAGTAGTAGTTTGTAGTGTAGACGTGGTGTCTGGGCTATAATTACTTTTGAATGTCCCCTGATTGGCCGGATAGTGGTAGATCGCGTAGGTGACAGCTGCGTTGAGTCCTCTGTAGTCCACTTTCCGTTGATAGGATCGATAGGTGTATAAGTGTCTGCTAGGAGGGAACTCTGATTTCACCTCTTATTCATGTCACTGCCTGATTAGAACGATATTATTCAAAGTTTACCGGTTGTCGGATCTAGATAATCATTTGTTATCTCCTCATTCTTGATATTCTCTGGATTGATTGTGTTATCGGGTTAAGAGCCAATAGACTTAGTTAGTATCACCTACTGTTCCTTTGGGTTCGATATTAAAACCGGAATTGTCTGGTGAAGTGCTACATCGGTTGTTTTATCTGCGCGCTTGCGGATACCTTGATAATAATAATCTTTAATAGAGTGCAGTTAATTTATACCATCAGTGTGACACTACGCCATGCCATGATCCCGATGACTATTGCCGCCTTGGAACTCACCAAGATCGTACGAACCACTACGGCCATACCCTTGGGATGCGGAGACAAGACCGTAGCTGATGATAGTCAAACAGAGACAACAACTCCTCAATGTAACATGCATGGTAATGTACGCGCTGCCCTCGCCTCTCCCTTGTGACTATAAAAGGGAGAGCAGAGGTTAGCCTTAGAGGGAGACTCATTCACACACACACACAACGTCTCACCACACACAACAACAACCAATCTGTACGCACTTGAACACTCACAAGAGACTTGGGAGCACTTCCCTCTCTCGCCTAGCTTGTAACCCCTACTACAAGCACCCCGGTGCAAGGCAACACGACTCTCCTCTTCAATGGACGTGGGGCCCTCTTGGCCTGAACCAGTATAAACCCTTTGTTCCTCCTTGCACACCACCCGGAGCCTCAACCGCAAAACACAAAATCACTAGCCGGTGTTAGCACCCGCTAAAACTAGCACCGACACCCCCCTTAAAATTAATCTCGACCTCGAGATTAGGTTAGTGCTTACTTAAAAAGTTGGGGATATGACTTCCTTAATTCTTCCTCTCTTTCCCATGTTGCCTCATTTTCTGAAAAGTGGTTCCACTGTACCTTGCACAACTTTATAATTTCACTCCTTCTGAATCGCTCTGTGGTTTCTAAGATTTTAGTTGGGTATTCCTCTTGAATCTGATTAACTGTTGCTATTGGTGGTGGTTGCATTACTACATCAACACTGATTTTATCTCCTTTGGATGTAGTTAACACAACGACCTTTTCCTCACACTGAATAACCGTCTTATGCTTCTTCATCCAATCCAGACCCAATATAACATCAATTCCGATTGTTCTTATTACTGTAAGGTTCACTTTAAAGTCTACCCTCATTAGGGCAATGCTAACCGAAGGACAATCGTATTGATCTTGCATAGCACCACCTGGTGAACTTACTAATAATGGGTTTTGTAGAGCTAATAGTGGTATACCATGTATTCTAACAAAGTTTTGTGATATGAAAGAATGCGAAGCACCGAAATCAAAAAGAACGATAGCGGGGATGGAGTTGACGTTGAACGTACCCATCACAACCTCTGGCGCCTCCTGAGCTATCTCTGCAGACACATGGTTCACACTTCTTTGATTAGACGATTGTTTATGTCTTCCCTTCTGGTTGCTACTCTGGGGAGTCTGCTGGTTCTGCTTCTTGGGACAATGGTAAGAGAGATGACCTAATTCTCCACAGGCAAAACACTTGATTGGGGTGCCAAATGTATTGGTCCTCATGGGGGTCTTGCTAGGGGTAGCTTGCTGAGGAGTCTGGGTAGGAGTCTTCTGCTGTTGCAATGGAGATGGAGAACGAGACTGGTTCCGATTGCGGTTCCAATGATTTGAAAGCCCGTGGTGCTTCTGCTGGGAATTCTGCTGCGAGGGGTTCAGACGTGAACGATTATTTCTTGCAAAGGCCTGTCCTTGCTTCTTCCTCTTGTTGTCAGCCATCTCCTTGCGCTTGTTGTCGATCACTATAGCGCGATTCACAAGCGCATAAAAATTGGGGTAGGTAGTTGTCATGAGCTGGAGCTGCAAACTATCATAAAGTCCCTTGAGGAAGAGACGCTGCTTGTCCTTGTCATTAGCAACATCATCGGGAGCATACCGCGACAATTGAACAAACTGGTCATGATACTCTGGCACAGACATTTGTTCTTGCTTCAACGCTCTAAACTCTGCCTGCTTCAGCTCAATCAGACCCTCAGGAATATGGTATGACCTGAAATTCTCACAAAACTCTTGCCAGGTGATAGCAGGCGTACTATTGGGGTGACCATACTGGAATGCATCCCACTAGTCTTGAGCAGTTCCTTGTAACTGTCCAGATGCATACAACACCTTCTTTTCATCATTGCATTGCACAATGGTGAATTGTCTCTCCACAGCGCGAAGCCAATCATCAGCATCCAATGGGTCAGCGGCGTGGTTGAACACAGGTCGACGACCTTTCAGAAATTCTCCTCGTTTATCTCTAGCTTGAGGTTGAGCAGGTTGTGGTCCTCCAGCTAGTTGGTTTTGAATGAATTGCATCATTGTCCCCATCAACTGCGTCTGTGAAGTGATGAGATCTTGAATGCTAAGTTGTGGTGGTGGATTAGCATTCCTCCTGTTACCGGCCATCTATTTTTCAACATATAATTGAGTTTTAGAATTTTTCCCATTATGCAAACACTTGTAAAATGATGAATCTGAATTTCCGGGCGAGATTCGATAATAGCAGTATAGAAAAAAGATCATATCTGAAGTTCTAGAAATCAAACAAAGGAGTTCTCTATACCGTTGGAAAGCCTGAGAAATTGTCTACAACTTTCTTGTTGAGTGCTTTTCCAGATTCTGACGTTAAGTTAACCAAAACAGACATTAATAGAAACTATCCAGACTGCCAGACTGCGCAGAAATTTCAAATTGCAAAAACTGTATCTCCAAAACCATAATCGATATGATTGTGCTTCTTGTGGCCATGGAAAGGGATAGAAGTCTACTGTCCTCCATAAATTTTTCATAATTTTTGGATTTACGAAAAACAGATTTTGAGAAAACCAGAATTATTCAACCCAATTATTTATTTAACAATCTTTATCCCTTAAATATTTTGATTAAGAGAATTAGAGGCATTCCCATAATTCTCAACACTCATTACAAAGAATCAAATCACACAAAATTCATAAGCACAATGCAACTAGCACACAAAATTCACACGCACACAAGACTCGACTCAACTTGACTCACATCTAAATCGTTCTATTATCTAATTGGACTCCTATCTTGATTGTTCTTGTAGATCTTGGGCATCTTGGCTTGATTCCTAAGTTCAACATTGAATTGATAGGCACGCTTGCGGCTTCACTTCTCCAACACGCTTGTGGGTAGTTTGACGATCATATGCCATCTTCTTATCCACCGACCAAGATAGAGCTAGAAAGAGAATAGAATCTAAAATTTTTATAATGAAACAAGATGAGGAAGCATAATAGAGTTTAGATTTAAAATAGAACCAACAAACTGTCATAATAGAATAGGGATAAGGATAGCATAAAATTAGCAATTAGCAAGGTTAAGATCGAAAGCATGAATAAGATGAGAAAAGCATATGCTAAAATGTCCACTCTATTTAGGCTTACGTCCTACAGTCAACCTATGCTCCGATACCAATCTGCCACACCTAATTTTAAGGATAAAATTGAATGAACCAACTTATGTGCGCCCAGAGATCAATCACACACATAAGCGACAAATTACATAGTACCATCACAAGGTTTAATATATAATGAATAATATCATAGAGTCTTTACATTAATAACAGCGGAATAATATAGATCACACTCTCGCGGAAACTCCAATCCACAGGGAATAGTTGACTGGTGAACACAATCCTAGTAATCCTCCTAGATATCTTCACAACCATAGTCATCTGTTACCCATCCAGGATTTTTATCCAAATATGAAAAATAAAGCAAGCATAAGTTCATGTCATGCTTGTTGGCGCTTCTTAGCGACAGCAGAAAAGTCCGCAAGCGCACGGAAGTACCGTTGTAGCATTTCACCCGGAAGTATTCAGGGTATCGTATTTTCCTAAATGAACGGCTTAAGTTAGAGGTCTCTTAGCTCGTTGACCCTAAAAAAGATAGAAGGGATAACTTGGGTGGAGAAGATACACTAGGTCTGGAAACACTAAGTGAAGATGACTTTCCCACTACTTGCTTGCTTCAAGCCCACTGACGCAGCTGGTCTGCCAGCCGATAACAGTATCAGCGCTATTCTGCGGCCGAACGTGGGGGAGTTTAGATACGAGTGGACAGGGCTGTCACCACCTGCCACCTACCCCTCTGCCCGTGGGCGCGCGCAACATACGAAGGTAGACCCCGACTTAGACACCACGTCTACGAAGGCGACTACTACTCTAGCGATGGCCAGGAACTTCCGTCTCTATCAGGAGTCCTCTAACTAGAGCACCTGTCCAAAGCACGAGCGACGATCCCACAAACAGGTAGCTTTATAAAAGTAACTCACTTAATGGATCAAAACTAGAATGTATCACAAACCTCTTACTTCAAGCAGCAAGATGGTTGTAGAGGTACAAGTTGGATGTGAGAGCCAACAGGTCCGGCACTTCGTCCACCCGAGAGTAGAACTGCTTCGACCCTGCTCTCACTTCTCAAGCTTCTATCTCTCTCTCTAACCCTATACTAGCCTAGCTAGAAGCTACACTAATGAAAAATAGTGGCACTCCCTTCCTCTCCTCTATTGTATCATGTTCTTCTTTCATGGAGGGGGTGAGGGCCTCATTTTATAGCTCCACAGGTCGGTTTCGGCGTAGCTAAGTATGGAAGGAGGTGAAACCGCCTTCAGGGAACCGCCATGAGTACTGCCGCTGAAGACTGGGCCCGGGAAGTGCCATCTGGGGGGCGGCCGCCCCCGAGGGCGGTCGGTCCCTGGGAGGCGGCAACTGGCCACCGCCTTCGGGTTGTCGGTTGCTCCCTGGGCCTGGGCCTCCCCCGCGGTTACGGATGGATCCCGTTTGAAGGTTTGATGGGCTTTTCTCTTTTATTTGATTTGCGCCTTTTCTGAATATGCTTTCTGCAAGTGCGCTTTCCGGTGATTTTTATGCATTTCCATGTGTTCGACCTGCTAGTCACATGTGCAACAAAACTCATGAAAAGGTTAGATAAAAGCCCTACCTTCTATTTATTTTAACATTAGAATGATGTTATATTTTGTTTGTTAAGGACCGCCAACAACTCCCCCACACTTGGTCCTTTACTCGTCCTCGAGTAAAGTGCTAAGGACCAAATGGGTTCATTTTCCTTATTCATAAAGATCTGCATACAGTTTATTCCAAACTTCACCTGGATTTATGAACTTCAATGTGTCTACCAAATTATCTTGAGTAATTGAAGAATGGAATAGCCTGGATTCAAATCTTCTTAATCTATCCTTGCGTAGAAGCTTGGGTTTTTTGTAAGATTGTGAAAACATAAAAATAGCTCATGCTCCTTGAATGATTCTCTCAAATCGCTCAGGTATGTAAGTGTTTCCTCACCAAGGCATAAAAATAATGCCTTCACATGGTCATCCTACCTCTAAAAAGGCTTATCTGGAGTTTTAGGTAGAAATGAAAATGATGAGGCACACTTACCCTGCATATATTGTCGAGTCAAATCTCAGACCATACCGGAGGGGGTGCGTCATACTCCTAGATCAGAATGTGCATGTGTGTGAAGAATATGAAGGTGGAAACCTAATTCTAAATCTTTTTGATACTCTATGCATCATGATTCTCGTTTTTGAAAAAAAAACAAGATATGGGCTATAAAAATTTTCATCACTATTTATATTATATATATATTATTTTTTTGTTGAACGGGTATTTGGAATCTTCTTTCCCGTTTATTTTCTGATGCCCCTTGGCACAGTTTCTTCTCTCTTTTTTTTAGCATAGCCCCATATCTTTTATTGGCATATGATATATTTTGAATGAGGAGATATCATTATGGATGAGTAAAATTTTGCATCGATGGTGCGTGTTTCTTAGGATAAAAACAGCACTTTTATTTGGTGGAGGAAACCGCGCAACTCCTAGTGTAAGAGTTGGCATATTTTTGGTGGATGGATGGATGCGTGTTTTGCGCAACTCTCAGGGTGAGAATTGGCTTAATTTGGTAGGTGCATGTGAATTCTGATCTTGGGAGCATGAAACATCTCTCAACAGTAGTCACAAAATTTGACCAAACTCAACACAAAATAAGTGGCATATGTGGAAGGTTTCATCATAAAGAATCATATATGGCCTTGGTAGGTATTTGTTATTCAAGGAACATGCTAATTGAATTTTCTGTAAAAATCAATTCCAAGTACTTTGCAAGAACGAGTAAGCATCATGTCATCCGGCTATATCTCATTTGTCAATTACTTAGATAAAAAGGGGTCCCTGATTAGTGTTCATAAATCTTGTAGGAATATTAGTAAGGAATAAAAAGTATGCAAACATTCTGAACATAGGAAGACATGTTTGATGGAGTATGAAGGGGACATCATTCTTTAAACTTTATCTTAAAGACTTTTTAGTTAGGGAGAGAGAGGGAAGATGTTTGCACAAACCGAATTTGATTTTTGTTCTTGTGCAGTTTAAATTTGAAGAGTCCTTCCCCCGCACTTGTTTTCTTTCCTGTCTTGATTAGTCACAATATATACAGAAAACAAGTATGCAATATATATAAAGATAAAAGACTTCTTTTCCATTAATAAATCAAATAGGCACATTACATTGAAAGGGGACATGAATAAAGATCATGAAGAGAAAAAATGTGCCTAATTATTTGTGTAGCAGGAGCGTTCCAAAGATATTTAGAGAACGTGCTCAACTCCTGCTGCTTTAGCGATTGAGTGTAAATTTGATATGTGATTTTTATAAAAATATCTCAAGATTACACTATCATGCATTTATGAGAGAATATTCCTATGATCAAAAGGATTTTGTGTAAATGAAAGGAAAGATCATAGAGGCTTTTTGGGTATTTCATAAATGCGACACTATTGCTCTACAACCATCGGTTTATTTATGAAGTAGTAAAGTATAAAAATGTTTATTTATATATATTTATTTATTTATTATTATATATATTTTTTATAAGTTTTTAATGAACTCTTTAAAAGATATTATGTTTATTTCATCAATGAAATTCAGTTCGGGTTCAAGGAATACCTTGAGACGTTGGCCATTTACCTTATGGATGTTACCGTCATCGTCTTCTATTGTGATTGCTCCATGTGACGATACGTTGATGACGGTGTAAGGTCCGTCCCATTTACTTCTGAGCTTGCCTTTCCAGAATAATTTGACTCTTTAATTGAAGAGCAGAACTTTGTCGCCTATCTTGAATTCTTTGTGTTGAATTCTTCGATCATGCCATCTCTTTGTTCGTTCTTTGTAGAGCTTGTCACTATGATAGGCTTTTTTTTCACCATTCTTCTAGTTCTGCTATTTGTTTCTGCCTATTTTTACCAGTTGACTTGAGATCCATGTTCCAGGTTTTAATTGCCCAGTGAGCTCTATGTTCAAGCTCAATAGGCAAATGGCAACTTTTCCCACAGATCAGCTGATATGGTGACATCCCGATGGGGGTTTTGTAAGCTGTCCTATATGCCCAAAGCACATCAGGTAGCTTATCTTTCCATCCTCTTCCTATCTCGTTCACTGTTTTCTGAAGGATGTTTTTAATTTGTTTGTTTGAAGTCTCGGCTTGTCCACTGGTTTGGGGGTGATAAGGAGTAGCTATGTTGTGCTTGGCTCCCAGTTCTCGCAGGAATGCTCTGAAAGTTTTGTCTATGAAGTGTGAGCCCCCGTCGCTTGTCACCATCCTTCAGAAAACAGTTTTTCTTGAGAAGATCACTTCATGAAACATCTTGAGACATAGTTTTGTCCAAAGCGAGGGAAGATCACTTCATGAAATATCTTTCTTGAATGTTTTGCATCCGCTGCTCGACAAGGTAGCGCTTTCACCCATTTTGAGACATAGTCAACTGCCACAAGGATGTACTCACAGTCTCCCGACTTTTGGAATGGTCCCATGAAGTCAATGCCCCAGACATCAAAGACTTCTATTTGGAGGTTGAAATGAAGGGGCATGGCGTTACGGGAGCTAATATTGCCTTGTAGCTGACATTGTCGACACCTTCGAATGAATTCTTTGGTGTCGTTATACATTGTTGGCCAATAGAATCCGCACTGCCAAATTTTGGCTTGCGTACGGAAAACTCCATAATGGCCCCCGTATGGTGCTGCATGACACCTCTCAATGATTTATGCACCCTCGGCCGTAGGCACGCATCTTCTTAACAGTCCATCGGCACAAACCTAGTATAGGTAGGGTTCATCCCATAAGTGGCGTCTACTTTCATATTATAGCTTCTTTCTGGATTCGCCTGGGGGTACATACCCTGAAACCATGTAGTTCACAATATTTGCATACCATGGGTTTGTGTCGGTGACCATGAGGAGCATGTTATCGCGTAAGAAGTCATTGATCTCCTGTTCCTGCATGTTAGTGACTTGCATACGTGAAAGATGGTCGGCAACAGTGTTTTCTACTCCTTTTTTATCTTTTATTTCAATATAAAATTCTTGTAATAACAAGATCCAGCGGATCAAACAAGGTTTAGCATCTTTCTTGGTGAGTAGATATTTTGAAGCAGCATGATCAGTATAAATAATTATCTTTGCTCCCACCAAGTAAGATCTAAATTTATCGATAGCAAAGGCTACCGCGAGGAGCTCCTTCTCGGTTGTGGCATAATTAAGCTGAGGTCCTGTTAGAGTCTTGCTAGCATAAGCGATCGCATGATGCTTCTTATCTTTGGTTTGGCCAAGGACCGTACCAACAGCATAGTCACTAGCATCACACATGATCTCAAAGGATAGCGTCCAATCCGGAGGTTGGATGATGGGCGTAGAGGTGAGTGCTTTCTTGATGGTTTCAAAAGCTTTCAAGCACTCATCTGTGAACTCAAAGAGTACGTCTTTTGCTAACAGGCTAGTCAAGGGTCTAGCGATTTGTGAGAAATCCTTGATAAAGCGTCTATAGAACCCTGCATGGCCTAGAAAGCTTCGGATTCCCTTGATGTTCACAGGGGGAGGTAGTTGTTCAATAACTTCTATTTTTGCCTTATCTACTTCTATCCCCCTTTCGGACACTAAATGTCCAAGAACAATGCCTTCACGGACCATGAAATGACACTTTTCCCAGTTAAGTACCAGGTCCTTTTCTTGGCATCTTTGCAAAACTTTGTCAAATTCTCGAGGCAATGATCAAAAGTTTTTCCATAGACTGAAAAATCATCCATGAAAACTTCCATGATCTCCTCAATCATTTCTGAGAAAATAAACATCATGCAGCACTGGAACAACGCGGGTGCATTGCAAAGTCCGAATGACATTCTCCTATATGCATACGTTCCATACGAGCATGTAAACGTTGTTTTGCTTTGGTCGTCGGGATGGATGGGGATTTGGTGATAGCCAGAATACCCATCGAGGAAACAAAAGAAAGAATGTTTTGCCAACCGCTCCAACATCTCATCGATGAAGGGCAGTGGGAAATGATTCTTTCATGTTGCCGCATTGAGTTTTCTATAATCAATGCACATCCTCCATCCCATGACGGTATGTTGTGGAATGAGCTCGTTTTTAGCGTTCTCAACTACCGTCAATCCTCCTTTCTTGGGAACCACTTGGACGGGACTAACCCAGTCACTGTGTGGTACGGGATAAATAATCCCGGCATGAGGAAGTTTGAGGACTTCCTTCTTCATGACTTCCCTCATCGCATTATTGAGCCTACGCTGTGGTTCGCGTGATGGTGTGCTCGCAGGGTCAATAGGGATACGATGGGTACAGAGCATTGGGCTAATCCCCTTGAGATCTCGCAATGAATACCCGAAGACCAATCTATGTTTTTCTAAAACGGCAATAAGTCTTTTTGTCTCCTCGTCTGAAAGTTTGTTACTAATAATGACAGGAGTGCTTTTGTTGCCATTTAGAAAGACATAACGTAATCCTTCCGGCAAGGTTTTTAGCTCAACGGGAGGTGGAGTCGGCACTTCCTCTTTAGGAAGGTCAAAAGTCTCCCGAGTGTCTTCCTCTTCTTCTATAAAGAAGTTAGCTCGAGCAAAAGGTAAGGAAAAATCATTTCTCCCCAGCTTAACATTCAATTCCCCTGTTCTTGTTGCATTGGAGAGAAATTTCTCCAGGGGATGCCCGATCAGCACGTTGAAGTCTACATCGTCAAAGATGTGAAAATCTAAGGTCAAGACTATGTCATCATGCTGAATATTAATGTTGTGAACCAACCCTTGTCCTAGCTGACAAGTACGCGAACTGTTTCTCATGGTCAGGGTTGTAGGAGCAAAATGTCTATCACTCAAATGAGTGCATGCAAAACTTGTAGACATTAGGTTTGCTCCTACCGTGGGGTTGTACAACATCTCCACCCAATCATCCTGGATTTTGCAACGGATGGTTCGCGAAGGGGAGCGAATCTGAATTACTTCAGATGAAGACTCCCTTTCGTTTGTCCATTCGTCACTCATGATAGCCGTCAACTCCCTAATGGATTCCTTTAAAGAATCGAGGCAAGGTTTTGAAGTGACAGGGACATGGGTGCTTTTTCTGTTTGCATACATCGAGACATTCCCGAAATCATCGAAGAAGTCGTCATGATAATACATCGAGGCAAGGTTTTTGAGTAGCATTAAGTGGAACAATCCAAGAAACAAGGTCACATGATCATATAAACATGATAATTAATATGGAATAAACATCAATAGAAACTTCAAATCAATATTCAATTATTATTATTCTGTAAGACGTCTAAGGCCGCTCGTGACCGTGAGCGCAGTTGATATATCAGTTTTACACTCTGCAGAGGTTGCACACTTTCACCATGAGTCGTGATTCCCATGTGTCGGGGTTTGCAAGGCCCACACTACACTGCCAAGGTGCATAACAGGGTCTCACTATGAAGTCTTTCAAAAGGCTCTCTAACAAGTTACTAATCAATCCGGGCGCAATGGCAAGGGGCGGTAGAGCCCTCCTTCCAAGTGGCACATACGCGCAGCAGTACACACAAAGACAGGAGCCGCAAAACAATCAGCTCGGCAAGGAACCTTTCAAGATTAATAGTATGATAGAAAGAACTTCCTACTTGACTAAAGTCAGAGCCATATGACCCTTATGGCTGCGCTGTAAGTCCCGATGTCATACTTACAGATAAGTCCTTAATTACTCCATATTGCTAAAAAGCATCTTTTAATCTTTATTTCATAACGAATTATTCAAGTTCATAAGATCATGACACCATCAAGCACTAGCATCACTACTCAAATACAATCTCATTGGTAACAAGGATCAAGTCATCAAAACTAGGAATAATCACTATGGTTGGCAAGGTAGACACATGCATCATGAATTTAATGATTAAGGTGAAGAGGCAACAAGGATGGTCCATGCTATACTTGTCTTGATCAAAGTAATCCTGAGAACTTGGATCCTCTACGAAGAACTCTTGATCACCAACGTAATGCTCACCGTCTGAACTCGATCATAACATCACCACACAAACATCCCAGCAATCATACACGAATTAAATAAGATCTAAATTAGAAACAATACACCAATAGTAGAAGAACAGATTGAAAAGTGTATAAAAATAATCTACGTGTTGCTACGATTCCAACGATATAAAGTTCACGCAAATCGGAGTTCAAACGGAGAAGTTATGAATTCAACAAGTTTTACTTTAATAAAATAATAGATTAAATCTAATCTTGAATTTTAAAAGTTGAAAACATATGTAAGAGTAGTATCATCAGATAGATTACGGAGTTACGAATCTAACGAGAGTTGAACGGATCAATTCGGATCTAAAACGAAGATTTTATAGCTAAAATAAACTCAGTGGCAAATCTGTGAATAAATAGAATTATTTTTGAAATAAAATAAATAAGAATTCAGAATTTCCATCCAGCCAGGGACTGCAGAGCATGACATCGAAAAGGTGGGGGTTCTTTCTGCAAAAACAGAGGGCGAAGGGGTATGCTCGCCTTAGGGTCGTTGGATTCAAAATCTATGGCTCAGATTAGAAAGCTGAGGGAGAGAGAGGCTCTGTTCGCCAGAAATGGCGCGGTGTTGCCTTGACAGCGAGCTCGCGGGTAGCTTAGGAGGGAGAAAAACGAGTAAAGAACGTCAGGCGAAGCGTCTTTACCTTGCTGCGAAGATTTGAGAGCAACCAATTTCGCTGGAGAAGCTGCCGGTGGTGGTCCTCCACGGCAATGGGCCGGTGAACACGGTCGGAGAAGGCCGAGCTCAGAGAAGGAGCAGTCCAGGGCTTCGGAAACTCAACATGGACTTCGGGGCGAGTCCAATTGAGGCGATGGAGCACCGAAGACGCAGAATTGACGGCGGCGGCGGAGCTCTTCGCGGCGGTTGCTAGGACTCGATTGGAGGCTGCTGCAGCGGTGTTAGGGATTAGTGGGAAGAAGGCGCAGGCTCGGGAGTCTTTATAGGGGCTTGGAGGAGGCGTATCAAGGACGGACTCGAGGATATGGCGGTGGCGCACAGCGGCGTGTCCGGCTTCGACACAAACAGAGGAGTCCGGCTCGAAGACGAGCGGGACGAAGGGGATGACCCTGTGCAGCAGGCCCCGTCTGTTGGTCGCAGAGGAAAATGGAGAACACGGAGGCGCACACGATGGTGGGCCGGTACAGTGGGCTGGCAGCGTGCTGTGCTGGAGGAAAGCAGCGAGAGTGAGAGAGGTTTTTCGCCAATTTAAAAATCATTTGATAAATAGGTTATCAACTTATACTTTTGAATATTTTGCTGACCACAAAATAATGCAAGCAATACAAATAAATATTGGACAGCATGAATGCAACACCACATGTCTTTAGATTATGGTTACTTTTAATTTTCAAAAAAATATTATTCTCTAAATTAAATGTCAAGCAAATATCAAAATAAATTCAATTTAATCCTATTTAATAAAATGCAAAATTTCGGGTGTTACAGCTAACTTCTAGCGTATGGATTTCTCTTAGCGGCCCGAACTCTTCACTTCTTAAAATATCTTTCTTATCATGATATTTTATGTTGCTTAGAATAATTTTTCTCATGATGAATGAGCACATGTCCGCAACTATGTTGTATAAAGTCTGCATGCTCATGTTCTTCACCTTGCCTATATTATATTTCTGCAAATCAAGTTAATTTATAAACACCATAAGTTTACACTTGTTAATACATTTGCAACTTTAAAGACAAAACTTCATACATGACTATTACTTACCTTATTTGTATCTATGTTCTTGATGTATCGTCTAGACTGTCTCGTAAACTTGTACATGTAGAATCCACAATGAACCGATCGGGTGATTGCTTGTGGCACTATATAACGGGCAAGTGGTTATTTAATTAGTTGCGACATCATCTTATGTGTTATACATGTATGATATGTACTGATAAACTAACATACCGGTTACTGGTAATTTATTGACAATGGACACCCTATTCGGTGCTCGTGCTTTCCGTCTTTTAGCTTATACCACCTATATGCCCTATAATCTTGATAGAATCACCAAGTTATTCTCCTTTGCAGGCATGTCTGCGAGAATACTCCAGAATGCATCGAAGCCACCATCGGACATATCTGACTTTTACCATCAATAATTTTAGCACTGACCGCAATGTCATGAAATCTTTCGTACAATCCTTACTCATCGTAAAAAAGCTCTTCTGTTGCCATCATCAAGTCCTTCATACCTTTTATGAAGAACAATGTTGGATCCATATGACTACGCAATATTGCATCTAAGAACTCTGCATCTTCCTCAGCACTAACATTTGGCATACCATCAGTGCTGGTGCCCTTATTTCCTCCAATGAAACCATGATAAGTAGCATTGGGCACAACATGCTCACTCTGAGAACATGGTTGTTGTCTCTCGTGTATGAACTCACATCCGTCATCAAGCATATTTGGACCATCGACATCGATGTTCGTAGGGTTTGCAGTTGTGTAAGCTGCAGAGCTACCCTCTCCATGCTTTGTCCAAATCCTCGGCAGACCAAATGAGAAATTATTACGTCACCAAATACGACAACAATCTTTTAGTCTATGCATTGACAATATATGTGCTGAGCATTTGACCTCCAAGCATGGATCTTAGCGGCATCAATAAACCTATGCAACTCAGGTATGTATGATGGATCAACTCTTCATAAATTATACATCCAGAATGTCCTCTCCATCTTTACCTGAAAAAATATAATAAATTTATTATAATCAATGCAAAATAAATATTAATGAATACACAACAAACACACCATTCATAACTAAGAAATATACAGTGGATACACTAAATTGAGAAGCAATCATGAAAAAGGAGAGAGGAGAGACATTATGTAACCATATGAAGCAACCTCATTTGAAGGAATCAAGTCAATAACCTAGCTTTGTACCTTTCTTAGCAACCTCCTTCCAAAAAATGAAGATCAAAATCTCTCCCCCTATATTAGGTGAAAATTGGACCTCCAAAGTCGCCAACAATGGAAGGTGACTGCGATACTGTTCTGTTCGGGCAGTGTCTGGGAGGAAGAAGGGGTATATATATAGAAGTCTTAACACAGGCGGTTATCTTAACAAACCGCTAGTGCAAAACAGTTTGCACAGGCAGTTGACTTAAGGAAACCGCCAGTATAAAAGGATGATTTACACTAGTGGTTCATTTAAGCCAACTGCCAGTGTTAATCCTATTAACACTAGCGGTTGGCTTAAGTGAACCACCGGTGTAAATAAAGCATCTATATTGTAGAAAACCGCCTGTGCAAACTGTTTTACACTGGCGGTTGATAAATCAGACCCACCGCTTTATTTTTTCTCGTGGTCTTCTATAGTAACCGCCTGTGGAAAAAACCTAGGCGCCAAGAGAAATCGTTTGTGTACTAGTGGGACAAGGTTTGGGTCAAACATTAGAAATATAAGTCATGAGTACTTTTAGGTTGTTGAGCTTGGAAACATGAAAACCATATTAATAGATTTGTCTTGGCATATATCACTTTTGGATAAATTCTTTTATAGAAATACAAAGTCAAAAGTAGGCTTTGGAGATCGTGTCGTTATGTAAAACGACATCTTTTACCAAGCTGGAGGAAGTATTGGTGAAAAATGACGGACCCGACCAATCCGGGTGGTCTAAAATTTCTCTAATATCTCTAATATCCCCTAACAATCAAGTGGGAGTGGTATGGATGGTTATACTAGAGAAGAAGCTAACAAACTAACACATAATTTGTTGATCAAACTGACTACACGGAGGTAGGCTGATGATAGGTGAAGCTAATGGAGGCATCCTGTGGGGGTATAAACCCGTATATCCGCATGGCTATACATGGACCAAGTCATCCGATCAGGCCCGGACTGTCAAGGACGCGTCGTCTACACGTTCTCCAGAAGATTACGTATATCCGCCGGTATGCAGACTTGGCGGTTAAGAAATAGCTTTCGTAGTATCTAGCCAATTAGTTTCCTTGTTCGGCTAGGATTGTAATCTGTTATATATGGCAAATCGACTTATAACCCTGCCCCCCGGACTATATAAGGCGAGCAGGGGATCCCCTCAAAACAACTCATCTGCAAGCAATACAATACAGCAACACACAGCACGTAGGGTATTATGCCTCGCGGCGGCCTGAACCTATATAAACCTCGTGTCTCGCGCTTATAGCGTAACTCTTGCTCGTCTCAGGCGCACCCTCACCGATCAATCTACTACCTCGGGTATACCCATCGGTAGACCGCCGACGATATCTCGTCGACAGTTGGCGCGTCAGGTAGGAGGTGTGATCCCTGATTTCATGGCGAACAAGATGGTGATTTTTTCAAGCTCCATCGAGCTCCCAATGCCGGGCCAGATCTTCACGGTGGGATCCATCACCTGGGTCATCGGTCCCGACGGTGAAGGAAAGATCCTGGATACGGCTCAGATCGTATCTACTTCGACTTCTCCAACGACCTCCGCGCCAGCAAGAAAGCTGCCACGCTATGTCCGGAAGACCATCTACAACGACGACCTGATCAAATCCATAGATCGGGTCTCCCAAGGCTTGTCCGAAAGTCTCCAGATCATGGAATCGACCGCAGGTCGCCTTCAGCGCCCATCAACGGCGCAACAACCTTCTCCGCCCCGGCAGGATATGACCTTGGCCATCACCGTCACTCCTCAGGGACGCGTCATCGAACTACGAGCCCGAGCAGTTACGGTTCCGAGAGCCTCCGACCACGATCTCCCCAAGGGCTATATGCCATTCGGTCTGCGGAACACAGCCTCTAGTTTCGCACATATACTGCGCCACCCCGACCACGCCTCCTCCGATCACGTCGGCACCAACTCTGCCTTCGTCATCGCCGACGATGACTCCTCCGACCACAACGATGCAGAAGACGGCGGTCTAGCAGATCTGTCTCCTCCCACTGGTCGATATATCGGCGGGCCCATCCTCTTCATTAGTGACGATAGCGCTACAGACCCAAATCAGAACGAAGAAGCTCGAACAGCTCGCGAGGGGAGAAACGCCGACCGAAGACGGCGCCGGAGCAGCGAGTTGAGGCAAGGAAGAGCACCGTGCGGAACCTAGAGCCAGAATTCCATCTGGTTGGAAAACACTAGGTCTACAAGACTCTAAGTGTGAACGTCATCGTTGCAATAGCAGAGGCCAAAAGACTGGCCCCAACTCCAGAAGTTGAGCACCTTACGGCATACCTCCAGGCTGCCCAAGTCCAAATTAATGAAGAATGCCATCTACCACCACCGTCGCATTCCACTGCGTTGGCCACCGAGATTATTCATGAAGATGGCGGCCACTCCCGTGGCGGCCGGAGACGTCATCGCCAAGATGGAGACCAGGAGGTGAATCAGTCCAACCTCCGTGAGAAGCTGAAGACCAGAGATCTCTAGGGACGCATCGAAAATTGGAAGGAAGCCAGGCACTCAGTAGAAACTGAGCGCCGCAAGGAGTATGATGAAATGCACAGCCCTCCAGTCAACGACAAGAACGCCCCCAGACTTCCGTTCACAGCAGAACTCCAGGCAGTGCGCTGGCCACCGAACTTCAAGGTCGTCGGCATCGAGACCTATGATGGCACCGCCGACCCCACCAGTGGCTTACCGTTTATGAGATTGCAGTCAAAGCTGCTGGAGGAAACTCAGACGTCATGGCAAATTACTTGTCTGTTATGCTCAACACATCCGCCAACAATTGGTTGCTGAGTCTGAAGCCGAACTCCATCGACACTTGGGACCAGCTGAGGGAGCAGTTCATCAGCAACTACAGCGCCACCTGCAAGCAGCCAGGCATGAAGTTTGATCTTGAGAAGCTTCAGCAGGCATCACAAGAGTCTCTGTGGGATTATATTTGGCACTTCTCGGAGACCAGAAATAAAATCCCAGGAGTTACGGATGTTGAAGCCATCTCCGCCTTCATACGTGGCCTCCGACCTGATGAAGAACTTCAGAGGAAGCTAGACCAAGCTCCATCGCCGAGATGCTGCGCGTCGCCAACAAGTACGCCGAAGGGAACGAGGCGGCCCACCACTCCATCCATAGCCGCCTCCGCTTCCTCGACCGGTCATGCCACGAGGACGCCGACCGCCGATCTGATCGGTGCCATGATGACCGAGGAGCCCGGCGGGACTACCGCCGCGGTGAACGCGACCACCACGACCAGCACCGCTCCGATCAGCATCGCCACGACGAGCCAGAAGGCTCCAGGGCTGGAGAAAGGCATCGCCATTACCAGGTCTACAACACCCGACCAGCCCCGAAGCGCAAGTACGAAGAGGCCTATGATAAGCTCCTCGACAGCCAATGCCCCATCCACAAGTTCCACAACCATACCATGAGAAACTGCTATGGCTTCTCCAGGGCTTTCAAAGAGGAAGAGAAGAAGAAGGCTTGCATAGAGTCCGACAAAGTCAAGTTCAATAGCAATGACGACCCGCCCCCAGGCTACACTAAAGCTCACCGGACGATCTCCACAATCATTGGCGGCCGCATAGCCATGGAGTCAAAGAGGGAGCAGAAGCTCGTCGCTAGACGCATCAATTCCGTCGCCAACTACGATGCCACCGTCGCCGACCCGAAATTCCCTCCTTGGTCGCACAAGGCCATCACCTTCGGCAGGGATGACCAATGGACGGAGATCCCGTACTTGGGTCACTTCCCGCTGATCCTTGACCCGGTGATACGCAAGACCCGATTCCGTAAGGTCCTGATCAACGGTGGCAGCGGCCTCAACATCCTGTTCTCCAGAGCCACCAAGGAGCTCGGACTCTGATCTAAAGATCTGGAGCCGACCACGGCTCCGTTCTGGGGGGTCGTTCCATGGCAGTCCTCCTACCCCCTGGGACAGATCAACCTGCCGGTCCAGTTCGGGACCCCACAATGCTTTCGCACTGAGCACATCGACTTCATGGTGGCCAACTTCGACACCGCGTACCACACCATCCTCGGTCGACTAGCTCTGGCCAAGTTCGGGGCCATCCCCAACTACACCTACCTCGTCATGAAGATGCCAACGGAGACTGGCTTCCTCACGGTACACTCCAACCTCCAGACCGCATATGACTGCGGGAAGGAGGCCATCGCCATGGCTGAAGCCACCTACGTCTCCATCCTGATGAACACGTGCGCAGTAGACGCACAGAAGCTGGCGCCCGAAGAACAAGTCATCTCGGAGAAGACTCCACCCAGAGTGGCAACCAAGAACAAGGAGACAAAGGACATGGTCCTCGTCCCCGGTGACCCGAGTAAAACTACTCGCATCAGGACGGATCTCGACCCCAAATAGGAAGACGTGCTCGTTAGCTTCCTCAGGAAGCACGTCGGCATTTTCGCATGAAAACCTGCGAACATGCCCGGCGTACCCAGGAAGCTGATCGAGCACTCCTTGAATGTCTCGAAGACCGCCAAGCCCGTCAAGCAGAATCTCCGGTGATTCTCTCCAGACAAGAAGGCTATTAGGGTAGAAATAGCTCGGCTCCTAGCTGCCGGCTTTATCAAAGAGGTGTATCATCCCGATTGGTTAGCCAATCCGGTTCTTGTGAGAAAAAAGAATAATGAATGGAGAATATGCGTTGATTACACTGATCTCAACAAACACTGCCCTAAAGACCCCTTCGGTCTCCCTAGCATCGATGAAGTCATCGACTCCACCACCGGCTGTGAGCTGCTTAGCTTCCTCGACTGCTACTCTGGCTACCACCAGATCACCTTGAATGAAGAAGACCAAGAGAAAACCTTCTTCATCACCCCCTTTGGGGCCTATTGCTACAATAGTATGTCCTTCGGCCTGAAGAACGCCAGTGCAACATACCAGCGGGCCATCCAGGCATGCCTCAAGGACCTCATTCCCGACATCGCCGTAGCTTATGTCGATGACGTTGTCATAAAAACATAAAAGGCTGAAGACCTCATCTCCAATCTCAAAGCAGTCTTAGAGAAGTTGGATGCTTTTCAATGGAAATTGAATCCCTCCAAGTGCATCTTCGGCGTTCTGTCGGGCAACCTGCTCGGCAACATCGTCAGCAAATGAGGCATCCTCCCTAATCCAGAGAATACCGATGCTGTCATGCGAATGAAGCCACCCACCAGCGTCAAGGACGTCCAGAAACTCACAGGGTGCATGGCCGCCCTGAGTCGATTCATCTCTAGGTTAGGGGAAAAAGGGTTCCCCTTCTTCAAACTGCTCAAGGCCGGCAAGAAATTTGTCTGGTCGGAAGAGGCCAACAAAGCTTTCAAAGAGCTAAAGCAGTTCTTGGTGCATCCTCCCCTCCTCACAGCACCAGTGAAGGCTCAAACCTTGCTACTCTACATCGCCGCGACCAGCAAGGTCGTCAGCATGGACATTGTGGTCGAGCACGAAGAAGATGGTCATGCGTATTCAGTCCAGTGCCCAGTCTACTTCATTAGCGAAGTTCTGAACGAGTCCAAGATCCGCTATCCGACGGTGTAGAAGATGATTTACGCCATCCTCATTACCTCCCGCAAGCTCCACCACTATTTTGAAGTGCACCCAATAGCGGTTGTCTCCCAGTATCCCCTTGGCAACATCCTCCATAACAAAGATGCCAACGGTAGGATCATGAAGTGGGAGGTGGAATTGGGAACCTACTCCCTTGACTTTCGTAGCTGAACAACCATCGAGTCACAAGTGTTGGCTGATTTTATCACCAAGTGGACAGAGATGCAGGAGTCAACACCTCCGGAGCAGGAGGAGCACTGGACGATGTACTTCGACGGATCCCTCAGCATCGGAGGGGCAGGCGCCAGCGTACTCCTCATTTCGCCCTCCGGCGAGCGCCTGCGCCATGTGCTAAGAGTTTATTTCAAAGCCTCGAACAACGCTGTCGAATACGAAGCCGCCTTACATGGTCTACAAATCACCTCCGAGCTGGGCATCAGGCGGCTCATGGTGTTCGGGGACTCCGCCCTAGTGATCAACCAAGTGAGTAAAGAATGGGACTGCAAGAGTGAGAAGATGGACTCCTACGTCGCCGTAATCAGAAAGCTTGAAGGAAAATTCTTGGGCATCGAGTTTCACCATGTCGTCCGAGCTGAAAACCAGGAAGCCGATGAACTGTCCAAACTCGGCTCATCACGGGGCGATATTCCCCCTGGTGTCTTCGTCCAAGACCTAGTCAATCCCTCCATCCAGACTGAACAGAGACAGAGGTCTCCTCCTTTGATCAGATGGCCGCATGCATCTCCAACACTGAAGAAGATTGGCGAGCCCCCTTCATCGCCTACTTGCTCAAAAACAAGATTCCTAACAAAAAGATTGAAGCCGAATGCCTCATACGCCGTTCCAAGCACTATGTCTTGGTCGACGACAAGCTCATGCGTAAAAATGCCAAAAGCGAAGTGCTTCAGAAGTGCGTAACACAAGAAGAAGGTGTCAAGATACTCCACGAGATACATGCAGGCATGTGTGGTAACCACGCGGCCTCACGAACACTGGTCGGCAAGGCTTTCTAAGCAGGATTTTATTGGCCCACCGCCGTCCAGGACGCCGAGAAAATCGTGCGGCACTGTGAAATGCCAGTTCTTCACCAAGCAGATACATGTCGCAGCACAAGAGCTGTAGACCATCCCCGTATCCTGGCCTTTCACCACATGGGGACTCGACATGATAGGCCCCTTCAAGGCGGCCAAAGGAGGATACCGTTGCATATATGTCGCCATTGACAAATTCTCCAAATGGATTGAGTACAAGCCACTGGTGAAAGCAACGGCATCCAAAGCTGCGGAGTTCTTCAATGACATCTCTCATTGTTTCTGTCTGCCGAACAGCATCATCACTGACCTCGGCACCACCTTCACCGGAAATGACTTCTGAGATTTCTATGACGAAAGGTGCATTGTGGTGAAATACGTCTCGGTCGCTCACCCTCGAGCTAACGGTCAGGTGGAAAGAGCAAACGGAATGCTGCTCGACGCCCTTAAGAAGCGCCTACACGAAGTTGTCGAAAGAAGCCCAGGAAACTGGATCCTCGAGCTACTGGCAGTAATCTAGGGACTACGAACCCAGCCCAGCCGAAACACCGGCGTTTCTCCTTACTTCATGGTCTACGGGTCCGAAGTGGTGCTCCCGGCAGACGTTACGTTCCGGGCACCCCGAATCAAAAACTACAATGAAGAAATATCCAACGACACCCGAGCCAAAGACGTCGATAGGCTCGAAGAAGAACGCCTGGTCTCCTGCATACGCACGGCGAAGTACCTTGAGGGGCTACGGCGATACTACAACCGCAACGTCAACAGCAGATTCTTCGTGATCGGTGACCTCATCCTTCGCCGCAAGCAGAGTAAGGAGGGCATGCACAAGCTTTCTTCTCCTTGGGAAGAGCCATATATGGTCAAGGCCGTAACTCGGCCAGGCTCATATAGACTCTGCGACCTCGACGGCGTCGACATCCCGAACTCCTGGAACATCGAACACCTCCGTCGCTTCTATCCTTGATGGCATGTCAAGGCAGATAAGTGTATTCACGTTTTATTACTTCAATAAAAGTTACATTGCTTCTTTACGCATATGTGTCGGCATTTGCAGATTAGCCATCGCTAACATTCGTCGTCAGCGCGTAAGCCCCGCACCTGCTCGGGCAGCCTAACTTCATCGCCGCATAAGCCCCGCAACTGATCGGGCAACACAACTTCGTAACTGCGTAAACCCCGCACCTGCTCGGGCAGCACGACTGCGCCAATGCGTAAGCCCCACACCTGCTCGGGCAGCACGATTTCGTCAAATGTGTAAGCCCCGCACCTGTTCGGGCAGCCTAACTACATCGACGCATAAGCCCTGCATTTGGTAGGCCGCCTAATATCACCGCTTCACCGACTGCCCCGATAAATTTGGGAAGCCATCGCCCATGATAAGCGTAAGCCCTGCCAGGCGCAGGCAGCTTTGCCACCACGTAAGCCCCAGGGATGCCTGGGCCGTTAATCTTCGCTATTACGTAAGCTCTGGTGACGCTTGGGCAGTTTTAGCAGCGTCTCCACAAGCCCCGTCGAAAGGAACGGGCACCGGTCGTTGATCCCTTCAAAGAGCTACACACTTTAGCTACTCGCCGATCAACCCGAAAAGTCTCGACCACGACCGAGCGCTCCACGTCACATGTGATCACCTACGGCGCTCCGAAAACTTGGCGTCCATATTAAGAATAAAACAAATTTACATGAACCTCACCCAAACAGTTTCACTTACTATGATTAACAAGTGTTTACTGCACAAGCAATCTACATTCTTTCATAGGTGTTTTTCAAATGTTCTCCGTTAGGAATAGCCGCATGTCCGCCGCCAGAAGCTCCGCTGCAAACCTCGCCTCTTCTTCCAGATGATCCTCCCGCTGCTCGGTGGTCCCGCGGGCATAACCCTCCTTCACCCTGTCATTACTCATGCCAGGGTAATGGGAGCGCATCACGCCGAGCACGTGAGCCACCACGTTCTCAGCCACGTCTGTACAGAAGGTCTTGAACTTCCGCAGCGCTTCACGGCTGAGCCGGACAATTTCAAACGGCTCCGGCGCTCTCTCCCCAAAAGCCCCAGCAGGTGGATTGGCAGGCCTGTACTCGATGATGTCAAGAACGGGTTTAATTCCTTCCATCATAGCATCATAACAGCCCTCGGCGGCTTCCAGACGCTGCGACAGGTCATTCATCTGCGCTCGAGTTCTCTACTCAATATCTGTTCATGATAAAAAGCAAAGATTAGAGGTCTCGACAAGAAGCAACGAAGCATCCTACAGGTGGAAGAAACTCACCCAAGCGGGTCTCTTCGTTCCTCCGAGCAGCTTCTCGCGGCATCGACACTTCATTCTCCAGCTCCTTAACTGTGCCAAGGAAGACGACGAATCAGCATCCCTTAGCATAGTTAACTAGAAAGAGTTGGAAATTTGAAGACGCACATACCTCGGCTCACGGCACCATCAAACAAATCCTTCAGATCTGCATGAAAAATTTTTGAAATTAAGAAGTGAGAAAGAGCTGTGATAAAATAACTGACACCACAAAGGCCTCCATACCTCTCTTGTCCTGCAACAGTTTCTGCTCAGATTCCATCAGATCGCTGTAGTGCAATTGCAGTGTATCACGCTGCTCGCGGAGATCGTCCATGGCTTTCTCAAGACGCACAGTCTCCTTCTCCAACCTCGTGTTCTCCACGGCAAGTCCAGCAGTGCGCTAAAGAGACTTCCGGCGATCTTCAGCCGTATCATGTATGGCCTGATCGACAATGATAGAACATGACAAACAGGAAGAAGAAAAACCCCAAGCAAACTCAAGAATGGCGCTGCTACATGAACTCGTGAAGACAGTTGCCCCAGTTGACGGAGGACCTTCCTCAGGTCGGTGTGGGTGTCTGCTATATCAGTCTTCAGAGCCTCAAGCTCATTGTCCGCCGCTTCCTCCTCCACAACAACGACATACTTGTCGCCGACCCGCCTCAAGGTTTGGAGTATCAACGGCGGAACCTCTCTAGCCGCTTCACGGGTGATCTCCTCCACATCACGCTCGGGCGGGGGAGCGCTGGTTGATGGCTGCTCGGGGGTCTCTTGGCTTGATCCTGGCACCCCTCCAAAAGAGGAAGCGCCCGTTCCCGCATCTGCCTCCTGATCACGATCGGTGGGCAGCACCGACCCGTGGGAGTTATGCTCTGACTGGTGACTCCTCTCGGCGTCTTCTGACTGGCGTCCTGCATCTCGAGCTGAGGGCGGGGACAGTGGTGGCGGGGTCACCTCACGTAGCTACTCAGGTGGTGGCGGCTGCTCCTGCGAGCCAAAATCCGGCTGCCAATCTGGCAGATTCTTCGGTGACTCATGGTCAGAAGGCCAACCGGCAGCAACATCCCCTTCACCTCCGTCCCTCGCCGACGCAACACCACCAGCTTCTCCACTTGCCATCCCCTCGACGTCTTCAGCAGAAGGGTCCCTGGATAATAATGCGGACTCCATGACCAAATATAACAGAACATACTGTTCAGCAAAAAGCAGCAACAAGAAGATACAGATACTCACAACTCCGAATGGCGACGTTTCCGTGCGAAGCGACTCTTCCAACCAGAAGTCCCCTCATCATTACCAAGTTTTTTGGTCAGAGGGACTCCCCTTTCTGACTTTTTGGCGCTAGCTCTTCATCGTCCCTCGAGCTCGGGATCACCGCTTGGTTATGGGTCTGCTCATCGGATATCTTCACTAGCTTCTCAGGCTTCCGAGCTACGCCACTTGATGATCCAGCTTTTTTAGATACAGCCTGCTTACCGTGAGCCACTCATTGAGAAAGGGTCTCTTGATCCTCTTCCTCATCATCAGCGCCGGCTTCGTCGTTAGAGGGCTCTGCGAAATCGTCATCTTCGCTACTGGGCTGGTAGTGGTGTCGGGGGTCAACTCCTTCGGGCCACTCTGTAGTGGGCACCTCCGAAAAATATACCTTCCGGTCCTGGCCACGAATCTTCCACAAATCAAATAAGAGACAAGGGATCAACGTTCGAAACAGAATACACAAAAAAGGAAATTCCATAGCAGCATACCTCAGGCGGGGGTTCCCAATGTGCATAGCCTTCTGTTCTTCTCGGTTGTCAATGTGTTCGGCTATCAAAAAGTTCTTTCAGCCTCGCCGTCGCTTTAGAGCCCGACATGTGATCGGCCACTTCTCTGGTCAGGTCTATTTCACCAATCCACTCATAAGCAGGGTAAACCCTGTCCTTGCAAGGCTGTACCAGGTGCTTCACGAAATTGGCGGCTACTCCAACCCCGTTCAGATTAAAGCCCTTTGGAATCTCCAACAACTCGTTTATCTCGACCAATGTGGGTCTGTCTGACCAGCTCGACTTCCTTTCAGGTATCTGATCGACGGCACACGGAATAGGAGGGTCTTGATTCGGCAGATAGAACCACCTCTTATTCTAATCACGAAGGCGTGTATTGAGAGGAATTGAAAGATAATGGGTGGACATCCCATCCCTTAGCTTCAGATATACTCCCCCGGCGATCCGAGAACCCCCACCGCTAGATTTCACAAGCATGAATAGGTGGCGGAAGAGATTGAAGTGGGGAAGGATACCGATAAAGGCTTCGCAGAGATGGATGAAAATGGAGACATGGAAGATGGAATTGGGATGCAAGTGGCATAATGAAATATCATAATAATCAAGAAGCATGCGAAGAAAGGGATGGCAAGGAACGCCAAACCTGCGGAGGAAGTAGTCGGCGAAGACAGTCATCTCGCCGGTGTTTGGGCATGGGGTACGGTTCACCTCCTGAAGGCCTCCATCCAGCGGTGGCATGATTCGGCAAGAGCCCTTTCGCCACCAACTTCAAAATGGTCTTCTCTGTCATTGTGGAAGGTTGCCGTTCATTGTCAAGGCGAAACTCCCCAAGCTGCGGCTCCTTCGTCTTCTTCGGGGGCACTCGCGCACTCTTCCTTGGCGCCATTTCCTCAAAATTGCTTGCGGATTCAGTTGACGGGAGAATGAATCGGATGGATTTGAGTGGAGTTGGATCTTGGTTCAGTAGATTGGAAACACTAGATTGCGGTGGCTAGGGCAAGTAGAAGTAGTTTTTGCTCAAAGGGGTACTACGCGTCGTGCAGGGGAAGAAGGCGAACTGTTTCCAGGTGCATTATATAGTAAAGCGCGTCAGTTCGTATGCTTGGAGACTCCATCAGCGTTTTGGAGCACCGGATGTGCTCGGGGGTTTTGTTGCTTCGTCAACATTACCGAGCACAGGAGGTGCTCGGGGACTTCGTCATCGCCACGTCAGCGCTTCCGAGCACTGAACTATGCGAAGGCTTCGTCGCTTCGTCAACATTACCGAGCACAGGAGGTGCTCGGGGACTTCATCATCGCCACATCAGCGCTTCCGAGCACTGAATGGCTCGGCGGCTTCATCGCTTCACCAACATTTTCGAGCATAGGAGGTGCTCGGGGACTTTGTCATCACTTTCGTCAGCATTTCCAAGCACTGATGTGCTCGGGGACTTCATCGTCGCCTCGTTAGTTTCTCCGAGCACTGGATGTGCTCGGGGACTTCGTCATCATTTTCGAGCACTGGCTGTGCTCGGGGACCTCGTCGTTTTGTCAGCACTCCCAATCATTTATTATGTGCGGAGACTTCGTCGACACTTCACATGATCACCAAGAATAATGACTTTGACCCTGACACCACGTGCCTGCGTCACCCACTATCAGGCTCGGGGACTAAGTGGATACACTTCACCTAACGGTGAAGGTATTGTTTCCGAAGAACCAAAAGTGGATACACTTCACCAAAGAGAAGGCTCTTTTCAAATTTTTTCTGAGCTCCTTACATCTATCTGGTCAAGCAAATCTGAAGATCTTCACCTCCCGATGAATGCAAGGTGCTTGGGAACTAACTGTGGGGGTATAAACCCGCATGGCTATACATGGGCCAAGTCATCCGATCAGGCCTAGACTGTCAAGGATGCGTCGTCTATATGTTCTCTAGAAGATTACATATATCCGCCGGTATGAAGACTTGGCGGTTAAAAAATAAGTTTCCTAGTATCTAGCCGATTAGTTTCCTTATTCGGCTAGGATTGTAATCTGTTATATATGGCAAACCGACTTGTAACCCTGCCCCCCGGACTATATAAGGCAGGCAGGGGATCCCCTCAAAACAACTCATCTACTAGCAATACAATACAGCAACACACAGGACATAGGGTATTACGCCTCGCGGTGGCCTGAACCTGTATAAACCTCGTGTCTCGCGCTTACAGCGCAACTCTTTCTCGTCTCAGGCGCACCCTCACCGATCAATCTACTACCTCGGGTATACCCCTCAGTAGACCACCGACGATATCTCGTCGACACATCCCCAACTATGCCGGTGATAACGAGCTGACAATAAAACCCATAGACATGCAACCAGGTAATAACTTGTGAAGGCATCCTCTAAGCAAGCGTGCTCGACCCAGCTGCACGGCCGAACTAGAGGTTGGTGGTCAGTGCTAATGTTGGAGAAGTGCATATGGGGTCAATAGGCGGTGGGTCTTTCAGCCACGATCAGTGATCAAGCAAACCAAAAAAGATATATGCACTAATAGATTAAAACAGATGGCCACAGAGGATGACGAGGCATCCAACTAGAGGCGTGCTCCAATGACCACCATGGCATGGCCCAGCATCAGGCTCCACCACTCATCTCATATGGCTTGCGCAGGTCGGCAAGGAGCTCCTAGCATGGAGCAGTGGCGGGGCGAGACCAAATTTGTTTGCCAAGACACCTGGCAGAGGCAAGGCAGGTCAGCGCATGTTGATGGCAGTTGAGGAAGGTGTCAATGCACATGGTTTAGAGGCATGCCTACCACCACAGTGGCATGAGGATGATGCTCGATCCAGTAATGTAAATCCTGATGGAGGAGGTTGGCAATGCAAGGAAGTAGTGGGAACACATGGTGGAGATGTGCTCATATCAATGTGTGACAAATGATTGACACAAGTGTGAGAGATTTGAGGCCTTCTTGATTGAGTCATATTTCATGTGTGCTTGATTATGCTAATGGCTTACCAAAGGTGTCATGTTGATTTGTATCATGTGTGTTGTGCAATATCTCTCTTGGCTTATGAATGTTTAGGTGTTGGATGCACTAAGATGGTCGATGGCAATGGAGGACAATGAGTCGTGAAGGGCAGACAAGAAGGGTTGGACTGAGGGACAAAGGATAGAGAACTGACTGTGTGTGGCTCACACTAGGCACATGAAGAGCAAGAGTACATGGGTGATGTAGACAACATTGATCAAGTTAAGGAGGAGGAAGATGGAGTTGTGTCACTTGGCGGACACCGAACATGGATGGGCACATGTAGAGCAAGAGTACTTGGATAATAGAGAGAACATTGACCAAGTCAGGGTGGAGGACGATGGAGTCGTGGCACTTCGCAGACACTGAACATGGATGGACGGTTTGGTGGTTTGGGCCTCACAACCATTTGTGTTGGGTTTTACTAGTTTGGGCTTCAAAACCGGGAAGTGGTGACTCGGTGAACAAGTGATAGAATCTTAGAGCTTGCACCAAGGCGTATAAGAGCCGAGAAGGCACCAAAACTATTGGGTCATTGAAAAAACTTGATGCGTTTACCCCTTGGGGTATTTGGGCTATGTACTTATGTAAATGCAACCTGTAAAATTGACAAGTGCCTATTGCAAGTTCTAGTTTAGTTTTGGACAATTGGTGAAACAATGGTATTAACCTTGTGATCTAAGTGATGCATGAGATAGGTTGGTACACTCCAAGTGGTGGAGCTAGATGGCATCCATAGAGATGGTGTTAGACCACAAGTGATTGTTGATCAAGTGCTCCAAATTCAAAAAGAAGAATGAGAAAAACAAAAGAGCTCAAGGCAAAGGTATAAGACCAAAGGAACATTTTGTTTAGTGATCAAGACACTATTTTTTCTCGAATACGCATGAGAGCTGCGTATCATTGTATTATAGAGGAAAAAGAGGCCCGAGTACAATACCAACTCATACCGGAGCCATACATAAGAAGGGTGTGACACTTACAACATTATCACCTATGAGACATCTGACGACCGAGTGATCAAGACACTATAGAGAGCATGATCACATTTAGTATAGATTGATCAAGATACTATAGAGAGCGTGATCACATTTAGTATAGATAGTCGTAGTGTTAAGAGAGGTGATCTCATGGTTAGTACAGCTATCAAAGTGCCACTAGGTGATTGACTCCATGCATTTGCCTTAGGACCTAGTGAGTGCAAACATATCCCTTGAAAATGCTTTGAAAAATGCTACACAAGTACCAAAGTGATAGACTTGCAATGGTGTGGGCACATGGAAGTAAGGAATGAAGAATTAGAAATGAAGGAGGAGATCTGCCTTTATTGGATGCTAAGGACACACAGACACCAGATGCTGGCTCGACACATCTAGTGGCACACACTAGGGCGAAGAGGATTCACAAAAGTATTGGACTCTATGAACAATGTCATAGGCGTGTCCGGTTGATGGCTCGGTGGTTGACTTAGTGGAGGAACTAGATGCTGGCGTGTTCGATGCAAAACACAGGACACGTCTGGTAAAGAATTCCCCTCTATGGTGCTCTTTGGTCGGTGACCGGACTCTAGTGAGAGGTGTGTTTGGTCCATACATTAGACTCTGGTCATCAGCGCACGAAGGGCGTCAATAGTTATTTCAAATGGTCGACTGATAGTGGAACGACACATGGCTTTTGGCATGTGCTTCTAGTTAGTGCGCAGAAGCTAAGTAGAGAGGCCAACGACTATTTGAGCCTTGGGAGCTCTATAAAAAGGACTTGTCCAGTTGTTGCTCACACTCTTGGTTCCTCAACTGATTGATTGATCTCATGAGCATACTCCAATCTCTCTCACTCATCTAGTTCATGTGTTGACCTTTCGGAGTGCTCCAAGTGCATTTGTGTTGAGTTTAAGCATCTAGTGGCACTTGTGATTGTGTTGGTTATGAGAATGCTTGTTACTCTTGCCACCTAGATGGCTTGGAGTAGTGGAGGAGTTTGGCGGATGAGGAGATTGTCTCCGACCACATTGTGGTGGCTTATTCCCTCGTGGAGCACCAAAAGGTCAATCTAGTTGATTGCTCGTTACGTTCAGTGCTCTCTCTTGTATTGGTTCTTACGACACACTCTGTGGGTTTGGCATGTGATGCCAGTTAGCACGTGCACCACCAAGTGAATAGCCATCACAACGGGGACTACCTTGCCGGCAAGCATAGGGGAGAAAGATAAATGGACTTGGTCCACCACAAACCGTGTCATCGGTCTACTGAGCCAGCAACGTGCGACCACCGTGGACCGTGCCCATGCTCATGAGCCCCGCTGCGGACCGAAGGCCACCACGTGGCATAACCTGAAGACGACACGTGTCGGGGGCAGTGACGTCATACTGACATCAGTCGAACCCACCGAACCAGTACCACCGTTGACCAAGTCAATGCTAACATCAGCAATGACGTCATGCTAATGTCAGCAGCCATATCAACAACACCCTGCCACAGCAACCCGCCACGTGGACCAATCCCACGCTGCCACGTGTCACTCCCTGGATGATTGGCCATTTTTTTCTTTTTCAAAAATGAGATAAACTTCGGAAATTCATAACTAATTCATACGATGTCCAAAAATTTCGCACCACATACCAAAATTCTCAGAAAAATAAGCTCTACGGACTGAGCCTATGTTTGAGTGCAATTGGCTCTTCTATTTTTACTGGATTTTTTGGAATAATCTATAGGAGTCGCTAACGCGACTATTTTAATTTCGTTTTAGAGCCAGAGGAGGACCAGCCTGAAGGGGGAGACCACGAGTATCTAGAGGAACTTGGAGACGACTTCAAAGGTGTCACGTCCCATCATTTCCAATAGCTCCTATTACGCATTGCAAATATCGTAAACTGCTATTGCTTTATGATTACATACTATTGCCGCATAGGATGCATGTTAGAATTATTGATTACCTTTACCTTGTTGAAACTCTCACCTTGCTACCCGCTGTAGGATAGATGCTCACTGTTATATTCCTCTTCCACTACTTCGCTATTATTATGATATGCTATACGGTGGAATTAGGATCGGTTTATTTGAACATGGACTAAACCACTGGACTTAACCACTGGGATAGCGTGCTGTGTGCGTCTTGGGTGCGTGGTGAGGGTTAAGTCGACCAAGTGGGATATGTGATGAGCTGTGCAAGCAAGTCTTGTCGGGGGTGCAACCTGAGCACTCCCACGAGAGATATCTGTGGCGGGTAAAGGTGTACGAGGTGGTTTCGGGACGGACAGCCTGTGTGGTTCAAACCCCATGAATGGAGGTGCTGCGATGGCATGGGGGAGAGTATCCCATAAGTGGAGATGCCTGCTTGGTCAAAACCTAGGATCTGACTAGTGACCGGAAACATCTGGATTCCCTTGCTACTCACTCGCTCTTGAATGGGAGGGAGACGGCTGGACTACTTGGTAGGGCGGTGCCACTACTGCTAGGTTGAGAGGTGATAACGGTGGGCGGCGACAGATGTTGAATTCCCGTACCATTCTAGATGCGCAGTACCACTGATTGGGCCTGATACTGCGTCTCCCAGTCTCAGTATGATGGTGTTGGATCCAGAGTATCCCAGGGCTGAGTGGTAGGGTGGCATCGACCTAGGCAAGCAAGCACCCGGAATTCTGCCTAGATGTTCACGCGACATCTATAATGGCTAATCTTGTGAGTGGTAAAACCTCTGCAGAGTGTATAGTTGATCGATCGATACATATGCCAATTCGTTGGCTATGGACCTTTCCTAATGTTTCTGCAACCATTATTAGGAGTGTATATTCTCTTCTCCCCCTAGATGATGTTTTTCCAGCAGTGTGCCCGATGTGGCAGTGTGCCGCTGAGACAGGCCTGAGAGAGAGTTGGGCATGCCGAATGAGTGTGAGGTGTGTGTATGTGAGATATGGTATGGGATGGAAATGGAATGGTGTGAACTGGATAGATGGATGGTGAGAAGATGGATTAAAACTTGACTGCTATAATAATGATGATACTTGCATAGGAAACCCTAGCCTCTTGGTCTACTTGAACAGCCTTGCATCAACTTTTCACAAAACAAATGCAATCATAGGTGGGCTCCATGGCCAGTACAAATCGTACTGATAAATTTGCTGTCAGGTGATGAGCAAGAATACGACTTCGATGGAGATGATTGGGAGGAGTAGGGTCACGTGTTACACTCGAGTTGGCCAAGATGGACGAATCGCTTCCGCATCTTCAAGCTTTTCTGAATGAACCATTCCGCCAGTGTGTTGATGAAATAAATATGTAAATCTGTTATGTAATCGTTGTATGGATCGTGGTATTAACTGAGATTTGGGTAATTTTATGGATTGATCTATTTAATTACAATACATGCCTGCGGATTTCCCTTTCAGGAAATTGAGGTCGTTTCAGGTAGCTGGTTGTGGGACCAAGACTTTGGATGCCATTATGATTAGACTCTCATCTGTAAGGTTGAGAGCTTTTGGTTAGGGCTAGAAAGAGAGGGAGAAAAAAGGTCAATTTGATTTGAGCTTATCACCATCCAAACTTTGAGATCTCTTTGACACATTTTTTAAGTCTTTGGTTTCCCAAAACTTGCTTTTTTCAAGCCTCTTTTGGTGGTTTTCTTAAAAATCTTTGATCTGTACTATTCGTGGTTGAGCTATAGGTGCTATGAGACCTTGGAAACTGATCAATTGATTTTCCCACAATCACCAAGAAATAATCATTTGTAAGATTCTTGACAAAACTCATTGAAGTCTGTTTATCTTAATCCTGGATGGAACCTAAGAAGACTGGTATAGCAGCAACTCACTTCTGAACAGCAAACCCAATATTGGAAGCATAGAAACACGGTCAATAGAATTAAATATGGTGATGAATGCACCAAATATTTCCACTCTGTGGCCACTATCTCCTATAGAAGAAATTTGATTGCTCAAATTCAGGATGATCATGGGGTCTACTTGTTGCACCATGAAGACAAGGCCAACCAACTCAGGTGCCCCTTCAAAAGCAGGATGGGGGTCACTAATAACATTACTATGGTTTTTGACTTGGTCTCTCTTGTGCTAAACTTTGCTAGTAGTGATTTTGACAGCCTGCTGCAACCATCATCAAATTCTAGCTTGAAGATTCTGACTAAGCTGTTAGCAGACCGGCTCCAAGGAGTAATCCTGCAGCTAGTCCACCTGAACCAGTATGGGTTTATCAGAGGGCGCATGATCCAAGACTGCCTTGCATGGAGTTTTGAATACATACATCAATGCAAATAGTCTAGGAGAGAAGTCATAATTCTAAAGCTTGATTTTGAGAAGACCTTCGACACAGTTGAACATTCAGCTATAATTCATATGCTTCAGTGCATGGGCTTCCCACAAAGATGGGTGGATTGGATCAGAAGCATCCTATCCAGTGGCACCTCAGTAGTGTTGTTGAATGGGGTCCCTGGGAGAAAATTCAAGCACAGAAGAGGCGTACGTCAGGGGGATCCACTATCCCCGCTTATCTTTGTGCTTGCCACGCAATTGCTGTAGATTCTAGTAAATGAGGCTTCAGGCCTTGGGCTCCTAAGACATCCAATTGGGAATGGAAGTGGTGACTACCCAATCGTGCAGTATGCGGACGATACCTTGCTCATAATGCAAGCGGATGCCAGGCAACTATTCTTCCTCAAATCCCTTTTAAGGGGCTTCTCTGATTCAACAGGCCTTTAAGTCAATTATGCTAAGTCACAAATGCTCCCAATAAATGTCAGTGATGAGAAAATGTAGATTCTTGCAAATACCTTTGGGTGCCAAATAGGGTCCTTCCCCTTTACTTACTTGGGCTTAGCACTGGGTACGACGAAACCTAGAGTAGAGGACTATATGCCTCTCATGGACAAGATTGAAAGAAGGCTGACCTCCTGTTCGTCGCTTCTATCCTACTCGAGCAGATTACAGATGGTGAATTCTGTCTTAACGTCCACCGCGACATACACCATGTGTACCCCGAAGCTGCATAAAGGTGTTGTTGATAACATTGATAGAGCCCGCAAGCAGTGCCTCTGGAGGGGGACTGATATGACAAAAGAAAGGAGGAAACTGGGCAGCATGGTCCATGGTGCAAAAACCCAAAAATAAAGGTGGCCTTCGGGTGATCAACCTTAGTGTGCAAAATGATGCCCTACTGATCAAACATCTGCACAAATTTTACAACAAGTTGGACGTGCCCTGGGTCAAATTGATCTAGTCTGCTTACTATGAAGGCCAAGCCCAAATTCCACATGTATCTAAGGAAGTTGGATCATTTTGGTGGAAAGATGTGCTGAGGCTAAGCTATCTATTCAGAAATATTGCCAAGTGCAGTTTGGGTAATGGAACATCTGTCATGTTCTAGGGCGATGACTGGTCTAATGGGGATTGCTTAGCGAGGAGATTTCAGAGTTTGTACTCATTCACTAAGTGCCCGAGCATAAGCCTGAATGCTTTTATGTAGTCAGAGGATTTGGAAACATTGTTCTACCTACCAATCTCGCAGGAGGCACTTGATGAACTACAACAGCTTAGCCAAGTCCTTGGAAATGCACTCCTATGATGAGCATAGTAATGATTCTTGGACCTACTTCTGGGGAAATGGAATCTAGTTGTCAAGAAAGTTTTATCATCTCGCATTCCAGAATGTGCAAATACACCCAAATTTCTCTTGGGTATGGAAGTCGCAGTGTTCTCCTCAAATCAAGTTTTTCGCTTGGTTACTCCTGGTGGATCGCCTTAACACCAAGTCTATGCTGCAGAGGACGATAAGAATTGTGTGCTATGTGACCTGGGTGAGGAGGAAGACCTTGTTCATCTTCTGTTTGGTTGCCCGTTTGCACTGGAATGCTGGTCAAGAATTGGCATACACTAGGACATATCTCTTGGTTTGCGTTCGAGAATTTCATACGCCAGCCAGGCCTACAACCTCCCTTTCTTCATGGAGATCATCCTCATCGTGTCATGGGAGATTTGGAAAACAAGAAATGACAAAGTCTTCAATGGGGCTCAACCCTCGCTGGACTCCTGGTTTGCAATTTTAAATCTCATTGTAACTTACAATCTTTTTGTTTTAAGCCTGATCTGAGGTCGGGCTTCTGCTTTTGGCTTGATGCATTTAGTTAAGACCCCCTGTAAGTAACGCTCCCTCTTTTATAATGAATGAATTTTGATGTGCTGTGGGGACCTCCCCCATAGTTTTGTTGTCAAAAAAAAGAAGTGATGTCTACTGATAAGGCACCGAGTCCTAATGGTTTTAATGGGGTGTTTATCAGAAAAATGTTGGCCAATAATTAAAGGTGATATTCTTAGTTTGTTCTCTGACTTCTACGAAAATAAAGTGAATCTGGCTCCAATCAACAGTCCATTGATTGTTCTTGTCCCAAAAAATAGTAGCCAAGTCACTGCTAACGATTTCAGGCCAATCTCCCTCCTAGACTGCTATGTTAAAATGCTCACTATGTTGTCAGCAGATAGAATCCAGAAGATTATCCTAAAATTAGTTCATAAAAACCAATATGATTTTATTAGGCACAGGACAATTCAGGATTCTGGCCTGGAGTTTTGAAAATCCATCAGTGTCAGCAGTCAAAAAATGAGATTGTCATCATAAAGTTAGATTTTGCAAAAGCCTTTGATACAGTTGAGCATCCAGCTATTTTGGAAATATCATCATTATTGAGTTTCTCGGCTCGTTGGATTGATTGGACCAAAGTTATTCTCTCTTTTGGATTAGCGTTTGTTTTGTTAAATGGAGTACCAAGTAAAAATTTCAGATGTAAAAGAGGAGTGAGACAAGGTGACCCATTTTCTCCTTTGTTGTTTGTCCTGGCAGCTGGAATTCTTCAGTATATTATCAACGACCTCAAAGATAAAGGGATTTTGAAACTCCCTATCCCTCAACCATGCTCTAATTTTTCCAATAGTCCAATATGCAGATGACACTATATTAATCATGCGAGCTAATGCTAGACAACTATTCTGTCTCAAGGCTATTTTAAATTCCTTTGCCTCCTCCATAGGTTTATCTGTCAACTTCAGCAAGTGTCTTATTGTACCTGTTAATGTTCCTAGTGATAAAATGAAGATTCTTTGTTGGTACCTTGGGATGTGAGATCGGTTCTCTTCCTTTTACCTATTTGGGCTTACCACTAGGAACTACAAAACCAAGAATTGAGGAAATTGCAACTCTACTAGAAAGAATGGAAAGGAAGCTATCTGCTTGCTCAACCCTCCTCTCTTACCTAGGAAGACTGGAATACATCAACATGGTTCTCACTGCAACTGTTACATATGCTATGTGCACATTTAAGCTACAAAAGGGGTCATCCATGATATTGATAGAATCAGAAAGCAGTGTTTGTGGAGAGGTAATTCGGATAAGAAAAGAGGGGGGGACCTCGTGGCTTGACCCATAGTCCAAAGGCCCAAGAAAAAAAAGGAGCTTTGGGCATAAAAAAAATCTACTTCTTCAGAATGATGCCCTTTTGCTGAAATAGATGCACAATTTCTACTCAAAGGCTATTATCCCCTGGGTTCAACAAATTTGGTTCAAATACTATGAGGGCAAAGTCCCACATGTCCAAAGAGAGGTGGGTTGCTTCCGGTGGAAAGATATTTTCAGGTTAAAAGATCTTTATGGTTTCATTACTACTTACAAGATTGGGGATGGTTCATCAATCCATTTTTGGAAGGATAACTAGGCTGGGGAATGCCTGGAAGACTCCCTCCCCAATATTGCTCACTATGCCAGGCATCCTGACATCTCAATTAAAGAATTGTGCGAGGCCACCAGCATAGATGATCTATTTATTATTCATGTGTCCCAACAAGCTATCTGAGAGATCTAATACAATCCTTTTCAGTAACGAATGAAGTAGATCAGAGAATTTTCTGTTGGGGAAATGGCAATTACACTGCTGCAGAGCTGTGTAAGCTAGCTTTCTTAACAACACAAACTCCAACTGTTTTCTGCATGATTTTGAAATCAAAAGTAACTCCTAATGTGTCTTGATAGACTAAACACTAAGAGTGTTCTGACAAGAAGAAATTTCAATGTGCAGCTAAATTGCCTGTGTGTGCTATGTGATGAGGGCGAAGAGGAAACAATAGAACACTTGTTCTTTGAATGTGGGTTTGCTAAGCGCTGCTGGCACAGGTTGGGAATCACCTGGGTCATTGACAATGACATCAGCAAGAAGACTGAGCGTAGCAGACAATTATCAAGCCTACTCTTCTTCATAGAACTCTTCCTAATTGCTGCTTGGGAACTTTAGATTATGTCCTGATGATAGAAGAGCAGTTTGTCTGTGGCTTAACGCCTTGTAATTTTTGCTTCGGCTTTTTTGCCGCCCTCTGTTTCTTCTTCTAGCTGTGTAGTTCACCCCCGTTCTCTCTCTCTCTCCCTCCTTGTAAGTATGGCCCCTAACTTGTCTCTTATTTTTATTTATAATTATCTACACTGTATGGGGAACTCCCCTACGATCTTTAGCGCTCAAAAAGTTTGTTTATCTTTTGGAGTTGATCTCTTAGGGATATAGTCTAAATGGGTTAGTCAAGCCATAAGATGTTTCAGATTTTTTGGAGCTAGATTGTATTTATTTCAATTGCTTTTATAGGATTTTGCCAAAAACAGAAGAAATCAGCTGAGGCTGGTTTCATAAACCAACCTAAGGCTAGTTTTTCCAGCTTCGATTGAGCTGATTTTTTGTGGAGATTTCTCTGTAGTGTTATATACTTGGAGGCGTTTAATCGACTTTAGACTTTTTTTCTTCTGTGAACTGTGTTATGAAAAAAATCGGCTCACACTTGTTTGGCAACCGGCTCAGATCGATTTTTTTGTTGTTGGTTTGCTTATTCTGAATTTTGTTTGCTTCCGTATCTTGTAAATGCATGGTTTGTGCTAGTTGTGTTTGAGAGTTTAATGGGTGGTACTCCCTCCGTCCCAAAAAACATGCAATTCTACCACAGTAACATGTTTCAGTGTACCAACTTTGACCAACTATAGATAAAAAACTATAAATATTTATAATGTCAAATAAACACCATTAGATTATTATAAAATATATTTTCATAATATATTAATTTAGAGCTATAAATATAAATACTATTCACTAGAAACTTGTCAAATGTGAACTACTTTATGTGGCACGCAATCCGTAGTTGCATGTTTATTGGGACATATACTCCCTCCCCCTATTTAACTGTCGCTGTTGGTGTGCGTGCCACAAGTTTGACTTGATTTGTAAAAAAAACGTGCAACATTTATATCTCCAAATAAATTTATAAAATGTAACACCCGGATTTTCGAAGATATCCGAACGAGAGTATATGTGGACTCAGCAAGTCCAAAACCACATATACCACAAATTGAACATCATTATACACGAACAGCGATTATTTAACTTATTACATCACGGAGTGTTCACATCATAGCCAACGGCTTTTATTACAACGGATACGTCCTAACGAAGCTCTCAAACCACAGGGACACCGACTGGGGCACACCATCTTTAGGGATCCTGGATGTCCTCCGGAAACTCCACAAACTCATCATCATCATCTAGTACCCATCCGGGATTTTTGATGATTTGGTAAACAACGACAAGCGTCAGCTTACCATGCTCAGCAAGTATATAATAGAGATGAAAGGCTCAAAGGCTATATTTAACTTAGCTACAGTCCAGTTTTAGTTGGTCAACTTTTAATATTAACCTATTTATCTAAATTACAGAATATCCCTTAACCCAAAGATATCATCAATTAATCAAGTTGACTTTTTCTCCAAAAATCCTCCGGATAACAGACTAAGCAAAAATGATCCTGGCATGAGCGCGACTGATATATCAGATGGAGTTAACTCTGCAGAGTGTGTACACTTTACCTACGAGTCGTGAATTTCCAATTGCCCGGGGAAGCTACCCCCATAACACTGCCAAGGTGAGCGAGCAGGGAGTCACTACGAAGCCTTTCACTAGTCACTCTAACAAGTTAGTAGCCGTAAGGTTTCGGCTAGGCGAATGGAGGCCCCCTTCAAGAATGGCACACCATGTGACCGTAGCCCAGCACACATCTTGACAGGCTCAGAACCCATTCTTGAACCTAGACCCTCCTCTAACGTCTTTCGATAACTACTAACAAGCTAGAGTTAATCTAGTTACTCATCTAAGATCAGAGCCATGTGATTCTCACGGTTGTACGGGAATTTCCTGGGTGGCCGCTTTGAGTAAAAGTCTGAGCGGAGGTGACTAGAGCTCAAAAAGTGTTCATAGTTCTAGTCTCCTATCCATGTTGCTAAAAAAGCATATTTATCAAGTTGTATAAAGTAGTTAACCATCATTAATAATAATCCTTGGTTGAGCGAAGCACTACACAACTTAATGCAAAACCCCCATAGGTATAACAAGGTATAAGGTACAAAAATACTAGTT